>CAJQZJ010032401.1:4318679-4363483 GCA_907164525.1 Lophiomys imhausi
CTTCTTCTTCTTCTTCTTCTTCTTCTTCTTCTTCTTCTTCTTCTTCTTCTTCTTCTTCTTCTTTTCTCTCTCTCTCTCTCTCTCTCTCTGTTGAAAATAGAATGCTCTCGTGCTTTGTTGTCTGTGATATAGAACAAAGTGTCCCGAAATGTGATAGACTGAGACACCCAGTAGCACCACTAATTTTCCTTCATTTATTTTTGAGACAGAGTCTCACTCCTACGGCGTGGAATCACCAGGTGGTCTAGGCTCATCTTAAACTTGTAACAATCCACCCGCCTCACCTTCCTGGGTTCTGGGATTACAGCTGTGTGCCATTATGTCTGGCCCCACTACTTACACCTTTCACGACTCTGGGGCTACCTGGGTGGAGCTGGGAAGTTGTTGAACCGTGAATGGGCTGCAGCACCTGCCAACCCTCTCTGGAGAGCTCCTTTGGCTGCCGACCTGGGTCCTGTTGATGAAGGTAGGAGCAACTGGATTCCTTTCTGTGGCTTCTTACACAGCTATATGCTCAGAGGACAGGTTCCAAGCCCATATAACCAGAAGTCCCAGCTCTCCTAAGATGTGGCCTCGGGTGGTACATGATTTTCCTTATGTCACTACTAGCACTGTTGTCTGCTAGCACATGGAGGCTCTGCTATATGCTCCTACTTCCGTGGCCTCTGACCTGCCCTCTCTTCCATGATGACCCGAAATTCCTCCACATTATGAGCCAAAACAAATCTTCCTTCCCGTAAGTTTTATTAATCAGGTGTTCGGTCCCAGCAACAGGAAAAGTCATTAACAGATAAGCATAGGCAGTTGCCTCTCCAGGTACATAAGGTTTGATGTAGAATAGTTATGGCAGATCTCTGAGGCTCATCGTTACCCCAGGAAGGTGAGTCACCAAAGGATCCTTTCGGTATTAGCAGAATTAATGTGTACAGTACTTAACTGTCTACCTATAAACAATTCACTAACCTCTGGCACCCTACAGCAGCCACACTCTCTTTAAATCTAGTCTATTCTCTGGTCACACACACAAAATGTCATTTCCTTTCCACAACCACTCCTTAATTATTAATAATATTATAGGACTAGCCAGATAGCTTGTTTGGTACAGTGCTCCCCTCTGGAAGCAGGGGTTCCTGAGTGTGATCCCCAGAACCCACATATACACTATGTGTATTCTTGTAATCCCACTGCCAGGGAGGTGGATCCCTGGGGCTTTCTGACCAACCAACCTAGCCCAATTAGTATGCTCCAGACCAATGAGAGACCTTGTCTCAAAGAAAGTAGATGACATTCCTGAGGATGACACAGAGGTTTTCCTATGGCCCCCACATGTCCTGTAAACATACATGCACATGCACACACACACACTTGCACTCACACACAGAGGAACATGCACATTAAAAAGTTTATTCTATACAGTGATGTCTTCCGGCAGCCTCACTCTCACTCCCTCTTCCTTGTCACTTGAGGCCATCATGAACCACTAGTCTTCATGGTAGCCAGTGGCTGTAATTCTTACCATGGAGTAGATATTTTTGCTGATGCATTTTGACTAGACTCGCTTTTGAGAAGGGCAGCTGGAGTTCATGAGCCAGGGGAGTAACCGTCAGGGGAACACTTAGGTTACTTGGATTCTGAAGATCCTCTAAACTTGGCTCAGAGAAACCCTTGAGGGGAGGGAATAGGAAGTGCTAACTTAATCTGAAGGCTGATACTAAAGCACAAAGCTATTAAAAGTTAAAAAAATAGTCAAAGGACTCAAAATGCAACATCTTAAAATAGCTTTTTTTTTCCTTGCAAGAACAGCTACAGAATTGTTCAGCCAATGTTTTCTTGGAAGAAAGAAGGTTTGTGGCTAAATACACATTTAAGGAAGAATATTGGAACCAGTTGCTGAGAACTCTATTTTAAACAAGTGCTTTTATATCTATTGTGCTGATTTAATGAGCACAGCTCAGGGGGAAAGGGTGGGGCTGATTTTATTTAATCAATCAGAAGCTATTTTTGACATTTCTAATTAATTGTGCTTTGTGGATACAGTGTTGATAAATTGTAGCCATGTACTCTATGGCTCTGCTGGGCCCTGGCTCTTTTGAATCTGTCCACATTGATTTGCTGTTTTAGTGTTTGTTTCTTTTTAAAAAAATAATTAATAGAACAAACAGGTCATCAAGCTAATAACCATTAAACAAGTGCCATGGCTTATTTGCAAGTTGTCTGGGGTGGGCTGGAGATTTATGAATGAATTACAGATGATGGTTAGTCCCTCCTCATGGCCTAGACTGGTTGGTATTAACTAGACTTTCTGGAATGTAGAATGGTTACATCACACCAGCTTTTCCCTGTTCTGCAAGCAGTGCATGCTGGGAATTTCCTTAATTCAAGTTGAGAGCATGAAACCTGAGAACTCTGCTCTTCTTAAGATAACTGCTCTGCCTGGCTGCAGGGGCTGCGGGGTCCCTGCAGCCATCTCTCTGTGGGTCAGAGGGATCTTCATGATACATAGAGTTTAATGTTTGAGTGCTTTGGTTATTCTGTACATACATACATATGTATGTGCTGTGCGTGTGGATGTGTATGTACATGATGTGTATGTGTGTGTACCTGTACTTATGTGAGTGTGCACATGTGTATGCATACATGTGTGTGGATGCGTATACATGTTCATATGTGTATGTGGCGTGTGCCCCATGCATATGTGTGCATGTGTGTTTATGTATGTGTGCACATATGTTCCTGTGGTGTGTGTGTGTGTGTATACAAACACATGTATGTGGAGGTCAGAAAACAAGCTCCAGTACGGTCACTTATTTTGAGAAGGTCTCTCACTGACCTGGAGTTTGCTGAGTTGGCTAGGCTGGCTGGCCAGTGGGCACCAGGGATCCTTCTGACTGTGCCTCCCCAGCTTCAGGATTAAACCTGTCTGTTACTCCATCTAGCTTTCTGTGCTGAGGATGGAAGTCTAGCCCTCATGCTTGCATCTCCTTGGGCTCTGGTTATCCGGGTTTTCTAAATGCAAAAGAAAATGTTGTTAAATACGTTAAGAAACTTCTTTTCTATTGACGATGATGGTTGGAGCTCCCAGGGAAACTCATGTTTAAGTGTCATGGATGTCACACTGTCTTTGACATCTCTAATGGATTTCCACCCCTCTCAGAATAATATGTGAACATCTGATGGGGTTGGACACGCCCTGCACACCTGTGCCAACACTACCTGTTGCTCATTTCCACACATTCCCAGACCGCCATGACACCCAGAGAACCACATAGCTCTGTTCCTCTCGCTTGCTCTTGAGTCCTTGTCTGGAATTCTATTTCCCTAACCCCAAAACATCAGAACCTTGTTGTCATGTTGCTTCCTTAGAGACTCCCTTTGTCTACAGCCACTCCTCTAGGCTGCTCAGCCTTTAACAGCCGAACCCTTTCTGCAGCCCTGTCGCCACTTCTCAGCTACACTAGGTCTGCGTCCTACTTCAGGACAGTCCCAGCCCTGATTACTGCCTGAGTGTGTGCTTAGCACCCCACAGCCAGGATGCTTCCCAGAGGTGAGAGCTTTGCTCCTCCGTGCATTGCTGCACCCCAGTGCATAGTTCCTAGTGCATTTTCCCTAATACACAGCAAGTCATCAATAACTATTCATTTAGTGAGAGAATGAGTTCACTATTTGTACTGAAACAAGTCTTACTATACACTGACTTTGAATATCACGCACCTTGGGCAGTTCTGTGATACTTGGCAACAGGACTTGGAAGCTTTCCTTCGAACAGGTGAGTTAACCATCTGTGGACAACTCTCTCCAGGGCAGGAAATAACTTGTGTCTCAGACCAAGGCTCCAAGGAGTTCTTGCTAGATTCTTGAACTTAGACCTCACCTTCAATCTGATCTGAGACAAGAAGAAAACGGAAGGGCATCTCCTAGGAACACAAATTCATCTGGAAATATGTGAGTTTTGTTTGTTTGTTTTTCTGTTTATAGTCTGTCATGGGGTCTTTTGACCATGCTATTAACAGTTGGAGCTGGGTGGTTATTGAAAACAGAGAGTGAGAGGGATGATGATGCTCTGGTGTTGTAACGTGTTCAGGAGTACTCCTGATCTAGGTACCTGGTCTCAGCCTCACAGTTGTTGGTAGCTCCTTCTTCCCAATTTGAAACAACCAAAAATGTCCCATGTTTTGCCAGATATCCACTGGACAGTAAAATAAATGGCCTTTTCTGAGGGACTATTGCTGTGTGTGTGTTAATTACAGGATTTACAATGAAGCTACATTTACTAATCAGCCCTATCCTCATGGAAAGAATGGAAAGGTTTGGATAGAGAGTTAGATTCAGAACTGTAAAGTCAGGCTGGGCATGCTGATGTATGTCTAATCTCACTCAGCACTTGGGAGTCAGAGGTAGGCAAATATGTGTGAGTTGGGGCATAACCTGGGCTACAGAGAGAGTTACAGGCCAGTCACAAATTAAAAAAATTCACCAGACTCAAACTTTTTCTGTGGGCAAGAATGGCCTTGAACCTAATCCTGATCCTCCTGCCTCCCCCATAGAGTACTGGGATTACAGGCACGTGCCACCATAGTTGGTTTATGCTATGCTAGGGAATGACCCAGGGCTTTGTGCATGCCGGGTCACATCCCCAGTCCTGATACTGCTTTACTCTTAAAAAACCTAATGAGATAACAAAAGCTGCTATCTTCTCCTTCCTTCCCTGATCTTTTCTTCTCTTTGCCTTGAGGTCCTGAAATTCAGGGCTCCAACAAGCACAGAATGAACATCTAGTCCCTCTTACAGGTGAGATCGGGTGAGAACACAACCACTGAGACCGGGGCCTGGGGTAGCCTCCTTCCATCCTCCCTGATACCCAGACCCATGTTTCTTTCCACCGTACTTGGTGACTCATTTGTTTCAGTGATTCTGTTGCATGCTGCAAATATTTCCATGGCTCTGGAATAGAGTAGAAACATGCTTGGGTGTGTGATTCACCTACAGCTGCTGCTGTTAGACCCAATGGGATGTGGGCATTTGGGGAACAGATGCTGTATCAGGCCAGGTAAGGCAGTGACCTGCCAAGCTCGTGAGTTGAAGAGAAGTGAGAGAAGAAAGGACATGGGTCAGTGAGCTCACATGGCAAGGTGATGACCACTGTCATCCCACTGCCCAGCTAAGGGACATTCCCATATGACATCTTTCAGGGCCTTACTCTGTCATCCCCACTACCTTCCTCTGTCTGGGCTCCACATCTCCTTTCAAATGACACCTTGGCAGCATCTTCCTCTCTCTGCTGATAACATTTTTTTTTCCTTGCTAAATGTTTTGTTATTTTGTAGAGAAAAGAGACTGCCTGGAAATATATTCTATGGGATATTAAGGAATCATTTCTTTGATTTATAGACACACGAGACAAGGTTGCTTGAGAGGCGGGGAAGCAATGGGGATATCTATGTTGACTAATGATTAATTATTATATCTGGAGTGATGTTTTCCCATCAACTGATAGGCTGGAGAAATAGAGGGGAGCTAGCTAGGTTAGCGCTATGGGTCACAGATGCTGCCTCTGAGTTTTCAGATTACACTATCCGTTACAGACAGCACCTTCTCATTTAGAAACATAATTTGCTGTTCTCCCATACCAAAAGAAAAAAAATACTGACATTTCACATGCAAGGCAAAGATTAGAATCGCTGTGCAGGGCTGAGTACAGCAGGTTGTGGTGTCCCTGGATCAAGGACACCAGGCTACTGGTAATGAGAGAGAGTCAGAGTCGGTGATCTCGGGTCTTTATTATGCAAAGCACAGCCTCCTGATCCCAGGGCTGTTTAACCACATCAGGGGAAATGTCACTGCTCATTTCAACCTCCTAAAGCAACACAGGCATTAGTGCTATTATGTTATTATTGTTATTTGTATGGCACGTGTAAGCACAAGCCCTCTGACTAGGCTGAGGCTCTCCTTGCCCAGACGGTCGGGGGCTGAACGTCGTCTCCTCCTATTACATCAAATAGGCAAACAAAGAAACCAACCGTCTTTCCTCTCTTAATGCTTGTTGGTGGAGGCATTTTACAGAGCTATCTATCTGTCTTCCACACCTGGATATATATGGCAAGAGTTTTGTGAAGTCTAATTTCTGCCTCCAGAAGCTCAATGGTGGCTTGGCCCCTCTTGTGTGGCAGAAGCTTAAAGAACAGAGTTAGAGTTGGGCAGAAGGTTGTTCTGGAGGTGAAGAATGGTGATGGGGGAACAGAAAGGAAGGGGCTTAGGACGTGAAATGTCTTCTATCCCACTCATGGGTCATTGCTATCTACCAGAACCACAGAGAAAAGTAAAGGCCACTGAGCGGGCAACAAAGGCAGCTATAGTGGGAAAAGCCAGACAGTCATTTAGCAGCCCAGGGAGGTTGAGGGCAAAGATGGAGCATCTTTGAAACCCAGATTCTTGACCTCAATCAGCAGG
The DNA here is from genome assembly GCA_907164525.1 of Lophiomys imhausi. Classification (NCBI taxonomy): domain Eukaryota; kingdom Metazoa; phylum Chordata; class Mammalia; order Rodentia; family Muridae; genus Lophiomys; species Lophiomys imhausi. Next base: position 4,325,127 of record CAJQZJ010032401.1, read on the forward strand.
GACTGTCTTTCAGAAGAGAAAGCTCCCCATGTGGGAAATGGAGTAGATAAAAGTGAAACATTGCACTGTGGTGGAGTTCTTCAAGCAGCAAGAAGCTGGTAGTAAACTCTCAGCCTGGTACCAGAGACCTCTAGTTTAAATCTTGAACACCTCCACCCCAAAGGCCTGTGGGTTAACAGTTTAGTGCTCAGCTGGGTTTTATTAGAGACAGTGAAACTTTAAGAAGTGGGGGCTAGTGGGAGACCTTAGATTATGGGATGTGCCCTTAGAGGGGATGGTGAAATATAGTCCCTACCTCTTCCTCTTTGCTTCTGAGCTGATTGAGGTAGGCAGCTTGCTCCACCACTGGCGACCACTATGCAATAAAGCCGTAGTCCCACTAAGCATAGACTATGAGCTTTTCTTCTTTTTAAGTTGCTTTATCTCAGGTATTTGGTATAGTCACAGAAAGCTGACTAAAACAGAGATGGATCCAATATTAATAATGGATGGAGGAGGAGTATTATAGACCCTCAGAGCTTCCCTTGTACCACTCCAAATCACCCCAATATACCTCCGATATCAAGGTCTCATCACAACTAAATCTGATGTTTTAGGAATGGAGTCCATACCCATATATTTTAAAAGTAACTTTCCAGTAATTCCAATGTGCAGCCAGGCTTGAGCACCATGGTCTCAGCTTACAGTGAATATACACTTCATGAAAGCAAGACTCCTGGTATACTTGCTTGCTCCTAGAATCCAGGACAATGTCTGTCACAAACAGGAAATTGAATTAATTTCTACTAAGTACAATACCTGAGATAGCTCTGTGATCGGAACAAGTCAATCGCTTCTCTGCCTTTCAGCTCAGACCATGGTAGAGACAAGTCTTATAATTCAGCATTGGAGATATCTGTGGAGAGCTGTCCACTAGGGCTTGAAGAACCATGTTGTAAGGTACATGTTCCTTCCTCATTGTTGCACATGTGCGCCCAGTTCTTCCTTCATGGGAAGGCTTTTTTTTTTCTACAAGAAGTCAAGTGTGTGAAAGCAGCCATTGTCTTTCTGTGCTAGGTGGACATAGTATCAAATTCCCTTCTACATGAGTTTGATGCCCATTGACTAGTGCAGCTCTCAGATCTCAAACTGATCAAAGTGTAGAGTGTCAGTGGCCACAAGCAGGACACCTCTGTCACACATCTCCCTGCAAAGGCTCGGGGGACCCTTTTAGAAGTGGAGGACCCAGAAGATCAGAGCAATACAGTGACTTCTGGCTATGACAGGACCTCTCCACTCATGGATTCACAGTGTGCCCATACCACAAAGGCCAGCTCTCCAGCACTGCCCCATTGAGGGATGGAGTTAGCTCTCCCACCCGGCCCAGGTGGGGGGGGCGGAGTCAGTTCTTCCACCTGACACAAACAGCAAGAGGCGGGGCCCATATCTCCTATGCTCACACCACCAGTGTCCGCTGCTCTCTTAAGAGCCACAGCTGAGGAGGGTCGGGGCCAGTTCTGTGCAGCCCTCAGACATCAATCTGCCCCCAGGTGGCAGACCAGACCAGTGAGATCTGCATTGTCTTTGTTGGTAACATGGACCATGAACGTTGACACAGACCCCTGCTGCTGGAGGGACTCAGCCATAGTCCTCCACAGCAGAACCAGCAGGACTTCACCACCCTCGTGTTTCTGGGTCTGGCTCTCTTCATAATGCACACACTACTCTGCTTCTCTTTCTCTCCACCTCTCTACCATTTATTTGCTCATCTTAGTGGCTCCTGGGCCTCTTGGTGTCTTCCTCCCAGCCTGTGCCATGTGGCTGTGGACCCACTTTGATAATGTTAATAGGCCCTCAGTTAGCCATTTGTTCTGAGTTTCTTTGGCACCTAATACTCTGGGAACTTTGCACCACTTAGGAAAACAGTGCACACCTAAGATATGACAAGATTCATGCTGAGTTTAAGGCCCAGATCCTGCCTTAAAGGAATGAACTGATGGCAAATTGTTCCTTAAAAGGGACAAACATGTGAGGCAGGTCCAAGTAGATCCCTTCCTCAAGACAGCTCCCCACCTGTCCTTTACTTGGCTCTCATTCTTTTTGCCTTTCCCCCCAGAGCATGTCCCTTCCTGAAGTCCAGGGGCCTGAGATTGCAGGCTGAATACTGCTGCTCTGAACACCCTACTCTTTGAAAACCACATTTGGGTTTTCAGTTAGCACCAAGTCAGCAACCTGTCACCCAAGGAGCTGTGAAGCCAGATGAATTCACAGTACCATTTTCGGAGGAGAGCATGCTCTGTGCACACAGCCTGCTGTGGATTGTATCTTTCTCCACTTGTGGCCAAAGAAGTCAAAGGTTCACGTGTGGTATCCTTTCCTTCCTGCTTGTTCCGGCTCAGGGTCAGGTCAGTGAAGAGTTTGTGTAAGTAGAAAGTGTCTTTTTCCCAGAGTCAAGAGATCCATTCACTTGAAAGAAAACTAAAGAGGGATGCTGGTGTGAACTTAGATCTGAATTGGCCCGATGGAGGAGCATGGGCATGTCATCAGGGCTTGTTCTGGAAGCCTCTGAAATCAACTCCCAGGTGTGGGTACCACTCCTAGAAGCTAGTGAAATGACATATCTGTTTACACACAGAGCCAGTGTGCCATCTCCACCTCTATTCTGTACTCTAACAAGAGCCCTTCCTCCAGGTGTTCAAATAGGTGTAGCTGTGTACTGTTCACCTACTTAAGGCTGTGCAGTAATTTCCTAAAACCTTTGTGCCTAGCGGGGTGTTGGAATTTCACTGAATTTCTACCAAGCTGCGCGCACACGTTACAGATGAAATCAACAGGTGTGGGTAAACATTTTCCTGTCCCTTATATGATAGAATTTTCACTTCTGTGCAATAGAGAGGCCATAATCTACTTGGTAGATTTGTTGTGAGCAACAGTGGCTCTTAGCACTCAGTTTTGATATCACAAAATCAGCATCTCAACACTGTGTTCTGAAATTTCAGAAAGCAGAAGCTATATTTTCTTTGTGTGTGTGTGTGTGTGTGTGTGTGTGTGTGTGTGTGTGTGTTCTCAACTCCAAATATAGTGACTCTATGGCACACAGTAGGTGCTTAAGCCTAACCTTCAGAGAAATGCCTGTCTGGATACTGCACAGCGTGGTTCTTCATTATTCTGTTGGTTTCCTTCATAGCTCTTGAAATGCTGTATTTACTTACACATCGTCTGTCCTCACTAGACTGTAATTTTCCCGAGGTCAGGGCCTTTGTCTGCTGGTCAGAGTCTAGACAGGGCCTTGTACACAGTTGCTGTTCATGGTGTGTTTGCCAAATGGGCAAACCCATGAAAAACCCTATTTTGCTATTACTACTCCACATGGCAGGGGTTGCAGAGTATCAGAACCACTCCAAACAGATGAGAATTATTTGTCTTCAGAGAGCTCACTAGAAAGGGGAGCTTGGTCAGAAGCTACTCATGCCTTCTCACAGAATTCAGCTGGGACCCTTTCTGCAGGACAACTCACTTCCTCAGGCCTCCAGGAGGCCCTTCCTGCCAAATGGAGCAGAGTGAATAAGGCTTTATGACGTGGACAAGGCTGCCTCCCAGCCTGAACTGGGGCCCTGGGGCAGAGGGGGTAGGGAATGGGGCTGGGAGAGCCATGGAACCCAACCCTCTCCCTGGGCTCTGCCCCATTGAAAGGCTCCAGACAGCTTGGGCACTGGGCCAGACTGCTGAGTTCCAGTGGGAAAGCTGACCTTGGCCAGGAACAGCCAGGAAGAGGCACAAATGACTCATTGTCCCACATCCTCCAAGGTGAAAAAGCCAGCAGTGTGTGTGGCCTGTGGGGCTGGATGCTCTTGCAGCCTTGGCTCCTTCCTCAGCCAAAATAAAAGCGCCTAGGAGTCAAACACACACTGCCTAGGGACACATCGGGCACATTCTCCGATCGTTCTTCCCGGGATGTCACTGCACTTCCAGTTTTAAAATATCTTTATAACGCCATTTCCAGTTTAAGCAGGATTTCTTTTTAAAGACAAGACAGTCTTCATTTCGTGGGTACCTGTGTGTGTGTGTGTGTGTGTGTGTGTGTGTGTGTATGTATGTGTGTAGTTTGGTAGAAATGAGATACAACTCAGTGAAATCCCAACACCCCTCAGGACACAAAGGCAGTGTGATAAACTTTCAGAGCACGTGTGAAGGACTCCCTTCAATAGTTTTTTGTTTTTTTTTTACTCAGAAGTTTGGACTCCAAAATACTAAGATGTGTTATTGCTGTCATATTTCCACTAGAGGGCAGTCTTGGAAAATATTTATAAATATATATTTTATTGCTCTGTCTAGGAAAGAGTGCTGTTTTGTTTTAGAGAACAGAACCTGTCTAAAATTTCAGGGCAGGTTCTTGTCTCATTCTTTCACAAGCATAGCTGGACACAGAGGCCAAATTACACGCTGTCACTCCCTGGTTTTCTTATGCACATCCGTTCAGCAGGCTTCTAGGCTTCCGGAACTCTCTTCCCAGCACCAGCCTGTCCTGGGGGGCTAGGAGAATCACCCCAGTAGAACCGTGAAGCCCTGAGGTGGGGGGAGAGTTCCTCTCATTTGGGTTCAGCCTCCACTAAGCCTCAACTCTGACCTTTTTCTCCCAAGAAAGCAGTGGCCGGAAATTCTCAGAAAAGAACCAGGAAGGATCAGAGAGGGAAGCCAGAGAGTCCAAACAACTAAAAATAGAGTTCCCAGGCAGGCAGCCATGGATATTTCACTCTATGTGTAAATACGTGTGAATGAGACAGACCAAGTCTGAGTCTGGAAGGATCCTGTGCACATTTTGTGTACCCAGGGCTTCTAGGTTGTGGGGAAGCACCTTCCCCACCCCTACATACAGTATCAGTTAGGGGAACACATATGCATTCCCTCTGTCTCTCTGTCTCTCTCTTTCTCTCATCCCAAAAGATAACATCTTCACTGAACGCCATGGCTAGGACAGATGGAGGAAATGTCTTTATCAATGGACTTAAAGACGATAAATGAGAAATTAAAACTCTTCTTGAACCATTAAAATCTATTTCTGGAGCATGTTTGATGCACCAGAACCCTCACGACTCCCTGCTGGACATTGTGTCATCCTGTGTGGCCCCATTTCCTTCTGGAAACATCCCTGGGGGTGGGTGTCATCACCAAGCTCCTCTGTTTAGAGCCGCAGAGAAAAGTCAGGCCAGGCCAAGTGATCTGAGCCGGCCTCACAACCGTGGTGCCAGGACTCAGGCTGGAAGTCAGCCATTTATTTCCCGTTCTGAGCATCTGCCCCTTGCCAGGCTGGCTGGATGTGACTCGAAGGCTATTCCTTGCTTGACCTCAAAAGCAGGGTGCAGCAATGTCAAAACAAGTCCCAGATCCCTCCGGGATCCAGGCTAGAAAGGGAAATCCCAGCACAGGGTGCTGCTTCCTTTTGTTGGTGTGGTGACTCCCTGGTATGTCTGCTGGGGCTGAGTCAGCTGGGTGTGCCCTTTCTAGGAGCACTGCAGCCTGCTCGAAGGTCAAGGCTGCCTCAAATACCCAGGGCCACTGCTTGTTCATGGTCCTACTCCTCCTTAGGGTCATTCTCCTGCCAACCATTGTCCCTGCGTGGATCCCTACATGTGAGCAGAGGGCAATTCCAGGAAACTGGCTTTTGAAAGCTTGCTGTTTCCTTGAGGGGAACCCAAAGATTACATTTGAAAGTGGGCTGAGAGTTTAGAGGAGAAGGGGCCAGTAAATGCACCCTGCAGAGCCCAGCTATGGCCTAAAGGCACTGGTGACAGAGCAGATGAAGAAATAGTTGATAGAGAGCCCCAGAGCCATGTTCTCCTCCATTTTTAGAGATCAAAGATCACTTCTACAACATCCTGTCCTCACTCTGGTGAGTCTGTTCCATGCTGGTAAGACTTACTCTCATCCAGAAAGGATGTCATCATGGTGACTGCACATGAGGTTAGAGCCACCGTGCATGGCCTTAGAGATTTGGGTCCAACAGGAAATCTATGCTCTAAACTTGTGGTATGCTGTTAGGGTCTGGAACATGCTGAAGAAGACACCCAAACTCAGATAGCATGCAATAGTTCCCCTCAGAATGTTTATTTTCTGCAGAACTCCAGCATGCAGGGATCACCACTCAGAAGAAATGGTGACCCCTCACAAAGGCATAAAGGCCTTTTTAAAGTCAAGAAGGGGAAATTTCAGGGAGGACGAAGTAACCTTTAACATGATTGAAGCATTCAAACTGAAAAACGCGGGCCAAAAACCACGGGCTAAAGGAGCAGGCGATCTTTGGTCTATTTACCATTGATCAGTAGTTGCAAGTTAATCGTAAGACATGGAGGTATTGTCTAACCAGAAGTAGCCTTATCCTTCTCTGGCCAGATGGCCAGGTCTTGACCATTGTTTGTGGTTTTTCCATTAACTGCTGAGCTCATTTCTGAGAAATGGGAATTTTAGGCCTGTTCTAATTTAACAAGAAACTGAAGCCTGTCATGGAGTCTACCTGGCCCATAGGTTAAGCCTCTTTGGGGGTCTCAGGGTCTTTTGTGGGTCTCAATTAGGGGTCCCTCTGGGGCCCTTCAATGTGTAAGCAGCAGCAGCTACATCAAGGAAAGTTTCTAGTAAGTAATGCCATGTGTCTGCCAGAGGGTCAGCCCAGACTAGAAGATAAGCTCCAGGAATGGACCCTCCTTTTACTTCATTGCTTCCAGAAACTAAACAGTGGGGTAAGCTAGCCCTGGATGTTGCAAGGCCTCCTGGGAGCAATTCCTTGCCAATTTCCTACACTTTGGTCTTTTCTCCTCCAATCTAGGTGTTACAATTGTGTATTTACCCCAGCTAGGGCACCAAAGAAACCATTCTGTCCGAGTCTTGCTTGGTGTACTAGTAACTTCATTACTTACGGAATTGTGGGAGTTATGGCATTACTTTACAGGGGTTCAAAGGCTGCTGTATCACAGAAAGCCCTCTCCACCATAGGCCACAAGTCACCAAAGCAATGTTCCTCATGAATGCTACATCCCTGGAGCTCCCTTGCACAACTTGCAAGCCTCTCAGAGGGCCGGCCAGTCTTCTCTGTCCAGTAACTGCTTACTGCTTTCATAACTGTGGGGAGGGTCTCTGAGAATCTTGCCTCAGGAGCTTCCATGAGTCTTGTAAGTTTGTTTTACTTCCTGAGTTACATGAGTCATATGAACCTCCAGGGGTAGGGGTGGGATTGGGGGTGGGGTTGGGGGTGGGGGTGGGACAGAAGGAAATAGCCACAGAACACGAGGTGTGAGAGCAGTCCAGGTCATCGGACCACCTGCTTCTGCCCTAACAACCTGGTTGCAGGGGCAGTGAGGGAGGGAAAGGACTTCCTGTGCCGGAAGCAGCTCATGAGTTCCTCGCTTGCTTGCTCTTAGCCATTTCCCAGAAGACGCTCTTTGGAAGGTTTTCTAGGACATGTCTGTGCCCAGGAAGGGGAGAGGTGTCTTTCTAAACCTGAAGTCTCTGTCTTTCTAAACCTGAAGTCTCTCTAAACTGGTAGATCAGAGGATTCTGAGAAAGGTGAAAGTAAATGCTTCCTACAATTTTAATATTTCTCGAAGGCTCATGTGTCTGGGGCTGAGGAGGTAGTGGGACCCTTAGGAGACGGGGTCTGATTGAAGGAAGTTAAGCTCTTGATGGTGTACCCTTGAAGGACATTGTGGGACTCTGCCACCATCTGTCTTTCTGTCTTTTCCTGGCCATCATGAGGTGAGCAGTCTCCTGTACAGCATGCCCCACTATGAGCTACCATGCAGCTGCAGCCCCAGAAGCAGTGGGGCCAAGTGACAGTGGACTGGAACATCTAAAATGAAGGAAGACTAAGTTAAGACAGAGCTTTTTAAGAAGTAAGCTCAGACTTTTCTTTTCCCTCTTAAAAATACAGCAACAGTTTATTTAATTTTTTAACTATTTATTGATTCCTTGTGAACTTCACATCACTCACCCCAATCTCACTCATCTTTCTGTCCCTTTGTATCTACCCTCCGCGCTTGCAACCTCCTCCCAAAATAAAATAAAATAAAAACCAAAAATAAATAAAAATAAAATAAACAAAACCATCTCATTGTGGAAGCTGTTGTGTGTCACAGTGTGTCCTACAGTAGAATACGCTTGTGTCCACACATCTTTACTTGCAAATATTCATCGCAATGAGTCACTGGTCTGGTTCAAGGCCTATCAATACTGGATCCTCACTGATATCCTGTTGTTTCCCTGTGTCATGAAGATCCTGCAACTTTGGATTTTCAGGCCCCTTCATGCATCCCAGCAGTTCATAGATGGGGTAGATGTTGGAGTGGGCCAACTCAAAGCCTGTGCAGGGGTAGTAGCTGAATTGGTCAGCTCTCCAGCTCTCCCTCACTCACACCACCAGGAGGAGCTCTCCAACACTGCCCCAGGTAGATCACCTAATATAGCAGCTGGCCAGAGGCAGATCCAGCTCTCCCACTCTCCTGTCCTTAGTAGGCTCACCCAGGGCTTTGCCACCAGGGCCTGCTCTACTCTGCTGCCAGCAGTGAAGGGATGAGGGGTGCTGGAGGAGACCTCTCCTGTGCCCATACCACCTCACGGCAGATGAGTGGCAGATATCTCAGATCTTTTTAACAGTATTGGACAGCTGACTCACATAACACCTGAGAGGGAATTGTCTCCGAAGCCAGTCATTCAGAGCCTCATCACTGTGACAACTACTCTGCCATGTTTTGCATACCCTGCTCAGGGGCCCCAAGTCTTTCCTCAGGACGCGTATTTGGGAACCTAGCCCTGCCCTGCTAAACTGAGATTTCTCCAGCTAAGCTAAGAAACGGTGCCAGTGTAGAGTCTGACAGGAACACCTAGAACAGCCCTGGCTCAGGCTACTGCTGGCATGACACCCCTTCCCACACCTTGCTCCCCAGCTACCAGGTCTGTTATTTGAGCCGCACATCCTTAGCCCTGCTCCTCGCCGTCCCCTTGTGGGATGCTGGCTGTGATTGCTGAGGAGTCACAGCCCCTGTGGTAGCTGACATACTGTGCAGTCAGAAAGCCAGACTCCAGGCCCTCCATGTCCCCAGAAGCATGTGTGGTGCTGGTAGAACCATGAAGGGACAAGGCTGATGGTGCCCTGAAGACCCACTGAAAGGAGTTTCCCTTTATATATATTAAAGTGTATAATTTTTTTTTCAGACTGCCAAGTGATTGAACTCAATTCAGGACTCGGGATAAAAATGCTTCCCCAGTTCTTTTCTCCCATGACGTGGGCATTGATGCTGCAGAGTCAGATTTTCTCAGTTGTTCCATTACTTCAAATGGCTTGTTAGCACTGTCAGAGGGAAAGAAAAGCCAACTGATTAATAAAGTGCTGATGAAAAGGGTAAGGGGAGAGCGCTGTCAGGGCCCTTTGCAGACACCAAATTCAGGCTCTGTCTGACCTCAGAACCCAGCCCGACACAGGGGCAATTATATACGACTTCTACTATGTCTCCACAGGGCTGAGAGCGGCTTAGTGCCAAGTGTGGTGTGGACACTTGCCTACTGGATGGAGACAGAAACTCATTTCCCATCTGTCAAGTGGCCTGACATAGAGCTGGTAATGATTTTCTGTCAGGCAAGGCTTGGCTGGGTTTGAACCTGTGACCCAGAGGTAAAGGGCAGATGTAGGGCTTTCTTTACAAGAACCAGCTGCCCATGCCTTGTTATGCCCAACTCAGATCTGTCTAGTGCCTGCCTATGCTTCCTCCTCACACATAAGTCTTGGATATATCCTAACCTAGCATTGGGCTGAGTGGTTCACGTCCTTCCCCGGGGACAGGAAATGGAAGGCAGAGGAAGTTCCCGGATGGAAGGTCTATTTGACTCACCTGGGGCCAGAAGCTATATGCTCCTCCCAAGATGGATGTTTGAGCCTTCCCAGGGCCTTTGCATGTTCATGGACCAGCCAAGGTCATAAGGAACACGGGTCTGGAAGGGGATTTGTGGGAGTCTCAACAACTCTGGGTCGATTCCATCATTATTGGTACTGATTGTTTTGTGTGTGGGTAAGTATGTATTGGTGTCATTCTTAGGAGACATCCACCTTGTTTTTTTGACAAGAGGTCTCTCATTGACCTGGGGCTTGGCAGTTAGGGTAGCATGGCTTGTCGTTAAGTTCCAGGGATCCTCCTTGCCCCTGCTTCCCCAGTGCTGGGATTCTACCAAATTTTCATTTGCATGCAATCTGGAGGCTCACACTCAGGTGTTGTGTGTCAAGCTCATTACCCACTGAGCAATCTTCTCAACTTTGTACTGACTTTTTATTTTTTACAAAGAGGGGTGAACTTCGGAAGCTTTTCCATATTTGACCTGTTCAATGACTCCTGGGCACTGACCGATGATTAAATCATGTGCCACCTTCCAACGATACTGTTTCATAATCTGATACTTCATCATAAAAAAAAGGTCAACCCACTGTTCAATTCTCTGAGTCCTCTGATCAGGCAAGCATTCATCTGTTTACCAGCATTCCAGAGACAAACAAGTAAGGGTCCCATTGAAATCAATCATTTAGAGGGAGATGGGTAGACCGATACAGCTTAGAACAAACTGATGGGAGACTCCACAGGCAGAAACAGGAGTTGTGTAGACACATGTTTGGAAGCACAAGGGTTAGCCACATCCAAGATCCAGAGAAATCAGTGTTTTGCCCCTTATGAGCCATGGGGCTTGGTATTCAGCTTCATGGGCCTCTACTGTCTATCTGCAAAATGGGACTCATTACACCAGTGTCAAAACTGTTAAAAGGAAAATGGCATAACTCATTTGTAGTATCTGTGTGTTGAACAGAGTGTCTGAGACGTAGCAGGTGACTGTAGATGTCAGCAGAGTGTCTCATAGACTGTCAGGTCTATCTTCCTGTCAGGTGTTCCTGCAAGAGATACAAACAGCTTAGGAAAGGTATTTTAAGATTGTGACAGAGGCCCACAGAAGCAGGTACAGAAAAAGGGCAATTTTGCAGATGGAATCAATAGAAAACTATTGGATGGATATCGATAGAAAACTATCTGGGTGTGGAAGGTGGATTGGGAAGGTTGACGTTGAAGAGAAGTGGGTGGTTGCTACATCAACAGAGGAAGCTGGTGTGGGGAGGACAGAGTGCAGGAAAGAAAGAGGTTACTGAGTTTTCATTTGGGTGTGCAGAATTAGGGATGCTTAGAGATGTCCATGTGGTGATGCCCATGATACAACCGGAAATAGGAGACCAGAGCTACTGATTTGGCTGCTCCTGCTTGGAGCAGGACACTTGACTGACATTGACTAGAAGGAGGAAAAAAATCAATGACCCAGTTAGCCGGGACGGTCAAATTTACACAGCACAGATGCTGTGGCCTACTTTTTGGTGTCTCTGCTGGTGGTTGGCATATGCCTGCCTGGCATGGCCTCCAGCAGACCCCCGGCTTCCTCAGCCATGCCCCCCAACGCAGGGCTCTGTCTCTGCGGTCGCTCACAGTCCAGTCCATGGCCTCAGAGCGCATGCCTGGCACCTCATTCATTTGCGTGGCGGTTGTGGTGGGTCTTATGCCATGCCTCCTCTGCCAGCCCAAGCTTACTTATGGCATGTCCAGCCAGGTGGAAAGTGTGGCTTTTCTCAGGCCGCCATTACTGTCATTTCCATGGTCTCCTCTGTCCATGTGCACCTCAAGCCTCGGCCCAATGCTGTCATCTGAGACTTCAGCTCTCTGTCTGTTTGCCTTGGCTTTGGAGAATGTATGCCCCTTGGGCTGACCAGCCTTCCACAGCTTTCCTCAGCCTCCTGGGCTTGCCCTTGGCAGAAGTCGCTCTCTGCGGCTTTTCCTGTCATTGTGGCATGACTCAGTCAATGACCCATGTTGTTTTGCACCTCGCCGTCTCTCTCCCTCATGGGCATTTCTGTCACGGGCTCTGCCGCCACACCATTAAACAGAGTGGTGCATACAGAGTAACTCGATTTCTTGGGGCTCCTCCCAGCTCAAGGGTTCTCTCACGGTCCTCTGGAGGACCCTGGCCATGCCCCTCAGCAAGGCCCGGCTCTCCCATCTCTCAGTACCACAGCTTCAAACCGGGGCTTTTCATTTGGACTCCACCCACTCTGGCTCCGCCCCCTCTCCCCAACACAAATCTTGGCAAGTCTAGGGTCTTTCAAAATGAGATAGTGAGCAGCAGCTGAGCAGTGTTCAGTAGCTGAAAGCAAAGCCAAGCCAAAGGCCCTTTCTAGTTTCCCAGGCTTTCTTATGCATACAGGATGCCTTATTTGCCCAGGACCACGTGCGGCCAAGTGTTTCCCACAGGTACAAGGCTTGAGGCTGCCTTCGAATGCCCTTTTAAGAATCTGCATTTCAGAAACCCTTACATATTCCCTACAAGATAGCTCTCCACAAATTCTATTCCATTTATGCTTCCACTAACAGGGCAAAAGTGCCCCCTATGCCCTGGTTACTATGAAAATTTTGAAAATTTAAGTTTTTTGCCAATCACATTGGCTGAAAAGTAGTAGCTGATTTAAATGTACATCCCTTGATTAAAAAAAAATTATTACATTTAGTGTGTGTATTTGCCACGGCACATGTGGAGGTCAGAGGGCAACCTGTCAGTTCTCGCCTTCTATCATGTGGGTCACAGGAATCTAATGTCATCAGACTGGCCTTTATCTGCTGAGCCACTGAGCTGGCTCAGTATTTTGAAGTAAGCCTATCATCTATTTTTATTTTTTCTAGTATGGGTCACCCATTTATAGTCTTATCTTTTTTTCTGGTGCATTTGGAAGGAACACACATACCTTCCTCTTGTGCCTTCTGGGGGTACATTTTATCCTGCATAAATGGAACCTCATGCTGACTCACTCCATTGCCGGATCAGTAATGGGAATAAGAGAAAATATGAGCAAGAGGAAGTGGAAGGCCTGAAAGCTTGTCAGGTTACATTGCAGTGGAAGGGAGATAGATATGGTCTTACAGGATCTCCCTAGTTACAAGGAGGCTCTCAGGCACATCCAAGAAGTTAGAGAAGCCACTTGAGGTAAGTAAGTGTTGGTGGACTTGAGGATTAGTGTGTGGAGATGGGCAGGGTGGTCAGTGGGAATCCAAGAGACTCTGGTGGGGGACAGGGGCCCTGCTAGCTGCCATTAGTTTTAAGTCTGCATATCCCCAAACATCCAGTGTGTTCAAAATTCTATAGAAAAGAAGCAAGAGAGCCATCTTTAATTTGTGTGTGTGTGAGGAGAATATGCAGCAGGCCCCTGCTTTAGCAGCTGGCCACCTCAGTCAGGCACAGCCACCTGGTGTTGTCAGTGCCCTTGGCTTGATGACATCCATGCTGCTACCAACTAGTCCTCATGTTACCAACTAGCCTGCCAACTGAGTAAACACTGTTTCTTAAAACTGGGTCAACAGATAAGTCCTCTGGGGATTTTTACTTATTTGAGAAACTGCTCCACATTGTAAAATTTGTAAACAAATATAAAGTCTTAGGAGACCTTTTGCTTGTTGTAGTCATACAAATTGAAGATTATAATGAATGTGCTAATGTTTATCTAGTTTTTTTTTGCATATCCTTTATTCTTTTAATTGTGTATAAAGTACTCACTAAATCATATCAGCATGACCTATGTAGCTTGAATTATTGAGCGTGCCCACTCCACTCCTGGCTGCTACTCTGAGCCTGGAGCTGGAAAACAACAAATGTGTGTGCCATATTGGAGGAGACAGAAATGCCAGCTAACGGTTAAAAGAGCACGGGCTTTTGACAAGACCAGCATTCACTGAGAACCCAGGAAAGCCTCCTGGAAGAGGTGACGTTTCCATCGGGCTTTCCAAGGGAAGAGGGTTCTAGGCCAGACAGAACCCAAGAACACAAAAATCTGGCATTCTCCAACAGAACTTGCTCATCAAAGAAGCCCTGGGCTTGGGGAAGGCTGGCTGGAGCATCATCTTTCCCACTAGCCTAAGCCACACCCACCGCGCCTAAGTGTGGTCCCTCCGCTGCAGGATTGCCTTCTGATCCTTAATGCCCATGCACAGTGTATTACAAAGGGTTTTTATGGCACAGCATGGTGGAGGCCGTGTGGATTATCCCATGTCTGTGTGCTCACCCACATTCTGTGCTGCGCTGAGCTGAAGTGAAGCTAAGAAATCCTTGGAAAGCAGAGTGAGTACATCACAAACCAGGTGAAAACAAGCCACAAAACTTCCAGTGATTCCTCAGGTATTCTTTGTTTAATCATAGTTTTTTTTTTATTTTCCATTCATTATAAATAACCCACTTCATTACTTAGCCATCTCTTTGAAAAAAAAATTTGGTATTTAGCATAAACACTGAGGGTCAACCAGAGGAGTGTCAGTTCAAAACAGAATAGAGAAGAATTAAAAAAAAAAAAATCTGAAAATTTGGAACATGTGTAAAGACTGCATTACCATTCCTTAATATTTCAGCCATTAAAAAAAACAAAAAAAACAAAAAAACAAGTTCCAGGGAAAATAAGTAAACATAAATATAATCTAATGTATTTCTTTTATAAATACATTTGGACAAACAAATGTACAAAATAGAAATTGACAGTGCATAAACAGGAAAATATTTTAAGCTGCTAATTAAATCCTAATGAGCATGAATTAAAATAAATTTTTATTTTATTTTTTGCTCACCATGAAAAACATGCTATCGCATGTGTGTAAAATGAGACGTAGCCACAGACATGTTACTAAAGTCACCAAAACTCATGATATAAATCACATTGTTTGAAAACAAAACACATTTTTTTTTTTTTTTAAGATTTATTTATTATGTATACAGTGTTCTGTCTGCAGGTATATCTGCAGGCCAGAAGAGGGCACCAGATTTCATTATGGATGGTTGTGAGCCACCATGTGGTTGCTGGGAATTGAACTCATGACCTCTGGAAGAGCAGCCAGTGCTCTTAACCGCTGAGCCATCTCTCCAGCCCAACAAAACACATTTTTAAAGCAAAAGATAAAATGTCATCATAGCATTTTCAGTTGAATTGTGTCACAGTTACACCTACTGCAGGTGTCACACAGAGAGGTAGATAAGTTGGAGGGGAGACCAGTGTTCAAACGACATGAAGGATTCTGACTACAGCTCTGGCAGGCAGACAATTTCCACTTCCTCTAAAGCCCGAAGAAGCGTCTAGGGATGAGACTTGAAAACCTTTCAGCTCCACGTAAGTGTCTCATTTACCGAACAGACTCACTGCCTTTCCTCCCCAGCAGCATGTTGAGCATGGATTTCTGCAAGGCCCGACACCAGGGCTGGAGCTCTGGCGAGTTATGCGGCCCTGAGACGCTGACACAAAAGACCTGGTGCCGACACGGTGACACCGGTGCTGACCATGCTAACCGTAATGTAAACTGTCGCCACTGACGAGCTCAGGGAACTCTGAAGGAATGGATGTTCTGTTGTGAGCCTACAACCACCATTGCTACCAACAAAGGCAGCTGCTGGGGGAACAGCGGGGCCTTGGTGAGACCCATGATGACAATCTGTTAAATCAATAGAGGACAGTGTTAAGAAAACATAGGAAAGGTGACCCGCCATTTAGCATATTGCTTTATTTTCTATTTGGGTTCAGTTTATGCTCTCGTGGACACTGAAGGGAATATCAGATACTCCTCTGAGAGCTGATACCCAATTTCAGGACTAGTTCTGTCTGAGAGCTTGGTGAATGGATGGTCTTGGTCTTCTGTGCCAGCTTTCTCTCTGCCTGACTAGGCAGGGTGGACATGTAACACTCACTCACACCCATGACCTTGTATTTTCTTTGACTCCTAAGGCAGTATCATCTGACTTCTTGAGATGTCAAGTGAGTGAAGGGCGTACTCATTCATAAGTTGTCTCAAATGCCTTAAGCGTGCTTAGTTAAAGGGTGTGACAGGCTGTGTCTTGCCAACAGGAGCAATTTGGGACTGTGTAACAGGAGAAGCGTGTGGTCCCAGCCGTGGAATGTGAACACAGCCCACCGTTAACTGTTGCTACTCTGCAACTGACTGTGGTGACTGTGTGTGTGCACGGGGCTGTTTTGAGTGTGCAAATGAGATGGGAAACAATGGAATTACAAAAGAAAGAGGAACAGCGTACTGAGATATGACTGAAAACCTCCCAAGGCATAGTCTGTGTTTGTCTCAATGCTCAATCAGGACTTTCTTTGAAGCAGCTTATAATATATTTAAGCTATTCTCCCACACTCTTGTGATGGGACTGAAGAATTTCTGGAGTGTGCAGGGACTAATTGAAGGGATGTCTGAGAAGACGATGTCAAGGAATGAGGTGCCTTGTACTTTCCTCGTCGATCTGTAACCCTGCTGAGTTGATAAGGAAGAGGCATGTCATAGTCTTAGAAACAAAGAACCCACAGTGAATCAAAGTGTGCGACTGAGACTTGGAATTTTTCACTGTCACCGGGAAGATGGTTTCGGGATGGTGTGACCTCATTTCAAATGTTACAGTAACTACTAGAGTTGTTTTACACAAAAGGCAGTACAAAGAAAACCCTTACTAAAACTTTTTTGTACATTAAGTAAAAAAAAAAAAAAAATTAAGTCCAAAATACTGTACCACCCCTGGAAGTAACCAACGGAGTATGTTTTAGAAATACACTCTTGTCAAAAACATTTTAAGGCACTTTAAACAGGTATATCATATTTTTTTCCGTAAAAAAATAAAATAGGCATCAAAGCAACATTCACAAGACGTTCTCCGAATCCCCTGTATGTACAACCCTGTACATATATACACGGCTTCAGGAAGGTGCCTCAGTCAGACTGTCGGGCGAGTCAACTTCACTCCCTGCAAGAAATAAAAATGGTTCAGAGACGGACAGTGTCCAGCAAACAGGGTAAAAACAGGTGTCAACTCATATCAGATGGTATATGCTACCGGAAGGAAGAGGCCACCAATAGATACTAGTTTCCTCTGGAATGTCCCCTGTAGGTCCCCGGAGTAGTACTATACCACTACTGGAAGATGGCAGATAACCTTCAGGAGGTGGGTCCTAGTGGGAGATGTTCAGGTCACTGGGGGTGTGCTCTCAAAGGGGAATATAGGACATTGGATAGGACCTTGGTCCCCTACCCAGTCCCAGAAGTGAAGGGAAGGATTTTATAGTATACACTCCTACCATGACCTGCTGCCTCTCACAGGGCCCAAAGCAACAGAGCCACTGATTACGGATGGAAACTTCCAAAACAAGGAGCTACAATAACCCTTCCTTCTTTATTAGTCTTGGGTATTTATTATAGTAACGGAAAGCTGATTGGCACACTCACTCAGCTGTGCTATATAACCAATCCCACCCCTAGAAACAGACTTACCTGTCAGCTCACTGGCCAGCTGACTGTCCTCTCGCTGACCCTGGCCTGGCTATTTGTATACTTCTGCTCTGCAGTGGATGGACATTTTGGGGGTCATTAGTGTTATTTGCAACGCAAAGGTAGTGATGATAACTTGAAGGCAGAGTATTAGTATTCGTTGTACCGGGTAACTATTCCAGGCTTTTGGATTATTCTAAGTTAGCCAGTGCCAACTGTAGAATGAAGAACACAGTCCAATTAAAGTCTCAAATTTTTGAGACATTTAGAAGAAAAACCCACTCCAATTAATCTTTTTTTTTTTTTTTTTTTTTTGGTTTTTCGAGACAGGGTTTCTCTGTTTAACAGCTCTGGCTGTCCTGGACTCGCTTTGTAGACCAGGCTGGCCTCGAACTCGCAAAGATCCGCCTGCCTCTACCTCCCAAGTGCTGGGATTAAAGGCGTGCGCCACCACCGCCCGGCTCCAATTAATCTTTTATTTCCTGTGACTGAATAATTTTTGCCAAGAGTATTTGGATTTTCTTTTTTTTTTATTTTTTAAAGTATTTGGATTTTCAAACAATTTCTTTTTGTTTTCTTTTGTAGTACTGGGTATTGAATCTAGGAGCTCAGGTATGTATGTACACAAATGCCACACCCCAGCCTAAGAATTTATTTTGACTCAGTTGCCCAGGCTGGTCTTGGACTTATTTTGTAGCCCAGACTGGCCTTGAACTTGCAGTTCCCTGCCTCAGTCCCCTGAGTAGTAGCTAAGAATACAGACCTGTTCAATAAGGCCCAGCTAGTCTTCTTCTTTTTTTTTTTTTTTTGTCACTATTCATACATATACATTCTGAGGGGGCGACTACACACACACTGACAAATGCAAGAAACAATCTCCAAAGAAGGTGAACAGAGAAGAATGAGTCTTCTGCTGGCTGGCTGAGCCAGTGCCGGACACTGCTGTCCTTAGGTCACTGAATTAGCGATGACATCAGATGGGCAAACTTTTCAGAAAGGACCTCAGGGGCTTACTGTGAGTCTTGTAAGAGCGATCATTCTGTTTCTGTCTTTGTGTTTTGGAGATATATCGCCAAAAACACAGGTTTTCTAGTCCTCAATCTAGCACCAAGTCACCACAGGACTTTGGGCTAACTGTTCAACTCTCTCATCCTGCTTTGCAACCTGTGAAATGGACACAGTGAGTTCTGCCACAGCATGGCTGTGGCTAGGCTGTGAACCCTGGCAGGATACCTCAACATCCACTGTGGGCCAAGCAGAGTGGGTCCTGCCATGCACACACATCTCAAGGGGGGTGCACCCTGTGGCCATCCTGTCATCCAGGACACTAGGGACATGACTCAGGGAACTTTGCCACTGGATGTGTCTTCTTCCCACATATCTTCTATTAGCAGTCACTGCCTTGTGAACACACAAAAGTGACTCCCGACAGGGCCAAGCCACTAGAATGAGAGCAGTCCACTGTGATACCACATTCTGTGCATCATCTAATTTGAACCACTGACTTAATTATTTTGAATAATTCTTTTGGAAATTAGATCTAAAGGACCTACCTACTATGTAATAATACTCTGTGCTAAGTATGGTGAAATTAGTACTCTGGGCTCTTTTGATGGTTAGCTTTTATATCTTAATTTCCAAAAAGTTTTACCATAGTGGAAAACTGAAAATGAAAACAGCTTCAGCCATATTCACAAAGGCACACATGAAAGACTGGGGTCCACAGGCTGACTGCACAGGAAGGGGATGATCCATGTTTCTAACATCCCATCGGCATTCTCTTCAACACGAGTGTGTTAAAGAGTATCTGAAAGTTGCAGTAAAAGTATTCCTAACTTTTATAAAAAGACATTTAACACCCATTCTTCCTGGTCATACTGAATGGACCAATGTACACGCATACATTTATTTGTATGTGTGAGTACCTGCGTGCACACCTATGTGTCCTTGTGTGCAGGTACCTTCTTCAACTGCTCGCTACCTTATTTTTATTTTTAATTTAATTAATTAATTTATTCATCTTTTTGGTATTTTGAGACAGGGTTTCTCTGTGTAGCCCTGACTGTCTTGGAACTTGCTCTGTAAACCAGGCTGGCCTTGAACTCAGAGATCTGCATGCCTCTGCCTCCTGAGTGCTGGGACTAAAGGTGTGCGCCACCACTGCCTGGCTACCCTTTACCTTGACAAGGTCTCTCTGTTGTCCGAGTGGCTAGCCTGGCCTGCTGGTGAGCGCCCAGGGTCCTTCTGTCCCTGTGTCCAGGCTAGAGGTGGAGCGCACTGCCACACTCAGCCTTTTCTGCAGATGCTGCAGCTCACTTATGTCCTCATGGCTGATCAGCAAGTACTTTACTCAGTTATCTCCCCAACCCCTGTTATTATATTTCATTTAAAAAACACATTAGAATAATGATATATCAGGAAAAAAGTAAGTATATGAATCATCTGAATCCAGAAAGAGCATTTCAGTTTGATCTGGTTCCAAACCAGATCTTTCTAGAGTCTCACCTTCTGCCTCGACACCATCCAAGACTTTATTGTTGGCACTAACAAGCTTCCCAGAAGGATCTGAGCTGGGTGGTAGATGAGCAAGGGCACAGATATTAATGAGAGATGCTCATGGCCTGCAAACACTATCTTCAGCATAGGAATTCCTGTTCAACAAAGAAGACAGAGAACGTAGAGGCAAATTTAGGCTGGCATCAAATTAAAGGCACGCTCCATAAACATCAGAACTCTGTCTTCCCATGTGTATCCATAGACCCGAAATGGGAAGCTCTCAGATGAAGTCAACAGACCTATCTTCCTTTCATGACACGAAGCTCTACGTTCCAACCAGAACAGATGAAAAGGGGAAGGTGGTCGGTGTTCTGTCTGTGATGCTGGCACCCCTCACTCAAAATGGGCAGTTCCTTCCTTCATCAGGAGGAGGAAGACTATGACACGGAGTTGCTCTAAGAAGGCTGGAAGGGACTAAGGAGAGATTGGTTGTGGATCTCCTCTTGTTCCGTGGTGTGAGTATAATGGCTGTAGGGATCCCTGAAGACACAGGAAGATAATGTGTAGTATAGACAGCTGTCACGGGAAGATGCTCTAGCCGGGTGAACATCCTGAGACTGCACCCAGGACCTTACAACTTCTAAGCCATGTGTTCTAGCCACAAACCCTGAACACTACTCTCATGGCCAACGATCCCAATGTGTTTTCCAGTCATGAAATAATTTTGTATGTACCAGGTAAACTGCAAAACGAGTGTCAAGTGAAGGCCACAGCAGAACCCAACAGACAAACACCACGCCGTGAGTCTACCATCCCGATCTGAAAGAGTGGGGTGTGCCCGTTTCTAGGCAGGTACCACAGAGCATACCCTTGGCTTCTTTAGTTAACAAACTCCAGACACAAAGCAGCTTACATGTTATTACCCATGGCCATGCCCTTCAGAACTGCTGTGTGTACATGTCAGCTCTTACAACCAAGGGCTTTAAGCACTCAGATTTCTTCCTGTTTTTCTGAAATGGTCTCTGAAAAGGGCTCCTAAACATGGGGCATAAATAACTTTTTATTACAACATAACAGGCAAGGCTTGGCTTTTTCAATTATTTTTAACCTTCTAATAAATTTCAAACCTTTATGCAAAATGTATTTCATGGCTGCTCTCTTTTTCACAGCCACACAAAGCACTGATGTAAAATGAAAACACTCAACCAACCCAAACAGGAACCTCTCTCAGGGCTTCCACAGTACACATTTAGACATTTTCTGCCTTCTATTTCTATGTTCACTATTAAACTCAGAAAAAAATTACATCAGTAATGAGACAAATAACAAAAGAAAACAAAATATAATAGCTCTTTAAAGAAAATGTTAAAAATCTGTGTTGTAAAGTATGTATAGCCTTGGAAAGTTTAACAAGGACACAGAGATGTGAGCATCGCTCCCCTTTCTAGACAAGCTCTCCTTTCTGTGTTCTACAGGATGATACTCAGAACCTGGAGGATATGGAAGACCGATGAGCTCCGCTGCCCCGAGGGACTTCCGAGAAGGCACCAGGGGATGAGAGCCAGAAAGGCGGACTGCCAAGGTACAGTGTGAGGGAGTCCGAAGGGAACAAACAAGTATGGAGATCTCTTGTCCTTAAAATGTGATTAGAATAGGCTTTCTGACTAAATTTAAGAACTATCACTGCCCATCTAAATCATCCAAGTCACTTTTCTGTCACCATGAATCCAGGCTCTGTGCTATTCTCCAGCAAGCTTACGTGGGTTCAGAGGAGAAGCCGGGGCCAGGTGCTTCTTTCTGCTCTTGTCAAGTCCACAGAACGAACTACGAATTACACAAGGTAACTCGACACGACACCAGGGGCTCTCTTGACTGCGATAAAGCAGGCAGACATAAAGGCACGCAGCAGTGTCACCCCAAGGTTACTGTCCTTGGTGGCATCACTTGGGATGCTGTGTGCACCAAAACCCAGGGGACAGAAGGGGGGCTTCTGTGCACCTGCTCTCTGTGCAGTCCGGCTCCTGCAACAAAGTCCTTTGGACTGCAGCTTCTCCAGGACAGGAGTCCTTGAACTCCCATGATCCCCACACCACGATGGTGCTGGGATTCCACAGGGATGAAAAGCGAAGCTACTGTTAGGGCCATGCTGACAGGGCCGGGGTTTGACCTTCTAGAAGCTTCTAGTGTGCTGGTGGTCTTGCCCTTCTTTGAACTGAAGGTCTGAAGCTCTCTTGCACTGCAGGTTCCTCAGATCATGCCTCTCATCTTCAAACACACCTTCTGTTCACATGGACCTGGTGGACTTCAGTCCTCTTGGCTGGCTGGACCCTCAACGGTCCTGCCAGTGTACTGCTCTGTGTCAGCCAGCACTGACATCTTCGTGAGGCACTGGCAGTCAGCAGTCGGCTCCCCCTGGCAGCTCCCTGTCCCTCTCGGATCTCATTGGAAGCCTGAGCCCTGCCACCCACTTCCTCTCCAAGCATCTAGGTTCTGAAAGTCCTAATTCCCTTGGTCCCAGCTTCGGCCACTTCCTCCCGTTACAACTCCTGTGTTTCCTCACAGCCCTTCTTCCCATCCATTTACTGAAAGGGTAGATCTATTTTCCTGACAGACCCTGGTGGCCTGTTTCTTACTGTGCCGTGCATGACAGTCATTTGCCTTGCTTGAATGAGAAAGAATCCCAGATGACTTGCAGCTGTGCAGACATTTGTCACATTAAATAGGACCTTCTCCCCACCACTTTATGTGCCTACAATACTTTCTTGGTAGTTATTAATCACATTTCTCATCACTAACCTCACCAGTGATTAACGTTAAAAATAGGGCTGGAAATTATACACCAGAGGTAAGAAGCTTGGTGTCCAGTGATGAAGTCCAAGTCCTTCAGTGTGTCCCCCTGGGTGTCACAGCCATCTCTCAGTGATGGGAAAGGCACTCCAGCAATTAAAGTCATTCTATTTGTTTGGGTCTTAAAGTCTGTCTTACTTTTCCATCATTCAAATACCTACTTTCTTTTTCTATTTTTAGAGTTCCTCTAACCCAGTTTGTTTCAATGTTGCTTTGTTTCAGCCCTCCCAAGTCCTAGCTGAACACATCTGCAGCGGACTCTCATATTCTCCAAGGTCCAGGTGGAAAGAGCAAGATGGGAGAGGCGGAGAGACAGCACATTCTCCAATCAGCAGGTTCTATGTTGTGACACTAGTCTCTGACAACAGAAAGTCTATCACCTCTGCCCCGGGGTGCCTCTGCCAGGTGTCCAGGGATATCTGGAAAATAGCTAGAAGCTGCAGATAAGCTACAGAGTCCTCCACAAGCTACCATGCCAGCGTACTTGATTTCTACCACCTGGTAATGGATCTGTCATGTTGAATTAGGAAGTCACTATAGTTTTTACTCCAGCAGCTTGTAGACAGAGACACACTCTTGTCCTCTTCTCTCACAGGGTTAATAGCTCACTGGAGCCCTCCTTCATCTACTCCACTAGCAATCAGGTGTGTTGGCTAAGTACCAGAGAGTAGGCTGTACTCGAGCCCGGTGTTATGGCTTAGATAGTGTGTCCCTCGAAGGACCAGCTGTTAAAGGCATATCTTGAGATATGGTGGAACATTTAAGAAATGAAGCCCCATGGGAAGAACTTAGGTCATGTGGGCTGTGCCCTTGAAGGGTTGATCATTGGGCCCCCTACCTCTTCCTCTCTTTTTGTTTCTTGGCCACCATGGGGTGGAGGAGGTGGTCCACTCTCCCACCATGTACTCAGATATCATGTTCTGCCAGAGGCACAGGGAGAGAGGGTGACCATAGACTAAAAGCCTTGGAAATCATGAGCCCAAATAAACCTTTCCTATTTCAACGACTGGCACGCTCAGGCTCCATGTCAGATGCCAGCCATTTCCTACTGAGAGCACACCAGGCATTGGTAGAGCAGCCTGATTTTGTGGAGGCAGGCAGGGGCCCCCTGCCCTCACCGGTCCTCCTTGAGATCTCAGCACTCCCTTGCTTTGTGATCCCTGCTCTGCAGCCTCCGCGGATGTCTCAGGCTCTCCATCCCCTCTGGCCCAGGCATCAAGATCGGCCTCGCCCCTAGGCCTTTGCTCAGCTTCCTTTGCCTACATGCCCATCACTTCTTGGTACCCACTTTACCCTTTAGCCTTCTGTTCTCATGTTTCCTCTGAGAATGCAGCCTGCAGTCTTCAGACTGACCTGTGAGGCCTTCTCCACACGACCATGACAGCCGTGACCTCCCATGCTCTCATCACAGCCTGCATCTTGATTGGCCCCTCAGCAAAAAGCAGGGCCAGTGACTATTTCTTACTATCTCTGAGGGTGTAGTAGATGCTCACAAAAAACCACACATGGAATGGATGTTTGTATTTTTTTCCAAAATTCAAAATAAAATTCCTATACAGATTATCACATCATTTCTACTACATTTGTTAATTAGGGGGAAAAAACTAGCAATAACTTAAAAACCCAAACAAACTTACTTGAGTTTTCCTTTTAAAGTAAAATTTAAATATGGGATTCTTTTCATCTTGCTTTCACCCACAGTGATATAAATGAAGCAAATTAATTTTAATGCTCCAAGGTCCTGATTCTGTGTCACCATCGTTGACGGGATTCAACCAGACTTTATGAGATGGCATTTGGCTTTATGGAAGTGAACACTATGCACGCATTTACAATTTTACAGGGACTTTAAGCTGTCATGCTGAAAAATGTTTATAAAACATTAATCAAAAATGCCTCTTTAATACAATGCATTGTCTGAAAGATGTTAGAAGGTGCATATTGTAAATGGATTCCTTTTCTGACTAACGTAATTTCTACAGAAAGCATTTTCCCAGTGCTCTATGAGAACACTGTGTGGGTAGATAAAGAGCACTCTCTCTGCACATTACTACCTGAGCCGGGCACTTGGGAAATCACTAATGTACAGCATGCCATATTTCCATGTCACACATGACACATTCGTCTAAAATTATCCAACAGAGTTTGACACTGCAGCATATTCCATAAGCAGAGCCTTCAACTGACATCTGCCACGCAGGAACTTCAAGTACACACCTTCTTCTCCTGACAAGTCCAGGCTTTCTTTTATCCTATACTCAGTAAGGAAAGGAAAAAACGGCGTGGACAAGAACAAGCTCCCCTCGAACTTAAATATGTTTATTTTATGTCCTTTGAATTACAAAATTCCATTTGTATCATGCTCAAGTCACAACATTTGCTGTTTTGTGTTGGATGAACATTTCTTGACTTATCCTTAAGAAGTGGGCATTTTCCCCCCCCAAGATTAAATATGGACTTTTCTTTACCTGCCATGTAAGGCTGTCTTATGATTCACAATAAAAAGATCTACTTTGCAACACTGTTCAGCGTTTACTATACAGTACTTGTAGCTGTATAGTACTTTCACCATTATTCAGTCCTTCCTTCCTTCATTCCTTCTTTCCTTTCTTCCTTCCTTCCCTCCCTCTCTCTGAAATGGTTTTGTTCCACCTGCTATGGCTGTAAGGAGAGAAACAGGTCAGCCTCCTGTCTTATCTTCCATGCTGGTTTCTGGCAGCTCTGTCCTGACCACATCGATGTCCTACTCTGTCCTGTGTGAGTCCCATGCAGTTCCCACTGTCACCAGCTTACCCTAGTCTCTACAACTCAACGCTTGAAGACGACTATGAAAAACTCGTGGAGTTCTATAGCTTCTTGCCTCTTTGCCCCAATTTTCATTCTCAACACCTCAACTCAGCTCCTCATAAGTCCAGTTCAGATCAGTCGGGCCCCCCCTGTCTTCAGACTCTTCCTCTCATCAATCCTAGAAACCACAGCCAGATTAATCTTCTCAAAACACATTAATTAAAGCCAATACCTCATTCATGAGCTGCAGAGAGTTTCCAGGGCCCATTCATCAAATCCTGCACCCACTCAACTTTAGTGAAAGATAATTACAGCGGCCATCATTTGGAAAGTGCCATTGCATGCTAAGGGCTTGATCTGCAGGCTCAGTCCTCACAGGGTCCCTCAGAAGTAAGTGGCCACTTTCCTCTGATGAGGAGACTGGGTTTAATAGTTCAAGCAGACCCCACACCTGTAGCTAAGGCAGAACTGTTCCTGCTGTAACTATTTTTAACCACAGATCTCTGTAGAGTCCAACTAGTGAACTTCATGGGCCATTTTGCTGTCACTGGCTGTAGCCTAGAACATCAAGCTCAACCTGGACGTTGACGTTTCCCTTTATATATCAAGACCCATGGGCTCATCTAGATTTAGCTTCAGGTGGCCTTCCTCCTGACTTGTTTTGAAGGAGGACACGCTTTCTAGTCACATCACACTCTAGTATTGACTTAGGCCACTGTTAGTTTCTTTCTCTAACTCTTCTGAGTTTAAGTATGGGACAGGCATATTTCAGAAAACATGCTAATATTTCCTATATTGAAAAAGACAGTTTTAGAACAAATCTGAGTCACTCCACTGGACTTTGAAGCTCATGCATGCCCACCCTCTCTGGGAGAGGGGTATATCTGATGTGGCAAGGGGCAGACAAATCAGACTGACAAAGAACATGCGACCTGAGATGGGGTGAACTGTCCGACAAGGGCTTAAGTACTCTGTGGGTCTGAACACACCGGCTTTCCCATGTGGCCAAAGATGGCACGTGCTCCACTGAATCACTTCAAAGGCCATTCTCCTGAACCCATATGGCTTGTTCTCCATTGAAAGGCTTTCTCGGAGGACCACTGAGTTCTGGAGGCAGCTGCTGGCAAATTGGGAATTCAGTTGCTTCTCTCCTGTCATAGTTTGTTCTCAGAAACACCCATACATTTAGCATTCAAATTTGCCACTTCTTGCTACTTCAAATCTCTCTCTGGTAAGAGTCCCAGGAAATCTCCTGCTTGGCCTTAAAATTCATCAGGGAGATTTCATCATCGTCATGAACTCTAGCAGAGCAGTCTCTGTGTGAGGAACATGGCTACGCTTTTCAAATATCCACAGATGACGGCCCCATAATTACAGGCAGAAGAGTCACAGAAAGTGAAACTCATGAGCTGATTTATCTGGCTGAGTAACAAAGAGAAATTCCACATGTTTCTATGGCATGAAACAATGCCCTAGCAAGGCCTTAAGTGAAATCTTGGAATTGGTTAGAACAGGCTTAGGCTGATTTTCAGTAACAATGGCCACTGTTTCATGTAGGGGTTTAATTCCTCAGTACTTATTATTCGTGTATGTGCAGGTGCATGTAGATGTGGGAAAGCACAGGTTGTACAGTCTGTGTGGGTGTAAGAGTCCACCTTGGGTGCTGATCCTCGGGACTGTCCTCCTTGTCTTTTGAGGCAGTGTCTTTCTCTGGGGCCTGGGTGTACCTACTAGGCTAGACTGGGTGGTCCATGAGCTGCCTTTCCCTCCCTCCCCAGTGCTGGGATTACAGGCATGGCCACCGCATCCAACCCTTTCAATGTTCTGGGAATTGAACTTGGGTCCTCATGCTCAGCAACAAGCACTTTACATGCCAAGCTGTCTCTCCAGGCCCAATTTATCATTCATTATATCAGATGCCTACACTGGTTGTATAGTGTGACATTTAGAAGCTTGGAGTCACTCCTGGGTTAGAATCCTATTTCTATAACTACTGCCTGCTTGATCTTGGTTGGGAACTATTTAAATTGTTTCACAACAGTACAATGAACCTAATCTCTCTCTGTGGTAGAAGTTAAGCCCTTCAGTTTAGCATCCAGTAGTACATAGAGATTTTGACTGGTAAAAACTGGCATCCCTGAAGATTACGGAGATGGGACCACACTGACCCCTGCTGAAGGAAAACTCAAGAAAACTTTTGGCAACCATGGCAATGAGAATGTTGGAAGTCCCTCCGCGGAGAATCACATGGGACAATATATAAATAAAAAAACACACATGGTCTCGCCCTCTCTCTCCTGTCCTCACCCATGGGGAATCCATTCTGGGGAAGAGTGTTGCAAGGTACGCCATTGGCAGAGTTTGGGCCACTGCAATCCAATGCAAAAACATGCCACCTACCTGCAAGGCGTATCCTTTGAAATACCCTGTCTGGAGCCCCGGAGTGTTGGAAAGGTGAGTGAGTCAATAGGAATAGGAAAGCTGAGGGAGACCACGGAGGCAATTTTTGGTTGATGAAAAGGCCGTCCGCCACCACGCTGCAATCCGCATAGGCCTCCCCAAGAGTGAGTCGGCCACCACGATCGCCAAGACAGTTGGAATCGGAAAACTATTTGGATAGGCTATCGGTCCTGAGACTTCTGAGTCAGGGAGATCACGAAGGCAATTCTTAGCTGATTGAAAAGGCCATCCTTAGTTGGCGGTTGGAACAGACTGACTTTATAACTGGCCACAACTGTGTGGGGCGGGTAAACTGGCCTCATGAACTGGCAAAATAATGCCCAACAGACTTTAAGCTTGAAAGCCTTGACAGGATTGTTGTAAACCAGACATCCTGCTTGGACCTACACTCAGAATACTAATATCCTTTTAAGAAAGTTAAAATAATGTTGGATATTTTTAGGTAGATATTAAGTGTTGATAGTTAGATATTGGGGTGTTTTTAGATAGATTATACATGATTAAGGTTTAAATTATAGGACATAGTTATTTTATAAGTGATTGTTAAGTATTAATAAATATATGTATAATAAATAAAAATATTGTTACACACACACACTCTCTCTCTCTAATATACAGGTTCATATTTATCTATTATGTTGCAGACATTGTCTGTTCTGGATGCAGTGGCACATGGACAAAATCTCTGCCCTCAGAGCCAGAGTTCATCCCCATTTAGCAGCTGGCCAGTGCATGGGGCACAGTGCGAGAGCGAGGCAAAGAGCAAGGTCCACCCAGTAACAAGTCACTGCAGAGCAGAGAGAAAGTGCAGCGCACACTGATGACTGGGAAAAAAGCGGATTCCGAAAGTGAAGAGCATTTGTTCCTTTTAATGTATCTCCCTTTTAGAGGTCATAAAGGAAGAACTATGCACTTTGGGGTGGGTGTGCATGCTTGACTGGCTGTCCACCAGAAGCAGGTAGGGTAAATTTCTGGTCTAGATGTGTTTAATCTGCATGGATCTCAGAATTCTATTCTGGCCATCGTTCTGGGTTTTTACCAAACTATTCTGGAAAACTCCAAAGGATGGTCAGTCAAACTTTTTGCAGAGGTCCTTAGGAAGGGGGACAAGATGACACAGAGCATATGGATACTCTAATGTCTTCTTTATCTAAGTGGATGGGTTTCTGCTCAGATTCACTGAGTATTGTAACATGTTGTCTGGGCATGCCCTTGCTTTGGGTTTGTGCTTTACTAGCTGTCTGGCTCTGTCTGTCTGTGTCTGGCTCTGTCGTCTGGCTCTGTCTGGCTCTGTCTGGCTTTCCACCTACACCTGAGAACTTCTGTCACGTTATCACTGCTGTGAGCCCCACAGCATCTGTACCTCTGCTAGGACTTCACAGACCCAGAGGATAAGGCATCCCACCTGTGGTGCAGTGAGACAGAACTCTCCAGAGCTTTGCCCAGTGTCCTGGGGCTCTGGGTTCATGGAAGCCACAAAGATTTACCATTGCCAAACTGCTGGACACCGCGTGGCCGGCCACCAGTGGCTCTGGGC
This sequence comes from Lophiomys imhausi, assembly GCA_907164525.1. Lineage (NCBI taxonomy): Eukaryota > Metazoa > Chordata > Mammalia > Rodentia > Muridae > Lophiomys > Lophiomys imhausi. Next base: position 4,354,581 of record CAJQZJ010032401.1, read on the forward strand.
AAGCTGGCAACCTCCTCTATCTCCAGCAGGAAAGAAGATATCTTGTATAATGGACACTCAAAAAGGGAACAGTACCTTCCCACCTGAGACCTGAGTTATGTCCGTGCTCCGCTGGTGTCACCTCACAAGGAAGGGAACAAAGGAGATGTTAGCCGAGCAGATCGTACACAATGGGCCCAGACAGTCTGCCGCTTCCACACTGGCCTCGGGTGTTGCTCTCCAGCCTACATCTCTGCCTGTGCAGTTGGAGTGACTGGAAGCCCACGATGCTCTCTCCAGTGTAGCCTGGAGCTACTGTGTTCCCTACGTAGATGCTTATGAAGATTTCCTACAGATTCGTCCTTCCTTCATATTTCAAAAGTAGAATTTTAAAAATTCCTTTATTGGAAGTGAATAGGCTTAGAAAAGGAAATCAAGAAATAGAGACTATGGAATGCTTAAGACTACTGTGAAGAGAAGGAAGCAATCTTCTAGTAAGCGAGACCTTCAGAAAAAAAGAACAGCCCTCACACCCAGGTCTTTTCTGATGACACCTTGCATGGTCCAGGCTTCAGAAGTCACATGGAGATCTTGTCTGTTGGGCAGGCAGGACAGTGAATACAGTGTTTGTTTGAGGACTTCTTCTGAGAGCACACATCAACTTGTCCAAACTGAGTGAATTCCTCACGGTTCAGAATAAGGCAGCATATAGGAAAATACTGCCCCAGGCGACACACAGTGGCAGGGTGTGGGTGGATTCGAACACAGACACAGTGGCTCCATAGCCTGTACTCCCCATCAGCTTAAATTGGTAACTTGCTAGGGGGCTTAGGTGCCCCAGATTGGGGATTTGTGACTATATAAACACAGAACAATGGAGTCCAGAAAGCTCAAGGAAAAGAATGTTTACACACAGAGGCCTAACAGGAAGGGGCACCTCTTTGAACAAAGGTACTTAAGGCTGTCGTCAGGCTTTTACTTACTTTGAACCAAAGTTACTTGATGGCCATTTTCAGCCGTTTAGGAAAATTAAAGATAGCCTTTCTGCCTTCAATTACCTGGCTGCAATCCTATCACTTTGTTGGAAGCTTTATGTAAATAAAGATGCAAGAAAAACCCAAAATGAGCAGCTGGTGTTATTTCTGTTTTGAAACAGGTACGCTTTGATTGGAAAAGATGTTTAATGAATGGCCTGGGCCAGCCAAGCAGATGCTGACAAGGAAACGTTTAACTCTGCCGACTGAAGGTTGCTGCCACAGAAGATGAGGCACACCCTCACCATACTGCTGTAGGAGTAATTGGCAGGTAGGGAATTCAGGGCTGACTTGAAGAGCTGAGCCTTCCTGCAAACACTGGCTACAACTTCTGGGAGGAGCCACCATGTTTGTGGAGACTAGTTGTGGAAAAAGTAAGGAGATAATCTTTATCCTTTTCTAGGCTGAAGAGCCAGGTGGGCACTGGGAAACAAACCTGGGTCCTCTAAAAGAGCAGCCAGTGCTCTTAACTGCTGTGCCATCTGTCCAGCCCACCAGATGACTTTAAAGACGGGCTTCCAGTCTACTGGAGAAAAAGCACCCACTCGTTCACCATGACACAAAAGAGAAGCTCATCGATTCTGTCACCTCCTGGAACACCTAAGCCTAGTGTTCTCTAAAACACTGAGCTGCATTGACAGGCAGGGGGAACTTCAAGATGTTCAGTCCTAATTAGATAGGAGTGAGCTGTGATCCAGGTCCTCACTAACCAGCTTAGATGTGCATTTGTCTTGTTGGCATGGCTTCCAGTAGTCTTCTACTCTCCAAATCTCAGGAGCGATGTTGGCTCTTACATATAAGAACACGACAGTCTTGATGGGGAGAATTACAGATCAGCTATTTGTCTTTAGATCTACTTCTCTTAAAGAGGCTGACTCCACAGGGCCAGGGAAATCAGTCAGTAATTAAGAGCACTTGCTGCTTGTGATGGTTTGAATAAGAATGGCCCCCAACAGGCTCATAGATTTGAATGCTTAGTCATCTGAGTGGCATTATTTGAGAAAGATTAGGCGGTGTGGCCTTGCTGGAGTAGGTGTGGCCTTGTAGGAGATGTGTTTCTGGGGATGGGCTTTGAGGTTTCAAATGTGTATGCCAGGCCCAGTGTCTCTCTCTTTTCTGCTGCCTGTGGATCAGGAAGTAGAACTCCCGGCTCCTTATTCAGCACCATGTCTGCCTGCACACTGTGGTGCTTGATGATAATGATGATAATGGATGACCCTCTGAAACTGTAAGCCAGCCCCAGTTAGATGTTTCCTCTTATAAGAGCTGCCTTGGTCATGGTGTCTCTTCACAGCAGTAAAATAGTATTTAAGTAACTGTTTTTACAGAGGACTGGAGTTCGGTGTCTAGTACCCACAGCAGATAGCAGGAGCCTGTAACTCCTACTCCAGGGGGGATCCATTGTCCTCTTGTGGTCTCCATGGACACATACACACAAACATGTACACATGCACACATATAAAGAAATCTTAAAGAAAGAAAAGGGTCACACAACTAAAAATAAGATAAACAGAAAAAGCTGGAGTCAGGTTTCTGTGTTTTATTTTGTCTTGAAGTTGCTTTGGTAATGTACACCTCACTTTTATTCAGTCTTAATGACATAAAAGTTGAAAAAAATATCTTATTTAGAAGTTTTCTAGCCAGAAAAACTTGAGAAATCTCAGAGTCAATTCTGGAAAGAATGATTTTTGATTTTTTTTTCTGTCTTCCTGTTTCCTTCTTTGAATACTTAATAAATGCATTTAATCTGGCACAGGTAATTTTAAATTTCACAGAGTAGTACAGCCAACTCTGTTAACAAATGAGAGGGCACAGTGTTCTCAATGAAGGGTGAGTGGACAGGTATTGTCAAGGAGTGTAATGTGGGGGCTTGGCCTCAGCTGTACACTGGAACTGCTAAGTGTTAGTATAAAACAGTGCTTCGCCGGTCTACACAAGGGAGTTCCTGGGTGTGGAGAGCTCTTGGCATGCCTACTCCTGGACAGCTCCCACATGAGTCTAAAGTGAGGCAGGCTAACAGAGTCAGGCCTGAAACAGATGTGGAGCAAGAGGCATCTGGAAGAAGATGGCTGTTGTGTGGCAGCTTTGTAATGTCCTCACACTGTACACTTGGGTGAGCTATTTGATCCTCCACAAGTTTTCTAATTTGGATGATGAGATCATGAGTACTGTGCAAGGTTGTTATGAACATTACCTGAGATAATGAGACAAGTTAACCCAATACAGTGCCAGCACATAGGGCTATCAGATGGCTGCCAGGTCTGCCTCCCAATGTCTGTAAGCATTTTCCCATCTCCTTTCTGACAATGTTTAACTCAACTCTGTGAGAGAGAACATGGGCCTGTGAGTTTGCATGCATGTGTGTCTGGTCAAGCGCACTTTCATTTGTTCTATTATCAACCCAATCCTACCTCTCTACTCTCTGGGTAATCCCAGTCCTCAGAGCTCTTGCTCCTTTGGCTTCCCACTGTGACTTCATCCTGCTCAACAGACTGAGATGGTATCTTTAGCAGTAAAGCTCTGACCACAGTTCCAGGCTCCACCAGATGTGGAAAGGACCACAGAGTTTTCACGCCAGAAGCTGAACCCCTGCTCTGTTCACAAATCTCTTTTCTACCAGGAAGACCCACTCCTCCGCACCCCTCCCTAGTGAATGCCTGTGGCCTTCATGGTGACAGTCCCTGCTCTCTCTTGCACACATAGCACATTGCCCAATGTGATGGCTGTTCTTGGTGGTCAATTTGACTGCATCAGACATGAACTACAATCCAGAAATGGAGGCCACACCTGAGGTTTGTTTTTTTTTTTTGGTTTGAGGTGGGTAAATCCACTTCTAATCTGGACCTTTGAGGTAGGAAGATGCACACTTTTGATCTGAATCTTGAGGTGGGAAGATACACCTTTAATCTGGGCCACATCTTTGTTAGAAGTCTATATAAGGACATGGAAGAAGGAAGCTATTGTTCTTTGTCTGCTTGCTGGCAAGTCCATCCCTTCACTGGCATTAGAACCTACTTCTTGTATACTGAAGACCAGCTGAGACATCCAGCCTCATGGACCGAGCAACTTCTGGATTCTTGGGCTTTCTATTCATAGGCTGCCATTGTTGGATTGGCTGGACCACAGCCTGTAAGTCATTCTAATAAATTCATATACATTCATTCTGTAAGTTCTGATTCTCTAGAGAACCCCAACTAATACACCCAGAATTTCTCATTACTTTTGTGTCTGTCCATTGCTGTTGATCTTTGTCTGGATGGAAACCTCTCGCTGATCCTCCCAGTTCTCCATGGTGTACTTTCCTACCTACCCAACCAAGGAAAATCTTCACACTTGTCATCTGTCCATCCAGAACCCTCCAGGGGCTTCCCCTCTCATTTGATACAAAGACAAGTCCTCACAGGGACCACTGAGGCTAAGACTGGCTGTCGCTGGAGGGTCTTGGCATAGCAGTTTTAACCTCATTTGTTTTAGTTCTTTGCACCCCAATTATGTCCGCTGAAGAACAGCCTGCACCTCCCTCCTACATGTCCCTCTCTAGGCCATGCCTTCATCCTTAGCCAGCACTATTGCCAGCAGACTCATGTCTCCTTTCCCTGGACATCCATCTGCTCCCCCACCCCCCCCGCCACTTCCCTCAGGTGCTTGAGTCAATGTGTCCTTCGAACCCTTCACACTTCCTCCTGTGCTCTGCTGTCCTGTGGCTTTATTTCTCTTCACAGTGCGGCCACCTGAGCTGTTAACTATCAAACGGGTTGTCAGCTTGCCTTCACTAGACAGGAAGCTGAACAAGGGCGAGCACTTTGTGCTTGTTCACTACTGCTCCCCTGGCCTTACAGAAGGCTGGCAATGTATGGATGACATGTGTTGGTTTGAGATTTGTTTAGATGTGTGTGTACATACATGTGCGTGTGTGTATGTGTGTGTACATGTGTGTGATATGTGCTCTCAGATTCTTGGTCTAGCCATTGACTGCCACGTCTTCCTTACCATTTTGGACTTTCCCTTTGGTTCTCAAGTTGCTTCTGTCATGGTGTTACCAAAGCAACAGAAAAGAAACTGGTTCAGCCATGAACTCCCCAGTGAACCGGTTACAAGTGTGAGTTGGTGCATGTAGCTTTTTAAGGCAGGTCTGAGTATCACATTCAAATCTTTGTGCTTAAGTAGCAAGCTGCTGACTGAACTATGTCCTCAGGGACCCAAAGTGACTTGCCTTAAAGTCCTCTGGGGCTAGCATCCCACAAACCATACCTGCAGGCAAGGCCCCTGCACATTTTCTGCCCCACTGGCTTCCTGTGGCCCAGCCATCTTGTGAGTTGTATCTAATTTTCTGTCTCCTTCTATCCTAAGCGATTTTTGAAAGGCCCACTAAGTGCTCACAGCTTAAGGAATGGCACCTGACTCTCCATGCCTGTCCCTGTGCATGGGGCTGCAGCTGAGGTGACAAGGGGATGTATGTGCCCTTGGCCTCACAGCTGCATGTGCAGTTTCCTCTCTTCTGCAAAGCAGAGTTCTGGCTGTCATTAAACATATGCTCCCTAGCTTATAATGTCTGACTCAATTAAGGGAACTTCAGGGAAGAGACATGACCAAATAAATAATTGGAGATGCAGCTCTGTTACTTACCTGCCTGTTTGCACGTTGAGAGCTGTAACTTCAAGAGCCCAGCATCTCCTGGGTGAGATTCTTCACTTCTAACATGTTAAGCAGTGCTGTTCTGTGATGCACATTTTAGTATTGCTAGAGGCAACTTTCTCAATATTAATCATAATGATAAATAAAAAACCAAAACCCTCTGCAACTCACAGAGAATGCACCAATGAGTAGGAATCGGTTCCCGTTGGTGTTCCAGGATGTGGCAATGGTCTCATTGGACAGGGTTGGAAAGGGCAACATGAGGGATGACAAGCTGTGTTCCCCTCAGTTCTTATGGAGTGTCCCTTTCAGAAATATGGGGTGTACAGGTGCTTGTTTCTAAACAAAATCTCAGACATTTGATTTTATCAATAAAGATTCAGGAGCCAAATGCTAGGGTGAAAGCCTGATAGCTTGGAGAGGCAGAGAAAGCACCCAGCTGACCTTCTTCCTCAACTGAAGTCCCAGTTCTCCACACTGTCTCAAAAACCCTTCAAACTGAATGTCTCTCTCTTTTACTTCCTGTGCATCTCTCTGTCTTCCTGACTTCCTCTTACTTTTTATGTTTTTTTTCCCTATGTTCACACCCTGTCAACTGGTTGCCTGCTATGTCTTTTGTCCGATGGCTGACTTTATTTAATCCTATTTATAATACACAGAAAGCCCTAGGATGAAAGATGTGTGCTAGGACTGAGCCACACCACAAACACAACTAGAAACAGGTTTTTCCAGTACACAATCTTAGGGTTCACAATGTGCTCAAATATCCTTCAATCGATTACCAGTGAGCAAAATTCATTTCTTTGTAGTTGTCTGTGGAAATAAAAACTTACAACATTAAGAACTAACATTAAACTGACTATTAACTGACATTAAATAGCAATAAAGATTTTCTTTCTTTCTTTGGTTTCTTCCTTTCATTGGAACCAATGAGTGTAATTAGAATTAGTTACAGGAGCATGGACAAAGGCTTACTTGGAGGAACAGGAACATGTCACCAGTGACTACACACTGAGAAGAAAGTCTCCCAGCAACCACTGATTGCCTATGGATCCTCAGGGAAGTGTTGCCCAGGTGAAGTGCAGGGCCTGCTCTCTCAAGTGTGCAGCTGGTGAAGGACAGGGCCAGTTGTCCTGCTCTCATGGCCCCAGGGCCAGGTCTCCCACCTGCTACAAGTGATGATGGGTGAGGGAAAGGAGGGTATCTCTCCCTTGTTCATGCCACCACAAGGAGAGGAGTGGAAGGGCCAAGTGTTCCAAGCTCGCATCCTTGGGGCCAGCTCACTTGCAACTTCTGAAATGTGCAGGGCCTGCTCTCCCAAGTACTGCAGCTAGCTAGGGGCAGGGTCTGCTCTCTTGTTCTCATGCATTTAGGGCCAGTTCTCTTTGGTATACATTTAAACTATTCATTAATAACTCTAAACACTTTCCAACCCCCTTCTGAGGCACAAAAGGAAGGACTCTTTTCAGGTGTGGTTCCTTGGGACAACTCGTCAGCTAATGCCAAAGGGAAAACAGCAATCAGCAGCAGCCCAGTGGTCACCTGGGTATTGAGATGGCAGTTGCTCCCCCCCCCAGGGGGGGGTGAGGTTTCTCCCATCTGCCTAGGCACAGGCCATTGGAGCACCCCAACTTGGGGTTGGGCCTCTTCTGTTCATGTGGCCTCAGCTCCAGCAGCTGCTGACCCCTCACTTGGCACCACAGTCTCTGAGCAAGTCTGTATTCCATTGCTGGCCTTGGCGTTGGCTTTTTTTTTTTTTTTTTTTTTTTTTTATGGCTCCAAGCAAGGCTTAGCAGCCACAACCTTCAGCAAAACACTGTCTAGAGTCTTTCCAAGTTAAGCAGTGATGCGAAGCAATGCCAAGCAAAAAAGCCCTCTCAAGATTCCTGGCCTTCCTTTTTATACACTCTCTCTAATTATACCAGGATGGTTTTTCATTGGCCAACCTTATGCCTTCCTCCCTAGGTACTTCTTGTTGAACAAGATCATGCACTTTCCCAGGTGTTCCCCACAGGTGCCAGTCTTTAGGTTGATTTCTATGTCCCCTTGTGAGTCTGTTTTTTAGCAGTATTCATCCAAAGCAACTCCAATACAGTTCTCCCATTATGCCCAGGTGGGGGGGTTGGCCAGTTTTGTACAGCCCTCAGACCATCAACATATCCTGGGTGGCAGCCCAGACCAGGGATGTCCACCTGGCTTTTGGTGGTAACAGAGCCCTGCTGCTGTAGGGCCACAGATCCAGACATGGGCCCTTTTGACAGCACAGACCAGGACCCCACCATGGTCCTGGTGGCATCACCGGCTACTCACATTAGGTTGTTCTTCACTATCTTCAAGTCTCCAGTTCTACCTTTCTTCATTGTGCTCATATCCTTCTGTTGTTCTTTCTCTTCCATTTTTCCACCATTTACTTGTTCCTTTTAGTGGTGCCCAGGCTCTCTGAGTGTCTGGGCTTCTCTTACAAGTGGTCTCAGGGTGCTATATCCCACTTGTGTACTACGCATTATGGTGCCTGGCAAGAAGGGTCATCTCTAGTATGGTTTGACTCCCAGACCTGCGTGGCACCAGAATGCTGTTCATCTCAGGTTAGCTCCCTGTCCAGGCCTCATGGTACCAGTCTGGTGATTTTCTTGGGCTTGCTCCTTGCCCAGCTCTCCTGAGTGACAACTGCCTGGGGTCTGTGGTGCCAGGAAGGGTTCTTCTAGTCTCTGGCTTGTGTCCTGTCCTGTGAGCCCATCTGGTACTTGCCTGGTGCTAGACTGGTGGTTGTCACAGATTAGCTTTTTTTAGGGAATGTTAGGCTACTATTCATTCAGACGTTCATTCTGATGGTCAGAACACTGAATAGAGACATAACCTCTCTCCTCTCTGCCACCTACTGATGTACATCTGCAATGTACATTGCAGAGCAGCTACATCTGCAATGCCTCTTGGGGCAGTATGTAGCCTAATTAATGAAAGAGTCAAAATAGAATAGCCAAAGCTTCTTTAAAATTAAAATTAAGAATATTTCAGGCGAGGGGAACTCATCAGGCTTCACACTTCCCTGAGGATCCATAGGCAGTCAGTGGTTGCTGGGAGAGTGGGTGACCTTTTTCTGAGTGTGGAGTCACTGGTGACATGTTCCTGTTCCTCCAAGTAAGCCCTCATCCATGCTCCTGTAACTAATTCTAATTACACTCATTGGTTCCAATGAAAGGAAGAAACAAAAGAAAGAAAGAAAGAAAGAAAGAAAGAAAGAAAGAAAGAAAGAAA
>CAJQZJ010032401.1:4363493-4411716 GCA_907164525.1 Lophiomys imhausi
GAAAGAAAGAAAGAAAGAAAGAAAGAAAGAAAGAAAGAAAGAAAGAATATCTGTATTGGTATTTAATGTCAGTTCTTAATGTTATAAACTTTTATTTCCACAGGGTCAGGCAAGCACAGACCCTCCCAAGAAGCACCTACAAAACCAGGTGGGAATCAAGCTCTGGCATACTCAAGGACTTCACGTGCAGGCCGTGGAACCTGCTAGATTCTTTTTTTTTTTTTAAAATACTTTATTTTTTTTTTCTTCAAGTTACATCTCAGTCACAAACCCCTCCCTATTCCCCCTTCCTATCCCGCCCTTCCACCCTTTTCCCCCCAGAAGTTTCCCCTTTCAGTCCAACAGATGGTTCCTTCTCTTATAACAGTAAGTATTATACAAAACAACAGATATAAGTATGCCACATTTATGAGAGTTAAATGGCCCAGTATACCTTCCCAATGTCCAGTTTATACATATTTGGCCCCTGACTTTAACATTCTACTAGATTCTTATGGCAAGCAGGTGGGAAAGTTTTAAGCAGTCCACAGGGGCATCAATGGTAGCCCACGTATGAGTATGATCATTATCATGCAAAGTAGCAAGGCAGTAATTACACCAATCCAAACCTCTTTCAGAATTCATTATGCTAATTAGTAAGGTCTCTAGTTGCTAGCGAGACAGAAAACAATGGCATTTGTTGTCATTGCTGCCTCTCCGGCATGTCCTTTCTGATACAGCGGGAGCAGAACTCTCCAGTGAGAATGGGGCACTGGAGCAGCTGGTGCTGACGACTGCCACACAGTCTGGACACAAGTACTGTACCGAAAGTCACTTCCCTTGACAAGTACTGAGCACATGGCTTCCCTGGTAAGTACCCGATTAATGTTGTCTGTTGTTTTATTATTACTCTATTGAAAACATGTTGATTATATCAACAAAAGGCATAGAAACAAAAACAGAGCAGAACAAAATAATATAAATGAAAGCAATTTTTATACCAATCCAAGAATTACTTTAGGTCACAATGTTTTTGTTTTGTTTTAGGTCAGATATTTCAATAGAAATTCAGTGAGAGGACACAAAAAGCCAGAGATACCAAAACAGTCAGAACTTTGAGACGAGGTGGAGCCTTCTTCTAGGCAAGATACAAAGCATAGTTGTCAGGCCTCGGACCTTTTTCAGTGAGTTGCAGAATCAGTTCTGAGTCCCAGGATGAACTGGCTTTCTAACTGTATTCTGTCATAAAACATTTGATGGTCACCAGTAGGGAAAATGGGAGAAGCATGGGCACCTGGCTGCTGGTCAACTGAGGGAGTATCTGGCATAGTGTTAGAGTGACTGATATAGGAAGCTCAGGCCACAGAATCTTCCAAAAATGCTTCCTTATCTTGAATCTCACGTGGGACACAGAATCCTGGGATTTCCTAAGTTTTGACAACAAAATCTAGCTACACCACCAGTGACATCAAATCTAGGGCAAAAAGACAAAACAGCCCATAAAACTAAGAAATGTACTTTGTTAAAGCACGCCCTCCCCCCTTTAAAATTAAAAAACAAGCACACGACAGACAGCCTTTACTTTTCTTTAGCCCAGTGATAAAAATCTCCTGGGTCCCTAATTTTAGTGACCTCTCCACGACACTGTTAATGGCATAGCCACCACACTGCCTGCCCTTCACACTGTAGATGGAACGTATTTATGGCTTTATCCCAGAGACTCTATTTCTTATCTTTACTCTGGATTTCCATTTCTTCCTTAAGAGCCTGCTGTCAAAAGGCATGGTGACTCCTAGTTGGTGAGAATGGGATGGTTTTCTTTTTCTCTCTTAAGCATTCTTGGGACAGTGTGAGGATTACAAAAAAGTCTTGGTGTGAGTGAGATGCACCTGGTGTATGTGTGTGGGGTGGGGAGGCAGGGTGGGCAAGCCTCTGAGCACCCGTGAGGTAGGAGAACAACCTTTGCTATCTGCCCTGACAGCTAGCCCAGGGGCTCCGGGGCCTCTCCTGTCTCTGCGTCTCCCGTCACCATGGGAGTGTTGGATTCTAGATGTATTCTACAGGACCCAGCTGTATGTGGGTTCTGGAGACTGAGCTCAGGTCCTCAAGCCTGTATGGCAAGGACTTTACTGCAGCATCTTCCCAGGCCTGTGAGGATGCTTATTATCCTGTTCAGGCAGCAGCCAGAGCTGCATTTCCCTTTCTGCAACAGTGAGGCACCATTCCTTTCAAGAACTTTCCTTCGTACACCTAAGAGGAAGATCTATTTACAGAGAGGGAGGCATCAGAAAAACACCTACAGAAACTTAAAGCTGGCAGAACTTAGGCGCCATCCGTACCTTCTCTCTGAGGCAGTGGTGATATAAAGCTTCTCTAGCTGTATGATTTGTTCTAGTTCTTATTGAGAGCCAGACTTGTAGCTCAGCAACTACAGCTGGGATCTAGCCTAGAATCAGGCCTGGGTCTCCCCACTCTCTCCTGAATCCTAAAAGGTTCCAGCTGTCAGCTTCTCACCACCACTCAGCCGTGGCCACAGACCCCTTTGAAGCACAGACAACATGAGGAAGAGCTGCCTTGATTTGCCTGTCTATATAAGTGTCCAGAAATGGCACTTATAAGCCACTGATAATGAAACCCAATTTAAACTTTAAATGGAGCACATTCAGCTCAGAAATGCTTTTACGAATAAGAAAAAATTGGGCCTATCATTATTGGCTGTCAATAGTTCTCTTGGTCTGAGATGAAGTCAATTTATTTTAAATTACAAACCAATAAAACATATACTTGACTTAAGGACCTCAAACATCCTGAACCATTCTCTTCCTAGGTGCAGAAAGTTTTCTGCATATCTTGAAACTCTAGAAAAGCAAAGTGATTTAAATTCCTGAGAGAAAAAGATAAATAAAAGTAAAATACCAATTCCAGGGGATATCTGGGATCTAATCTCTTTCTTGATGAAATCTATTGACTGTGCACTGAACCATTCCTAGCCCAAGCTGCTGTCCAATCTCTGCTATGCAAAATATCTTCTCATTACTACACTAATATCATCATCAAACTGGAGAATAACTGGCGAGAGTTCCTGGCTTCTATGGAAACCCACGGCAAGGGCTGCTATCTTGAAATTGTCTCCGACCCCAGTTGGAGCTGGAGGGGCATGGCAAACAAGCCCTGTAGTATTGTTTTAGATGAAGCACGGAGATAGCTCTGCACTTCCTCCGGGCTTCCTTCCTTAGTGAACGAACTCCAGGGAATGGCATCATGTCAGGCTTTCCAGATGGATTATGTGAGGCCATAGCTCAATGTCATTTCCAATAGGAAGCCTCATAATTAAAGGTCAAATAGTCACTTCATCTGCAATCAATCAATAGAAAAAGTACTAATACGAAGAACTAATCAATCAATGGCAAATGCGCTAATAAAAGCAATGAATCAAATTCAGCATGTGTGTAGATGTGAGTACATGAAGAGACCAACATGGGGCCAGGCAAGAACAATAAAATAATCCAAAGGTGAATGCACGGAGGACTCTGAGGAGGCTTCCCAAGTCTCACTCGTCACGTGGGTACCACTTGGCCTGCAATGGGTTATTCTTAAATAAATTAGGTAGAATAATAAGCTGTAATTTCTAAGTTTCTCTTAATGTATTTTACTTGAGATGTGTGTGCGTGAGTGTGTTGTGTTGTGTGTGTGTATGAATGTAAAGTCACTGGAAGAAATATTATGACAGCATTTGACACAGGAAAAGATATATTTCTAAAGTGCCAAGCAGCTATGTTATAATCTGTTGTATTTCATCTTTGTGTGTAAAGACAAGCAAAATATCACTCTGAGTGATGTTACGTGAAATTTCCTTCCACTTTCTGGAATGTGACATATATATATGTTTTTTGTCCACATTGAATGTGATGTTCTTTCAACACAGAGATTTCCGTCTAGACAATAATTGGCCTGTAGCTCAGGCCCCTCTGCCACCCTTAGGGCATCAGGACACAGGAGAGGGAACTTGTGAAAATGGGTAGAACAAACTTACTGGATTTTACAAGTGCATTCTAGCAATCGCCCCATGGAGCCCCTGGGGTATGTGGGAATAAGGGTGCTTGATCAAGACAGAGAAGCAATGAGGTGTACCAAGGAGGAGGCTGAGTAGGATCAAAGACTGGCAGAGTGTGCGAACTGGAGCTGAAATTCTCTCCCTTGGACCTCAGGAGTCAGAGGCTAGGACAGGTCTTTTAGCTGTCAGAGAGCTTAGGCCCAAGGGTTACAAAATAGCTAAGGATTTCCACTAGCTGCACAGCATCTTCTCGTCACTGTAATCACAAGCCATCCCAGTGTCCTACCGTCACTGTGTGAGCACAAGCTACTATGGTATCTCACAATCACTGCAAGTCACAAGCTACTACAGTGTCTTACTGTCACTGTGAGGTCACAGCTACCATGGTATGTCACAATCACTGTGTTGTCACTAGCTGCCACAGTGTCTTAACTATCACTGGAAGAGTCAAGTGTATACTTCTTAGGGGAACTTAGCAAACACAAATCCAAGTTCCTCCAATCCTTTCAGCAAAACAAGTATTTCTGCAAACCAGCTTTCAGAAAGAATAAAGAACAAAGAGTATGATCCTGGGAGTAAGGGAAAGAAAAATAGAGACTCTGGATTTGAAAGGATTTGCTTATAAAAAGGAAGGAAGGAAGGAAGGAGAAGGAAGAAAGGAAAGAAAGAAAGAAAGAAAGAAAGAAAGAAAGAAAGAAAGAAAGAAAGAAAGAAAGAAAGAAAAGACCAAGCCAGGCATGATGGCAAATGCCTTTAAATCCCAGCACTTGGGAGGCAGAAACAGGCATATATATATATCTCTGTGAATTCAAGACCAGCCTGGTCTACAGAGTTAGCTCCAAGACAGCCAGGACTAAACAGAGAAACCCTGTCTCAAAAACCAAACAGAACCCAAATACTACCAATCACCCCGAGTGTGGTTCCTGCAGTAGGTTCAACTAGCTGGTGTTTGCTCAGAAGAGGGTCAGAGAGAACAGAAATCATCATCCACTTTGGTTTTTCAGTCCACAGCCAGTCTCAAGACAGAGTCAGGTCTAGTAGTCCACTGGAGACAGGCAAGAATGCATACAGGACAGCCGTGGTTAAATGTGCTCTAAGAACATGGGTCATCTGAGCCCCTCTGACCTCCTGACCTTTGGGTACATCCCTTAGTTTTTTAAAGACTTCTATGACATACCTGACATCTATAAAAATATGTGGGATGGAATGTGAAATGCTTTCTTTGAGGTCAACAGCTGATCTACGGCTATTCCAGGAAAACCTATGACAGGGTCATGTGACTGGACCCCTGGGCACAATAACACATTTATATCTAACACAACTAACAGGAATAACAGCACTACTTTATGGAGTGGACAGCGAGCTGTGAGGTAAGATCTCGGTCTTTACAAACCTCTGTGGAATGCAGTGATTGTCCACATTCTGTCAGGACTGATCATTTATAATTCACCAAGGACTGTACTCGGTACGTAGCAAAGTTTGTCTTAAGTTTTATATTAGCCCGTTTTACAGATATGTTAGGATGATCTGAAAGGCTTGTATTCAATTGTTTGCTCCCTGTCTTCCTTATTGTACGTGAGCAAACATGATGCTGTGTAATCTCGTCTACTAAGTCATCTCTGGTTGGTTGAATAAAGCAGTCTATAGCCTGGGCTAAGCAAGGGAGAGAGGCAGGGCAAAGGTTTGTGGGCTTGGGAGGAAAGAAGACAGAGAAGATGCTGAGAGACAGAGAAAGAGGAAGAGAAGGAGCAGACGCCATGGGATAGATGGAAGAGAAAAATAAAAATGCACATGGCCAAGAACAGCCTGCTTTAAGGATCAGACCATAATGTGCAAGTAATTATGGGGGTTTAGCTTAGAGGGACAGGATCTGTATAACCCCAGTGCTACAAGGCAACATTAAAATCCAACAGGTGTCTGTGTGTGTTTATTTATAAGTGGAAGGTTCAGGGATAGCTCCACTGCCCTGGTAAATATGTATATATATGTTGTAATTATTAATAGTTACTGCTACACAAATATAAAGGCAAGGTTCAGGGAACTTAATGACAAGCACATCTTTGGGATTGGAATGTGAACCCCAAAGCTCTTTCCTTCAGTTTGGTGAAGGAAACCACAGAGACTTCAATCCAAAGGTAGGTACCTTGAAGAGTATATCTCATTTTGAATTATTTCCCAAACTTAACAAAATTGGCAAAGACCCCCCACCAGAGAGCTTTGTTTAGGACTTATAAAAACATGACCTCCATCCACTTTTTAGCTGATGAAAGAAGGTTTCTAATGTGACCAAATTCAAATCAACATTATATAGCTCCACATTCTCTCAAATGAGTCACATTCCAAATGCAGAGGGATTTTTAATTTGAGTTTTTGCGCAACACTCCAACAGCCCCACCAAGTTCACAGATGATGCATTTGCCATAGACTTCCTTATTACTTCATGAGTTTTAAGGACTGAAAACATGGATTCTGGATGTCTCTGAGGTTACTGGGGAAATTGGATAAGCCTGAGTAGACATTAGCACTATTCTTTCTAATCTCTTCCATTAAATAAATACTATTCCCCCTTCACTGTTAATCACGTGAGTCACGATAGCTAAGTTGCCTTTGTAGAAAACAATATAATATTAAAAAATGAATTTCAAACTAACATCAATTACCAAACTAGAGTAATAACATTCATGATTCTCATCTTGATTTGACCTCCCAGAACAAAAGGCAGTGTTTTTCAGGTGCAACTCTACAACTTTCCAAGGAAAGTTTTTGCCAATTGCTTTTTCAGGAACAGGCCTCCAAGGCCCCTAATCAACTTAGGTTAACATTTTGCACGGATCATTCTTCATGAGAATTGAAAACATAATTGCAAGTTAAGCTAAATCCTGTATTATTAATAAGGGCCTTAGAATTGGTTTGATCAAATAACTGTACTGTGACGGCTCTCTTCACATGGTTGTTGCTCTGTATCTAACTGCATGGACGGTCCCATTCCATTTAACTGGAGAAGTTTCCGAGTTTCAAAATTATGTAGGGTAATATATAGTTTTTAACTTGGTGAGTCACTTACCCAATGTGAGGGACTTGTGTGTAGAGCAGAAGATAATAGCCACGGTGTCTGCTGGTGTGAAACCCGAGTTTTTCCTGGGGAAGAGAAGGGGGAGGAATTTTACACATATTTGTTTCAAAAACTAAGCATATCCTATACCAAATGTGCCTGTCTTCATGTTAATGACGCTGGTGACAGAGGCTACTGTGGACCAAAATGCATCGCTCCATTTGGATTCTATTTAGAGAATCGAAGTTCCTATGAACAGTTATAAGGTTCTAGAAAATCATGAGCCAAAGCCAGTAATAATACTAATAAACAGTAAAAAAATAAATAAATAAAATATTCCCTTCTGTCTCAAAAACTCTTCCTCAGTTCCTGTAGATGGTATAAATCCTGTGGAGTCTACCTATTCTGTGCTTTGACAAGTGTTAGCTTACCAAAAAAATGCTCCACAAGTGGACTACATTCAGATACATGCTGCAGATTAAGTGAGCTTGTCCCCAAAGCCTGTGTCCACCCAAATTTTAAAGGTTTCTAATGAATGAGTCTACATTTCCCTTAGTAGCTTCATCTGCCCATTTGTAACTTTTTTTTTTTTTTTTTTTTGGTTTTTCGAGACAGGGTTTCTCTGTGTAACAGCTCTGGCTGTCCTAGACTCACTTTGTAGACCAGGCTGGCCTCGAACTCACAGAGATCCGCCTACCTCTGCCTCCCAAGTGCTGGGATTAAAGGCGTGCGCCACCAACGCCCGGCCCATTTGTAACTTTTAATGGGAGAAAAAAATCTTAATCCCTATCTAGAAAAGTCCCTAAGTAGACACTACATTGTTTCACACACTCCCTGGAGGGAAGGTGTTAGAGGCCTCTCAAGAAAATATTTTACGGGGCTGGAGAGATGGCTCAGCGGTTAAGAGCACTGCCTAGTGCTCTTCCAAAGGTCCTGAGTTCAATTCCCAGCAACCACATGGTGGCTCACAACCATCCACAATGTGATCTGGTGCCCTCTTCTGGAATGCAGGTGTACATGCAGATAGAGCACACATATGCATAAAATAAAATAAATCTTTAAAAAAAAAAAAGAAACTATTTTACTAGTCCTGGTCTCCTCTCCTGCTCATGCCTCTGCAGTACTCCTTCCAGGTCTCTCTTGGTATCAGTTCAGGTCTGGTGTCTCCTCTAGGGTGAGGCTCCCACATCGAGAATGCCACGGGAGTGCAGCAGACTGCCTTATTGTCACAGATCTGTGCTGTAATTTCCCTCTTGTTCTTTAAACATTATGCTGCATACGTGACATTTTTCATCTCCTTATTCCTGTGGTGAGCCCAACAGGGAGGGAACTCTCAGGAAAACACTTGAACTATGACTGAATAGGAGTACAGATTAATATTGCATGTAAAAGAGGGGATATGGGGCGAGGGAAAGGAGAAGGGGAGAAAAGGAGAGAGGCAGAGAGGGAGATCTGCCATTGGAAGAGAAGAATATCTTGTCCCCTTGGTGGGGGTGGGATATGACAGTGGGGCACACAGAACCTCCTGCGAGGTTAGGGATGGTAAACCATAGTCGGAGGCTGGAGCAAAGAGCACAGTGGGCGAAGAGCAGAGTCTTAATGCTGGCTCATCTTCAAGAATGATGGCTTGTGACCATGTGTGGACCTAGGTGGGGCGAGTAGAAACACTAGAGTGATGTCTTAAGAAGCAATCATGCAAACAGAACCAGCTGAGGCTGAAGATGGAGAGGGTGGCCATATGTGGGGAGCTAGAAGGGCTGGTGGCCGCGCAGGAAATGGACATATGGAGCTTGAATGGCCAGAATGTCCACCACCATTCTCCAAGCAGATCCTGCCCAAGAGCTCACGAGCACAGGCTTCAGGGATGAGCACACTTGGTTTTAAACCCACAGGATAATGTTATTTATCTGCGCTGATAAATGCAAATGTTGGTTAAGAATTTACACATTGGAAGTGCTTATGACACACTAGTAACTTTCTTATCGTTACCATTACATATGGGGGGGGGAGGGAGAAGTTATGGGACATTAAAGCCCTGAGCACTCTGACGGAAAGACACACTGAGTCATGAATGGGAGCAGAGTGGAAGATGTGGCCATTGGGGTTGGAGAGTCAAAGAGCTACATGTGGTGAGTTGCGGCAAGGGACCATACGTGGGAGGGAGAGAAAGAGAGAAAGGGGTGAAGGGAAGAAGAGAGAGGGAGGGAAGGAGGAAAGAGATATGAATATGAGAAAAACTAATACATCTAGGTCTCCCAATAGTCTCAAGGACCAGACAAAAGGGGTAAAAGGAATATCTTAATTTTTTTTTTGAGCTGGAAGCAATTTAGGAAAACAAAGTGAGTAGAAAAATATGGAGTGACTCATGTCACAGGAAGCATTCTGCTCACCCAGAGTTCAGGCAGATGACGGAGTGTGACCGACTGAAGAAAGGACTTCCCCACAGGTAGAAGTGGACAGACACCTGTGACGGCAGGATGTGAGCAGTGGGGTTTGTTCCCATAGACATACATGCTGTCTGTCGGTCACATGCAAAGGCCTCACTTTGCTTTTTTCCTTGGAGCACTTGGTGGTGTGTTTTCCTTTAGTGAACCTAAGTCTGCTCGGTATTTGCTCTCGTTCAGATCATAGTGCATTTCCAGTGGTCCAGGAGGCTCCGGTTTGACCTGGAGCTCACGCCCCCAGACCCCCAGAACAGCACTTCTAGTGTGGCTCGAGAGGCTACACGGGATTCCTCCTTCCTTCTGCTCAGGTGAGGAGACTGAAGCTAGGCTGGGCTGTGTGGGCTGGAACACTAACTCCATAGCAGGAGGGAGGACAGGGCTTCAGGATGGAAACACTGAGTGCTTCCGCTTAAAATCTATGTCCTCTGGGGCTGGCCTGACTCTGGCTATCCAGTGACAGGTTCCATGGTGTGGATTTGAAGACAAGCACCCACAGCAAATGTCCAGGTAGTGCTGTACTCATGAGAGTAAGTGATGCCGCACTGAGCCTCACTCAGTCCATTTCTAAACACTTTGCATCCAGCGTGTCTTCTCAGGACGGCTGTAGAAGGAGGTGGCATTGCTGCTCTGATTCTTCTGAAGAGGGAATAGAAACCCAGCCCAGCACACCCAAACTCACGAAGTAGGAAGCAGCCTGCCCCAAGTTCTGGGGCCAACTTATCTTCTCAGAAAGAATGCATTAAAAACAGAATCCATGGGATGGGAGAGAGCAGTTGCCTGGGTCAGTAGCCCACCCTTGTCCACACTTTGGAGAGGGTGTCATCAAGACACAAGGGCAGAAGAACCCACAGAAAGCCAGAGTGTCCTGTTCATTGTAGTGAGGGAGGGAGGACTTGTGTCACCTCCAGCAGTGAGCACCCATGTGAGCTACAGCACTGGTGCCACTTTCCATTCTCCAACCCACCGCATCTCTTTTTAATATTGACTCTCCCTTTATCCTGCTTGTATCATTTCTTTTGATCACTGTGGCTCCCCTCAGGTGCTTATTTACTTTTCTTCCCAACTGGTTTCTTAAGAATTCTCTCTAACAAAGCTTTCACTCAGCAGTTTCCACGTAATATTTATTTTGTCTTCCTCTGTACCCACAGAGGAAGGCATGTCAGGTTTCTCTAGCAGAAACACAAAATGTGGGGCAGAAAAGGTCCTCAGAGAGCGAGAGCAAGAGAGAGACAGAGAGAGAGAGAGAGATCTGCCTAATCTGCTGGAGGGACCTTCCGCGTGAGGTGCCCTTTGTTCTTTGTCTTGCCTTTTAATGAGAAAGACCCTGTGACCTCATTGGTCACTAGCTGTGTGGCACTACACTAGCTACCCAGAACTCTGGGATGTAGGCACTCACCTCCAAATGCACACAGATGTGGGACTAATACTAAAAGCTGTCTCCCTTCTCCTCGCTTCAGCCCAGCCTCTTCTCAGGGCAGCAGTGAGAGGCTGACATACAAATGTACATACATGTGCACATAAAGACTTCCTTCCTTCTTCTCTGTTCTTGGTGCGTTCAGTCACTCTAGTGACTACCCAAGTCTTAAACATTATTGTTTTCTTCTAAAGCTTTTCAAGATCAAAACATAATGGAACAAAACTGGGACATTCTCCCAAAGCTGTAGAAGCTTAGAGTTCTCACTGTGTACAGCGGACCTGCGGCTGATGATTCAAGTCTCATTTCCTAGCAACTGTGGCAGAGAAAGGGGACCTGGACTGTATCACAGTCAGGACAGCCAACTCCCTCTCTGCTATTGCTAGTTTTTGATGTGACAGAAGCTATGTTGATGGCATAAATGTCCTAGTGTGTCTTATGTGTACGTTGAGGGCTTATTCTGCTCTGGGTCTGCATGCCGAGGGTTTCATGAACTGATTATTTTGTTCTCTTAGTCCTCTTATGAGATACACACTGTCTCTACTATTTTTTTCTTCCATAAGGAAAAGCAGCGCAAACTGTAAGCTTATTGGGCAGGGCTGATACCTGAGTCCAGTGGAGTCTGCTGTTGGGGTTTTGGACCTTAGCACTACTCTGCAAACAGACAAATAGGAATGTAGGACATTTCCTTGCAATCAGTTTTAAGTGCCCTTTGGTATGAAGACATTCCAGATCAGAAGCCCTAAGAAATCCTAATTAGAGAAGCAGGGGATGGCAGGGAAGCTCTATTTTCCAAGCTAGGTCTCTCTTGGCTTTATACCAACCCCCCCCCCCCCCCAGCAGCATGGAGCTACATGTAGCAGGAACAAGAGAAGGATTTCAGTACTGACATAGATTTTTTTTTCAGGCCCAGATTGGTTATTGATTTATTGAGCTGGTTAGAAAAAAATGAACATGGGATGGGGGGGTTGGGGGGGAGGACAGGGGAGGGAAGAAGGGAGGAACTGGGGGAGGGAGAAACAGATGAGAGACAGACAGACTTTCATCAATTACAAGTAGAAAAGAAGCAAAAGTAGGAAAAAAATAGACCCCAGTGGAGATAGTGGACCTAGTTTAAAAGCCCTGGAACCTGTAACAAGTGTTTTGTGTGTCTGTGAACTTCAAGAAGTCAGTTAAACAGTCTTTACAAATACTCTAAGTAAAATAAATATTATAAATGTAAAATTTATTATTATTTTAAATTATGTGTATGTGTGTGTCTCTGTGAATGCTGAACACAGTGCTCCAGGAGGCCATCAGAGGGCATCAGATCCACTGGAGCTGGAGTTACCACCTGTAACAAGTGGTTATGAGCCACCTAATGTGGGTGCTGGGAACCAAACTCCAGTCCTCTTCAAGAGTACAAACAGTGATAGTCACTGAGCCATCTCTCCAGCAGCAGTACTGTGAATTTTAATAGTAACTAAAATACATTTTAGAACAATGGTGAATGGCAAAGCATCCTGTAATATGAAATGGAAACAGATTTCAATTCTAGATGCACTACCTGGAAGGGTAGGCTGACTTTTAGGCAAGTTCCTAAATTAAACTATAAACATGGGTCCTCCTCTGAAAAATTAGCAGTGAAATGTAACAGTATCATCAAATCGCTGTCCACTTGCATAAGCACCGTATGCACAATCCCTCGGACAGAGGCTGGTATATGTATGGGGCAGGTATCTTTCCCCCTCCACTCAGATCCTTATGAGCTATGAGATTTGTCAGTAAGAAACAGCATGAGAGTCATCTAAATTTTATTCCTTTAAAACCACTCAATTTTAAACAGACTATTTCTGGGCTATAGATCCATCACCCTGGAGCACGGACACATAGGTCCAGCTATTCCATAGTTTGCCAAAGAATATGTCTGACAGTGGGTTAGGGAAAAGTTCAAGACCAGAGTCCTAATGAAAGATCAGTCTAATCTTTCACACTAATAATTGAGGGTTTTGATTGAATTTGTCACAATGTCCCTCCTTTCAGTATGCCAGTAATCCCATCCCCATCCTGTATGCTTTTTAATGATTGGTTTTAATTGTAAACTTGGCACAATTCTGAATCATGGAGTAATGAGTTCAACAGACTGTCTAGAGTAGGCTGGCCTGTGGGCGTGTCTGTGGGAACTGTCTGCATTAAGTTAATTGAAGTGGGAAGGTCTGCCCACTGTGGGTAGCGCCATTGCCCTGGCAGGAAATTCTGGACTGTGTAGAGTAGAGAGAGCTACTGAGTATTAATGCACTGCTCTCTGCTCGTGACTGTGGGATGTAATCTGACCAGTTGCTTCAAGTTCCTGCCACCTTGGTTCCCCTGAAGTGCTGGACTTGGAACTGTGAGCCGAGTAAACTCTTTCTCGCTGTTGCTTCTGCCAGGTGTTTTATTACAGCTGCAGGAAATGAAACTAGGATGGTTTCAAAGAAATGCTCAGGTACTAACGGGATATCCACAGACTATCTCAACTGACAAGATGACTTGCTTTGAAAGCTACCTCTACAACCAAGAAAAGCAAACACGCATTTTTCTCTGTGACTTAATTACTCTAGGTTTTATTTGTACTTTATAAATCATAACCTCAAATTTAGAAAAATGCTTCAAAATATAGCAATTAATTAATTTTTTAATGGACTCCAAACAATCAGCTAACCTAAGTACTCCAAAAGCCAAAAACCTAGTATGAGGCCCCTGCCTACTTGCTTACAACCCTGGCAGAACATCAAGCTTCATGTGAACTCAGGCCTTCTTCTTGTGAGAATTCACTCAACACCAGCAGTCCAAAGGACTGCACTCTGGATCCAGTCACCTCTCCCAGAACTAGTGCCACCATCCCACCACATGCTACTGATATGTGTGTGCCAACATATGATTACTGCTGCTTCTCCCACAAGAGCCATTCCTGTTGACTAGCTCGCCCATGAAGCCAATGCCACCGCTGTTGGGAAGTGTGTGTCTGACCATAGGGTGCTGAGAGGAGCCCGCAGAGGTTGCATTTACTCTGTAAACTCGTGCAGGACTAGAATCCTATCTTTTTTGAGTGGGTCACTCTTACATCTTTCTTATTTCTCAGGCTCAAGTCATATTCATTGAACGAATTCCACCAGTAATAGAAGCGGCATTTAGTGTAAGCCTTTAAGAAAAGGAAAGATGGTCTACAGCATGGTGATGCATGCTAGTAATCCCAGCACTCGGGAAACTGAGACAGGAAAACTGTCATGAGTCTGAGGCCACCATGGGCTATATATAGTGAGCACCAGGCCAGCCTGGGCTACATAGTGAAACTTCTAGAACACACACAGACACACACATGGACATGGACACACACGGACATGGACACACACACACACAGACACACACACGGACACGGACACACACACACACACGTCAGGAAAGATTGACATGGAAACCAAGCAGTACCTGGGGACAGTTTCAGTGAGGGACAGAGATGAGGAAGCATGACCCTCTTGCAGGAAGCAACAAGCAGTTCACCTCTACCCAAAGCTTAGGCAGCACAGACATGAGCTCACACAGTTGCAAAACAGACTCACGAGATGAGCTCCATTCTGCAGGCTCTGGCTAAGCTTTGGAGATATTGGAACAAAACTGTGGTCACTAGGACCCCAATCACTGGAAGCTGCAAGAAGTGTATAAGAGCCAGGTAGTGGTGGCGGCACACACCTTTAATCTCAGCACTTGGGAGGCAGAGGCAGGAGGATCTCTGTGAGTTCAAGGCCAGCCTGGTCTACAGAGTGAATTCCAGGGCAGCCAGGGCTACACAGAGAAACTTTGTCTCCAAAACCCAAAAACCACCCACCTACATAAAACAAAGAAAGAAATGAACAAATGAACAAAATGTTTCAAAAAAAAAAAAAGTTGAGGCTAGAAATGGAGTTACTGTCCGCAGCCTGAATGGGGGATTTGGGAGTAGAATATGTATGACAGAATCAGGTGATTATCTACAAAATGATGATGCTAAGGAGTCCAGCTTGAGCAACTCTGGAGATGTAGGTTCCATTAAAAATTAAAAAAAAAAATAGCTGGGTGTGGTGGTGTACCTCTGTGACTTTGAAGTCAGTCTAGTCTATCTAATGAGTTCCGGGTGAGCCAGGCTGGACTGTGAGACCCCGTATAAATAAACAAATCAGTAATAAAGGCTCAGGGGAGACCTTGGAAGAGAGGTAGAAAGAATGTCAGAGCCAAAGAGTGCCATGGAAGCTGCCTTCTGGTCATGAGCTGGCTGTTACACTCACATACTCACTGACACTACAGTTGCTGCATAAGATCAAGCCAATAAAATGGTCCAAGTTGCCAAACCTGGTACTAACTGGACGCAGGGGGTTACAGAAACCCAAAAGGAGAGGGCATGAAAGGGGAGGGGAATATGTTAGGGATGCCTGTTGGCGGGCAGGAGGAGGGGTGGGCAAGATCAAGATACCTTCTTAATGTGTATGAGTTTGTTAAAAAAGAAAAGGTAGTCTATTTAAACATAAGGAGGAAGAGGAAGTTTCAGAGAAAAGACTAACTGCATCTTAAATATCATGAGTCTTCAAGTCTTGCTAAGACAGTCAGGGATGATATCCACACGTAAGGAAAAGAACAGCACTGGCACACAGGAGAAAGCCTGGACAGCTCTCAACTAGAATGGAGGGGGCCGAATTAGCACACCACAGAGACGAGACCAGGGCCCAGCAGAGACCCTCCGATAATGTCTACAGTTTGAAAGTGGCAGTACTGAGAGAAAAACAGAAGGAAAATGTGGGACGAGAAAGCAGTACAGCAGCCAAATAAAGAGACTGTGGGACACACCAAACCACTTACCGTGTTGAGAAGATGAAGGTCAAAAGCATGAGACTCAGCTGGACAGAGACTACTGAGGGAAGACAAAACAAGACAGCGGGCTGAGTGAGAATCGGCACCATGGAGGTCTCCTGGAGCCTGCTGAGCTCTACCTGAAACTTGCATGAAATTAAACCAACTAAAGCAACACACACCGCTAAACTGACAGAGCACAAATGACTGGACGGAAGCTGTTCTCCTCAGTCACCGGCTATGGCGTTAGCACTGGGAAGATCTAGAACCCCCCACAAATCACTGGACGGAAGCTGTTCTCCTTAGACACCGGCTATGGCGTTAGCACTGGGAAGATCTAGAACCCCCTTTGACTTAGATTTAATGATCTCACTTGTTCAGTTTAAAAGAACTGGCCTATACCTGGAGATGAACGGCACAAATCTATACGTAACATGCACCTTGAACCAACTCATCTTGATGCTAAAAAAAGATTAATAAGAGTCATTCTTGGGACTACAGGATGACTAGAATATAAAGTTGGTTTTTTTAAGCTTTAGTAGTTATTGGCACTTATAGTCTGCTATTCCTAAAAAGCCATTTCTTTACATCAGAAACTATGATGGGAACTTCACATATAATCCAATACAGTTGAATTATTATAAACATACAATCATATCATATGTCACAAATTCTTTGGAAGTCACTGTAAGAGACTGGACTGACTTTAATTTAATTTGGTGACTTATTGAAGTGGGACATATACTGAATGGAATGTGACACACATTACAGTTTCTCTTATTAACATAAACTACCGTACATCAAAAAGTGGCGCATGAAACATAAAAGCAGATTAAGATCACCAATGTAGGGCTGATGTCTTTCTAAAGAACATATAGATAAGATCAAGTCAGTGAGTCATCATCATCTTATCAGCTAAGAGGAGGGCACAGAGTCACTGCACAGTGCTGTCAAGGAGGCTGTGGGACAGCCAGGACATCCTGCCTTCCGACTTACTTATGAACAGTATGACGACGAGGCTGAATATATCCAGGTCAATGAGCGGGTTGGAGAATGTGTCGCAGAAGGTGGTGTAGATGATCATGAGGAGCACGCAGCTGCTGACCGCACCGAAAGGGGGTTTCTTTCTCTCCAGCCAGTCCCTGATGTATCTTCGGACGATCTGAAACACAGACATCAACAGGTTGCCTCATGGCTGAGATGGAGGAAGTGGAATTGGGTATCACTGAGTGATTCTGACAGCGCAAAGACAGAATGGGAAGAAAATAATTTGGATGGCGGCCACAGTGGATTTCAAAGCTTCTCTGCCTTTCCACTCCTCTTCTGGGGAATTCGGTATTTGTGGTGCAACTTCCACTGGGCATCCATAATGAGAGTGAATTTTCAACCGCATTCACATCCATCCTTAATCATGCCAAATGCTCTTTGCTAGCTGTCATGGAGACATGGCCATTAAGCCTCCCCCAAGTTTATGTCCTCTGCTAATCTTAATGGATGTGTGTAATTACCACAGTCCCCTTTGCCTCAACAGACAATTCCAAGTGTGACTTTGGGAATCTTAAAAATCTGACATCTTCAAGAATTTCAAGACAGTAGATAATCGAAAGTGATCCATGGAACATATTAATATTTAAAACACTAGCGATGCACCAGAAGTTTTTAATTAAATTATAACTCATGCTTGAAAAGCAAAAGTGCATGTGTTGTGGGAGTTTAAATAATTCACATCTGAATATCTAGAGTTCTTTGTGAATCCAAAGACAAATGCCATTTGTACGCTTTTAGAATTCTAAAATTAATACTTAAAAATGAATAAACCTGTCCTAACTTTTCTACAAAAGGATTGGTGAAATAAAAGTCATTATGTAGCACCGTCTTAATTTTAAGACCAAATCAAGTCTTTAAAATCAGGACAGCCTGAATACTGGTGAGTGTTTGCTTGGGGAGACGGTCAGCCACTCAGCTCTGAGCCTCTCCTCACTTTGGAAGGACGTGGTACAAGTGCCAACATAAAGATGACAGTGGAGAAATTTAAAGTTTTGATTTACTCACTATCTTACATAATTGAATATGAAACTTCAAAATAGGCCGAGTTACCAGATACATTATCGATAATGAGGTCAAGGAACCTATGTAAGGTGGAGGGATCCTACCAGCAACCATTCTGCCATCATCAAAAGGGCTAAATTTCCAATGGAGCACAGCCTTAAGAATATTAGAATCAAAATTGGCCACAATCAACTATCCTAGCCATGGTGGTGTTTTCTGCAGTTTCAAGTGCCAAGTTCAGCCTGAAAATGGCAAGTGAAAATTCAAGAAATAAACAATTCACAAATCATGAATAAATTTTATTATCATTTATTATTGCAAATATTTTTATTATGATTGTAGTTAATCTTTGACTGCAGTAACTTATAAACAAAACTTCATTATATGTATGTGTGTATGCATTTGTGTGTGCAGAGTAAAGTGTATATTGGGCTTGGTTCCATCCATAGCTTCTGGCTTCCACCAGAGGTTGTCCCCACTGGGAACAACACACACCGCACTCCTCCAACATTGCATGTAGTGGGAATGAAGGGGAACGAGTGTTATAGACTGATCAACAACGGTTAGGACTCTTCTTAAAAAGCACATCTTATATTAAAGTAACAATTAGCCTACTAAGATGCTGTTGGGGAAGGAGAATTCTCAAACATTTTTATTTTATTTACTGGTGTTCATCTCTTTTCTTAGACTGGAAAATGTATGTGCAGAGATAAGAGCAGCTCTGTTGCCCAGTGTGTGTGATGGACTGGTGTATGGAACATGAATTCCAGATTAACAGTGTGTGAGGTACCATGGGTGATAAGATGGCCCTTGTTCAAACATGACATCGTGGAAGGACACCAAGGGACTTCATTTAGGTCATTAGACAGAATACACTGAAAAATATATAGTCTTCCAAATTTTAATAGCCAGCTGCTTTAAAAATAGGTGGAAATAAATGGCATGTGTGGCAACATTTACTTTTTTGCTGTTGTTGGTTTTTTTTTTTTTGGAGACAGGGTTTCTTTGTGTAGCCTTGGCTGCCCTGAACTCTCTTTGTAGACCAGGCTGGTTTCAAACTCACAGACATCCACCTGTCTCTGCTTCCCCCACCCCGCCCTGTGTGAGGATTAAAGGCATGTGCCTCTACCACCTGGTGCAACATTTACTCTTACTTCAATATAGAATAGTTAAAAATGTATAAGTCCTCTCTCTGCAACAGATTAGAATGTAAGATCCCAGTTCCCAATTAAACATGTCCATCTCTCTCACCACCATACTCCCCAACAAAATAAATTTTAAAAATGAATGGGTTTGAGCTTGGAAGCCAAAGCCACCTTAAAGCCAAGGCAGATCTCCAACCATGAGCAGCAATCTGATTTAGTTAACCCAATAGTCTCTTCAAAACTTCATTACAAGGCTCGGTCTTGTGGCTGTGTAGGATGCCTTCGATATGGCAAGAAACAAGGGCCCTGAGTCAGAACCCTCTTAGCCTAAACATATCCACGGGCCAATGCCGGATACTTAATCTTGGTGAAAACAAGTTTGGAACTGCATGAGCCCACAAGGGCAGTGACAACCTAGAGGAGCACAGACTGCCGTGAGATTCCCATTCTCCCCGTGGTATCTGGCCATGGTTCCTCAGTCAACCACTGGACATTTTTCCAGCTCCACAGAGCTTTTCCATCTGAAAATTCAGTTCTCAGAGCTGCTGTTTTTTGCACTGTGTAGTCAGGCAGGCGATCTGAGTGAAGAGCTGCTGACAGACCTCACAGATGTGGTCTGGCCACAAGCTCCAGAAGGCATCACCCCTCAGTTCAGCAACTACTTCTGTCATAGCCATACTCTGTTCCTTAAGAATTTGTGTCATCTAGCCGGGCGGTGGTGGCGCACGCCTTTAATCCCAGCACTTGGGAGGCAGAGGCAGGTGGATCCTTGCGAGTTCGAGGCCAGCCTGGTCTACAAAGTGAGTCCAGCACATCTAGGGCTACACAGAGAAACCCTGTCTCGAAAAACCAAAAAAAAAATAAAAAAATAAAAAAATAAAAAAAAGAATTTGTGTCACTAAAAGTTCTCCAGACTTTAGCCTTAAGTGAGTTTTAGAAACCCTGCAGAAACCAAAGCTTTGCTAGAGAGACCAGTGCATCCTGAGACTGTCCCATGAGAGAATTCTCAGGAACAAAGACAAGTCAGTATAAGGAGGGAGGAGGCATCCGGGTGAGACGGCCAGGTATATCTTTGTTTAGAACTTACACTAAATTCATTTGTCCTCAGTGCTCAGAGAAATTTAGGCATTAAAAATTAATTGAAAAATCCTCATTAGCTTGTTTGCTTTTCCCAGTAGAAAAAGGGGAAAATATTTCCCACAGGAAGGCTTTCATTTTATTGTCTTTAATATTTTGATTTTCGTTATTTTAAATTAAGCAGCAGGCAATGCTATGGGAAAATTAAACTTGACTGCATTTACAATAATCTGTGTTTCATATCAATTGTAATATGACTTCAATCTAGAAACCAGTAAAAGTGACACATCTTAGGTGAAAAATGTTGATATACCAAGATATCTTTGAAGGGCAATATCCACCGTTTTGGTTTTCTTAAACTTTTTAGTCAAAGTAGTTCTCTACTTTTTCTTTCTACACCGTCTTTACATTTATAAATTGAGTTTGGAGTAAGAATATATGATGGATAATTCTTCATGTTAAGCCCGAGTTTTAAAATTTATTTTTCTTCATGGTGGTTTTAGGCTTTTCAGTGTTCACCTTGTATTGCAATGAATTCATATATTTTCATAAAGAGGTTTGTTTATTAACACTGTGTTGAATGGATGTTGTAAGATGGATGGTGTTAAAGCCAATGTTTATAACACTTTTCTCTTAAAATGTTTTATTAAATATTGATTAAGTTTAAAATAATATTAGCATACTTTGAGAAAAGTCCAAATAATAAATTGGAATAATAAACACCTGTTAGTTATAACTCATCTAAAAGTGATACTAGGCACCAGTTTGGGAAAATTCCTTCCTATTATTTCATTCTAGTCTCAGAATGATGCTACAAACAACTTGCTAGGGTTACAATTGACAAGAGAGGCAAAGAGAGCCCAGACAACCTGCATGAAATAAAAAAAAGCCTGTCACATGGTGATGAGAGAACCCAGTACCAGGTCAACATACAGACTGGAACTGGGTAATGCATGACCCTAAATTCCTGGCTCTACTCCTTCCTTTGACATCTTGGGTAAAGTTTTAATTCCCCTCTGGCTCAACTGTAAAGGGATATGACAATAGTCGCAGTAAGGATAGAGTAACTGACTGCACCGAGGATGGTTTAGAAACAGCCTGTGTGAGGTGAGTGATCCTCATCCTCAGTTCTGGGTTGGTCATGTGTCCATCACTGTCGAAAACATAATCCCCTTCCACACGACAATGTGCCAGCACCACCCAACTATATGAAGCTAAAGAAGACTGAAAACATTTCAGATCCAATTCATAGGTGCAAAATGGTCGAGAACTAATAACACTAACCCCATTCAGCTTAAGCTAAAGAGCCCATTTAACATGAATGGCCA
Source organism: Lophiomys imhausi (assembly GCA_907164525.1). NCBI lineage: Eukaryota > Metazoa > Chordata > Mammalia > Rodentia > Muridae > Lophiomys > Lophiomys imhausi. Next base: position 4,384,875 of record CAJQZJ010032401.1, read on the forward strand.
ACTTCAAACTGTGAAACAAATCATGAGTGGAAAGTCCCGGGAACTCGCGATAACGTATAGGTACGTGTTTTTATTGCTAATTCACAGAGACACAAGGTGGGCTGTAGTGTGCTACTTTGAAAACTAACCAGGGTGATAGAAAATAACAAAAGGGGATAGAAATTCAGTTTCATTAAAGTTTACCCATAAATCATCCTTAAATACAATGCGCAAAAGCATCTGTCACATACATTTAGAGCTTGGCTTGTCAGGAAGGAGGGAAACGGCACAAGTTTTCCTTCATTAAGAATGGGCAGGCAGAAACAGCCATCTCCCAAATAGCTGGGAAAGACTAGTCTTATCCCACAGCCCCATAGCATCATGGTAAAGCCCCGGCCCTTGTTTCTACAAAAAGGCCAAGTTGTGTGGACAGAAGACAGCACTGGAAGATCAGAGTCAGCCTCCCAAATATGCAAGCAAGGCCAGGAACTTCAACCAAAAGGGAGTACTCCTTAGAGAAAAGACAGAGAAGTGAAATTCACCCCCAGGAATGGAACCCAGAGTTGAATTCTGACCGTGTGTTGTTCAATGATAAGAGGCTCAGGAAACTTTACCCAGTTCACACACTCAGTCCTTTCTTCTTTCCCCAGTCTGCTTTGTTTAAGAAATAATGACAGAAATCTTATTTTAAAAGCTTCATAGACGAGATTGTAGGGATGTTTACTTTTATGATATGACACTTTCCATTACTATTGGCAAGCTAAATATTGCCTGATATTTTCTCTGGGTAAATATACATAGTCCTGAAAGATAACATTACACAATTTAGGTGAGCCAATGGGTTGAAGATTAACACAGCGATAAACTAGGCAGACAGTTCCTTATCTTTGGGGAGCTTACATTATAGTCTGGGAGCTGAATGAAAAAAAACCAAACAAACAAAAACAAACAAACAAACAAAAAACCAAAACCCAATAAGCCAGAGCAGGAAATGAAGTGTCTTAAGAGAAGTTTAAATGAGATGGCTTGATTGTGAGTAGGTGGCGACTGGAGCAGCCCCTGGAGGAAGCTGGAGGTAGGTGGAAGGTGGCAGGGACAGGGGACAGGCTCCAGAGGCGGAGGACAGGGTGCTAGAGAAACAGCCCTTGTGAAGGGTGGGGTGAGTTGTGAGGGAAGTACACAGGACCTAAAATGGAGGTGGGGGGGTCGGGGAAAATAATGAAGAGAGAAAGTGAAACCTCACATGAGGTCATGCAGAGGTTCAGCGATGCCCTGATTTAAGGATTTAAGGCGAGTTGGGACTATGTGGTTGCTGCACTATGCAGAGATCTCTGCTGGGAGTCTGTGAAGTAAGGTGGAGCTGGACGAGGTGAGAAAGTAGAGTTCTGCCACAGAACGAAGCTAGTGACGGTCCTGGGCTCTAAGCGGCTCGGCTGCACACACACTAGGTGGTCAGGCGCACATAGGGACTGGGCTTTTGTGAAGGTGTGCTCAAGCAGTGGAGGAGCCATGACTCCGAAGTGTCTTCAGTGCTAGACTGCGGGCCTTAAGCTGGCTCAGAGGGGATGTGCAAGAGCAATGGCTGGCAGCAAGGCCCAATGATGGGCTCTTGAGGTGGACAAATCACTGGATGAACACAGGAGAGGTAAGCAGGCAGTGCCTGAGAAGCGAGCTGTTCCAGGCTGATCCTCACTCACATGAGCCTGCTGTTAGCTTGGAAGCACTTTCCTGTGCACTAAAAAGGAAGCCCGTCCTTAAAGGACTATATTTCTTCCTCCTGTCAGGGAACTGTAATATGCTGTACATACACCCGTGTCTCAGATGGTGCAGGATGAGCACGCGTCTTGGAAGATGCGGCATCATCGTCCCTGACACTATCTGCGTGGTACAGGCCGATTCTGACAAGTGTGGTCCCAGGAGCAGGCAGGCGGCCAGTTCAAAACAGCGCCCCCCAGAGGCGCTCCCTGTACTCCTCAGGGATCTGATGCTCACTGCCCATGGAACCCCGTTCAACTAACACAACTTACTCCTACAGGCAACGCCCTGCCTTTTGTTATGGCCCTATAGTTGGCCCTCTGCACCAATGGGTTCATGAATTAAAAGTATTTGGACAAAATGTACTGAATCTGAACAGGCTTATTTTCCTTACTATTCTTTAAATTATTTACACAACATGTGAACTGTACTGATTTAAGTATTATAAGTAATCTGTAGAGGATATGTATATGCCATACACAAACACTACATTATTTTATAAACTCGAACGTCCCTGGGTTTTGTTTGTAGGGACTCTGGAACCTTAAGATCCTGGGGGGCAACTGTCCTTAATTTTGTTTTCAAGATTTGTTTTGCAGGTGATTGCCCGGAAAGAAAAAGTCATTATTATATAGTAGCTACTATATACAGACCTTAAAAACATAATCCTGAACAAACAGCAATCTAGGAAAAATGAGTGCTGGGCCCCCTGTGGGTAAGTTCAAAGTTTTCTCTGTCAATCTTTTGTATAGCTTAAGCCCTACTACTGAGCATGGTGCTGGGTACCCCTGTGAATGACCACCCATGGAGCTTACCACTCAGGCTGACTGGACACTCACAGATAAAGCCTGGAGACAGAAGCACTTAAGAAGGAATCAGCTCTGCTTCTAGTTCATGATAGATGATCATCTTTTTTTGATAAATACGTGCTGAGCCCACTAAAGGGGAGTGGGGACAGTGTAGGCAGGGGAGTGGGAACTGAGTGTAGGCAGGGGAGTGGGAACAGTATGGGCAGGGGAGTGGGAACAGGGTAGGCAGGGGAGTGGGAACAGTGTGGGCAGGGGAGTGGGAACTGAGTATAGGCAGGGGAGTGGGAACTGAGTGTAGGCAGGGGAGTGGGAACTGAGTGTAGGCAGGGGAGTGGGAACAGGGTAGACAGGGGAGTGGGAACAGTGTGGGCAGGGGAGTGGGAACAGACCACTGCACACTGGAGAAGACTCTGCAATGAATCTGCAGGAATGAGAAGTTCTCTGGCAGAGAAGATAAAATAGAAAGATTAAAAAAAAAAAACCCAGAGGGTTGGGGGGCACATTCAGGTTCACTCAAGAGAACACAAGAGTACAAAGCAGGAGTAGGAGGAGCCTGTAAGAAGAGGAGTGGCAGCAGGGTGCAGGGCAGAACCAGGGTGAGCCGAACTGTGGGCCAAGGAAATGACAACAGGTGCACAAAGAGTGGACTCACTGTCAGGGATACCTGGGAGGCAGTGATATCTGGGACTACGGTAACTGGAGGACATTCAAGACAGAGAGACAGGTTCAGGAGGGTTATAGCTTAGGGTATGCTGCCCTCTCTCCCACTGAATGGTGTTGCAGATGCCAGTGGGGAAAGACCTTCAGGGAAAAAGGGTGGTGTTTAGCGCCTTCCTGGATGTAAGAGCTAAGGACAAAAGAGAGGGCGGGGGCAAGGCTGACTGCCCACTCTTAAGATTAGAACACAAGACAGGGACAGGTAGGTGCAAGAGTGCAGGTTCTTTTATCATGCAAATCCACCAAAGGCATCTAAGGATGAGATAAAGAGCTACCCATACCGGGTCTGTACACATCAAGGCCAGATAGGGTCCCAGGGCTGAGCAGAGGAGTGGAACAAGCCCCCGTCCTTAACCCAAAAGTCATCTCCAACTGACAACCACTCGCAAAGGAAAGACTAGTCCCCAAAGAAGTTTCACTGGGTATACAAACCACATTTAAGGGAGGCCCCTTGCCCAGCAGTACATGGCTAACCCAACAATGTTTTTGGAGAGGTTTTGTCTTATAATGCTTGGTTTGGGCATTTAAAAAAAAAATCTTATTTTTTGCTGATCTACTGTGGTTTCTTATTTTGTGTTTTTATGGGTTTTGTGTGTGTGTGCAGGTATATGCATGTGTATGTATGCATTTCTCATTGCTTTTCGCTTTTCTTTCTTTTGCTCTGTCTGTTTTATTCTGGTTTGTTTGTTTTTTATTGGCCTGCTTGGGTGTGGAGTTGGATGAGTGGGGCAGTAGGGCGGATCTGGGAGGAGATGAGGGAGGGGAAGCTGTGATCAGAATATATCATATGACAAAAATTTATTTTCAATTTTAAGAAAGCTACTCATTCTACTTTTTAACTACCTTTACTAATTTATAAATTACTTAATGTTTTACTACTGGGCACAGAGAGGATGAGCAATCTAACAACCCAATATTAATCTATTTAACCTCTCTGGTTAAAAAGATTCTTTACATAAATGTTGAGAGTACTCTATATATTTAAAAACTGAATTATGTGGGCATGTGTGCTTTGGTTCATGTGTTAAGCCAAGTATTTATTGTTAATATAGACACTTCCAAGATCCACTAAGAGAAGAATTATGTGTTCCAAGTTATTATGGGACACATGAATGCACACTGATGCTGTTCACAATGGAGTGATGGGGGCAGGCAGGCATGCTGATGCCTCAACAAGATAGGAGTACATGCACAGAAAGAGAATCTTGTTTTCTTTTCAGTTTTTCATTCTGTATACACTCCGTAGGTGAATGTAGCAGGAAGCAGAATAAACATGGCTTCTAAACACACGGAGCTTGCCATGCAACATGGGAGAGAAACAGTTAGCTAGCATATGTGTCATGAGAAGGGCTGCGACAGGAATGGAATGAGTGACACAGGGAGGAAAGTGAGGAAAGCCGCACGGTTCAGAGGAGGGGCGAGTTATAAGAGAGTCAAGTGAGTGACAAGCCAGGGGTGGAGGGGACGCAGAAGGAATAAACAGAAAATGAGAAAGGTCCAGGTGAGCCAGGGTCAGAAACGGGGCCGAGGTTACAGAGGCAGCAGGGGATATGTTTATTCAAAATCCTCATTATGAGATTGGCATGGGGGTGTATTTTTCAACTGTTATTTTGTATTTAATTAAATCATAATCTTTGATTGCTTGTAAATCACCCCAATTATGCTAAATGTGGCCTATTTTCTAAGTGTAAAATTAATTTTTAAAAAATGTCTGTGTAGTGGATGGTATGGTGCGCTATACTGATTTACCTGTTCTGTTTGTTACACCTTCCCTAGGAGTCTGCCTGAAATGACTGTAAGAAAATATTTAGACTGTGTGTTCTTGCCTGAATATAGACCTACTGTGAGGGTTGGACCAGCCAGGGAGCTCTGCCTGGGATCGGTGGAAGCCTGTGCTGGGAAAGCCCACCTTGCTTCCTTCACCCCTACACCCTTCCTACACAGAACCTGTCTCAGAATCCTCTGCTCACAGAGCCCCACTGAAAACAGTACTGATTACTACTACCTGTGTGGATATCATATTTATGGACAACATTTGAAAAGGTTGCATCTTTTTCAGTATTCATAGGCAATCTGAAAATACGGTGATGGTGACTGAAGCTGCAGAGTGCTCAGACTATACTCCAAGAACTTCACACCATCAATATTTCATTTCACCCTCACAACAATACTTTGATTGTACTGTAATTATAATATTTAACAAATTGTGACTGGGAACTAGGGAGATTAAATGACTTGCCCAAGGTCATCCAGCAAATGAAAGGTAGAAATAAATTTAGGGTCTAGGTGCTCTTACAGACTGTGAAGGCATCCTCACATACCACTTCTTTTAGACCTCCTGCATTTATTCGTAAATTAAACTTTAGTCTCCATGATGGTGGCTTCCCATGACATAAATCCCCCAATTAACAAACCACTAACAAACAAAGCAGACATATATATGCTTATAAATAAGTTATATAACAATGTCCCAGGGAGCTACTATAGAAGAGTCCCCATTGCTTAAGAAGAATGGGAGATTCTAGGATCCAACTTGTGTAGGTTTGAGGTGGGGTGGGCGGTGCAGTGGCAGGTGTTTCTTGTGAAGAAAACCAAGGGCAAAACAGTTTACTGTTAACTAGAAGTTCAAAGATGAAAATGCTGACAACGCATAGTTTTAGTCTTCGTTTTTCATTCTCTTCCCTCACCTGCCCTGACAAGAATTCACAGAATGACCTGCCTAGACAGAGCAGCTAGAGGCCCTTACCTGTCCAATAACAAGAGGAACCACGACCGTCATAAAGAGCTGAGAGAAAATTGATGTAAAAGGCACAGAAGAGGATGAGCCAAGCTGCAAAACAGGAGAACAGGAGTTAGAAATACTGTGAACCAGTGATGAAGTACTGCTGTGAAGTCAACAATACAATAAATGAATTTCATTTCCATACATTTTTTTTCACAAGCATAAAAAATTTGAGAGTAATCAACAAAGAGTGAGCAGAGTTACCTCTGATTTTCTAAATTTAATATAAATAGATCATTAGGTATTTTAACATATAATTCTATTGGAAAACTAAGATTAAGGAAAAAATTAAAGCTATATAATCATCTTAAATTACTTATTCTACATATACCATGGTATTTCACATACAGTCATAACTTATGGAATTATTGTATCCGTTTGTAGATTCCTGGAATAATAAGCAAACATGTCTCATTCTTTTATAGGACAATATTTTTTATTGATGCAAATCAAATATTTTCTAATTTTTCTTAAGTCAAAGACAATGAATCTTAGATCCTTTACAATTCATTATAACACAAGTTATAGCAAATGAGAAAAATCCTAAAACATAGCTTTTCTCTTTTTTTAACATTTATTTATTTATTTATTTATGCAGTATTTGCTCTAATATATGCCCGGGCAGATCTCAATGTAGATGGCTGTGAGCCACCATGTGGTTGCTGGGAATTGAACTCAGGACCTTGGGAAGAACAGCCAGTGCTCTTAACCTCTGAGCCACCTCTACAGCCCAGCTTTTCTTTTTTTTATCTCTATGTGTGTGGTACATAAGTGCATGTGTAAGAAATCAGATATATATGTGCCACAGTGCATGGGTGAAGGTCAGAGGACAACCTCAGACACTGGTCCTTGCTTTCCACTTTGTCTGAGACAGGGTCTCTTATTGCTGCGAACATCAGAGTAACTGGCCCACAAGTTACTGGAAATTCTATCTCAGCCTCTCATCTCACTGTAGGAGAGCGAGGATTATAGACATGCACCGTGTTCAGCCTTATTAGGGTTTTAGGGATTTGAACTCAGATCCTCAAACATTTGTGTGGCAAGCTATTTACCTCCTGAGACATTTCTCCAATCCTCTACTTTTCAACTTAAACTTTCAATACACTTATTTAAAAAATTGTATGCCCCATTTTTCTTCCCCTTGTCTTTTTAATTCTTTCTTTGCTAACAGTTGCCATCTCAGCTTCATATAGGTCCTGTTTACTGCAGCCTTGGTGTTTATCTATATACATAGTCACATTAGCCTCAACTATCAAGAATCACTGTTTCCCTTGAACTTTCTCAACCTTCTGGTATTCAAAGCTCTCTGGACCACTGACAGCCTGGTTCATAGATGTCCATACTCCTCTTCAACCCTTTTTGCAACAAATTTCTCCCAAGCCACAACCATTCTCTCCTTTGCCTCTGTAACTTGTTCTTCATCCTCCTATAGACTGGACCTCAAATTTCTTATTTACCTGTTGAGTCAGAGTTAGAAATGCCTTTTGGAAAATAATTTTGCCAATCAATAAGGCAGCAATGATTGAGGGCAGAGTGTCAAAACAAATCAAGTACTAAGATGAATGATACCAACAGCTCAGAATAAAATGATGTCGACCCCAGCGTTTTTACTGGCATATGATATATTTGATATTTCTGTGTAGGCCACCCTATCCTAGAATTCACTACATAGGTCAGCTTAGCCTTGCACTCAAGAGTCTTCTGCCCCAGTCGCCTGAGTTCTGGGTCTACAGCCATGCTCTACTACATCCACTTTTGACTTCTGAGTTTTGCCCAAATGGTTTACTAATTCAGCCTCTCCTTGGAAACACATTGGCGGCACCAGCCAGGGTACCAGGTGGGTGATTTTCCCTTTTCCCCAGGGACCTAAGCAGGTCCTCTCCTACAGACTTCCTCCCTCACCCAATCCTTGGTCTCACCTGCCAACATCTGAGGCGGTCTCTCCCTGGAAATCTGTTAGCCATTACAGCCAGGAAGTCAGGTGGGTGATGTCCACCGTCCTCCCCATGCTCCAATTCCAATTCTCTAGTCTCATTTTTAGCCAGTTAGCCAGATTGCTCTCCTGGGCCTGTCTTCTCCTCTCTTCTTCTATCCGCTGTGGACTCTACAGATCCTCATGGCAGACCCAGCTTTCCTCCCTCCCTCTATGGACTCTCACAGCTCCCCCACCACTCCAGCACATACCCATTTCTACTTGTTAGCTCCCAGTACCTAGAAATAGTTCTACCCTGGATACCCAGTGGTCATGCCTGGCAGGGACTCAAAAGCTCTTACTACAAGGCAACCCACAGGCTCCTAAGATCCAGAGAGGCCATAAGAAACAAAGAAATGGAACACTCACCCAAAAAGACAAGAGCTGATATCAACACCTAGAATTACTATCATCCTAAACCCAGATGCCTAGATGACAGTGTAAAAACACAACAGTCAAGATAATATGTCTCCACTAGAGCCCAGCAAAGAAAATCCAACTTTAGGAAAAACTGAAAATAAAAAATTTAGGAACTCAACTAGGAATCTCAGAGACAAGCCTCATTAACAGAATAGAGAAGATGGAAGAGAGAATCTTAGGCATTGAAGATCTTGGTCAAAGAACATGTTAGATCTAAAAAAAAAAAAAAAAAATCCAGGAAATATGAGATACTATGAAAAGACCAAATCTAAGAATAATAGGAATAGAACATAGAGTAGAAAATTAGGTCAAGGCACAGAAAATATTTTCAACAAAAATCATTGAAAAACATGTCCCTAACCTAAAGAAGGAGGGATCAAGGTATAAGAAACATACAGAACCCCCTGACCCTTCTGTCTTGTTCCTCTGGGGTGGAGTGTCCCTGCCTAACAGTCTCTCACCACAGATCAGGAGTCATATGAGGGCCAAGAGCCTCTTCATTCACCGGGGGCCTACGAGGCAGTACTGCCAGTGAAAGGTGTCTCCTTGCTACTGGGAGAATACTAAAAAAAGACCAACAAACACACAAACCCACAAAAACAAAGAATATCAACAAAAAAAGAGAGGAAAAAGAGAAGGGAAAGGAAAAAGAAAAAAGAAAAAAAGGAGAAGGAAAAAGAAAAAGATTAAAAAAAAAAGTTTACGTCCATGTTCCTTTTGGTGTGTTGGTTGTAGTACAGATATCCTGTACGATATAGCTAAAATCCTACTATAAGTGAATAGATGCCATGTGCATCCTTCTGAGACTGGGTTAGCTCACTCAGGATGAGCTTCTCTAGATCCATCCATTTGGTTGCAAATTGCAAGAATCTCCAGTGTGAGATGGTTGAATTAGTGGCAAGCCTATCTCTTGGCATGAAAAAACCCCTTGCTCCAACTGCAGACAGACTGCTGTCCAAAAAGGACAAAACTTGGTAGCAGGGAAGTCGACAGCCTAGCTCTGCCAAGACAGGGTAGGTAAGTCCTTCATAATCCCTGCTCTACAACAAATGTCTGTCAGAGAAACAGGACCCAAAGGCTGAAGACTGATGCAGGAATGTATGGAGAGAAAATGGGAACTGTCCAGGCAGTCACTGGTATGTCATTTCTTAGTTTTGGAAGCTGCAGGCCCTGCACTTCCTATATAAGCAGATATATTTATCCCTTTCAGGTCTCTGCGGTGGTTGAAGAATAGACAGCTAGAGTCTCATAGTTAAATTTTGAGTTGTTTAGGAATCAAGAGGGTGTTATAGATCTAAGAAGATACTCTTAAAATTGTGTTGCAAGTTAGTATGAATGTTGAGTCAGATATAGACCTTTAAACTCATGGAGATGGTTAGATAGTAGAATGTTAAAGTCAGGGGCCAAATATGTATAAACTGGACATTGGGAAGGTATACTGGGCCATTTAACTCTCATAAATGTGGCATATTTACATCTGTTGTTTTGTATAGTATTTACTGTTATAAGAGAAGGAACCACCTGTTGGACTGAAAGGGGAAACTTCTGGGGGGAAGAGGGTGGAAGGGCGGGATAGGAAGGGGGAATAGGGAAGGGTTTGTGACTGAGATGTAACTTGAAGAAAAAAAAAATAAAGTATTTAAAAAATAAAAAATAAAAAAAGAAATTAAAAAAAAGAAACATACAGAACCAAATAGAATATTAAAAGCTACAAGAGAAAAAGACCAAGGCAGACCTATTAGAATACATCTGACTTTTCAATGAAGACTCTAAAAGTCAGAAGGGCATGGACAGATTTTCTACATACTCTAAGAGAATACAAATGCCAGCCCAGACTACTATCCCCAGTAAAAATTTAATCACAATAGCTGGAGAAAGACATTTCACAATAAAACAATTTAAGTAGCATCTGTCTACAAATCCAGCTCAACAGACAGCATTATAATGAAAATATAGTTAACCACATCCAAGAAAACACAGGGAATAAATGATATTAGACCAGCAAATCAAAAAACAGAGGAAACCCCACATTACAACAACAAAACAATGAACAATGATCGTTGATAGCTTTCACTATCAATTGTTTCAATTCCCTAGTAAAAGGACACAGACCAACAAACTGGATACAAAAACAGAACCCATTCTTCTGCAGCAACCAAGGAACGCATCTTAACATCAAGAATAGATATTATCTTGAGATAAAAGGATGGGAAAAATATCCCAAGCAAATGGATCTAAAAAACAAGCTGGAGCCGGGCGGTGGTGGCGCACGCCTTTAATCCCAGCACTTGGGAGGCAGAGGCAGGCGGATCTTTGCGAGTTCGAGGCCAACCTGGTCTACAACGCGAGTCCAGGACAGCCAGAGCTGTTAAACAGAGAAACCCTGTCTCGAAAAACCAAAAAAAAAAAAAACAAGCTGGAATAGCCATTTTAATATCTGACAAAACAGACTGCAAAACAAAACTAATTAGAGATAGGGAAGGACACTACATAGTCATCAAAGGAAAAATTCACCAAGAGAATACTGAAATTCTATACATCTATGTACAAGGAAGGGCGCCCAAGTTCATAAAAGAAACAGCTTTTTAGTAACAGCTACAATCACATGCTGACCCTCATACAGTGATAGGGGGCGATTTCAATACCCGGCTCTTGCCATTAGGCAGGTCATCCAGACAAAACTAAACTGACCAATGCTGGAGCTCACATCATAAACCAAGTGGACCTAACAGATATTTACAGAACATTTTACCCCAAACCAAAAGAATATATATTCTTCTCAGCAGCTTGTGGAACTTTCCAAAACTGTCCACATACTTGGACAAAGCAAGTCTCAACAGATACAAGAAAATACACCCCACATTCTATCTGACCACCACAGATTAAACCTGGATATCAACAACAACAGAAACAAGAAAAAGCTTGCAAACACATGGAAACTGAACAACTCACTACTGAGTGAAAATGAGTTAAGAAAGAAATTAAAACCTTTTTAGAACTAAATGAAAATACAATGTACTCAAACTTATGGAACACAATGAAAGCAGTTCTAAGAGGAAAGTTCAAAGCACTAAGTGCCTACATAAAAAAAAAAAAAAAAAAAGTTGTAGAGACCTCATACTAGGAACTTAACGGCACACCTGAGAGGTCTAAAACAAAAGGAAGAATAATGCCCCCAAAGCGTAGAGGACAAGAAATTATCAAACTCAGGCAGAAATCAATAAAATACAAACTACAACAAAAACAACACAATGAAACACAGAATTGGTTCTTTGAGGAAACATTAAGACTGGCAAGCCCAGCCGGGCGGTGGTGGCGCACGCCTTTAATCCCAGCACTTGGGAGGCAGAGGCAGGTGGATCTTTGTGAGTTCGAGGCCAGCCTGGTCTACAAAGTGAGTCCAGGACAGCCAAGGATCCACAGAGAAACCCTGTCTCGAAAAACCAAAAAAAAAAAAAAAAAAAAAAAAAGACTGGCAAGCCCTTCGCTAAGTTAACTAAAAGGCAGAGAGAGACTATCCAAGTTTAAAAAAAGCTACACATGAAAGGGGGGAGATAACAGTTGATACCAAGGAAATTCAGAGAAACATAAAGACAGGCTTAAAAATCTGTGCTCCACCGAATTGGGAAATCTAGCAGAAACAGATAATTTCCTTGCTCTACCACCTACTAAAGTTAAATTAAGATCAGATAAGCAAATTAAACAGACCCATAACACCTAGTGAAATGGAAGTAGTAATTAAGTCTCCCAACCAAAAGGAGCCCAGAGCCAGATGGTTTTAGTACAGAATTCTTCCAGAAGAATTAACACCAATATTCCTCAAATTATTTCACAAAGCAGAAACACAAGGAACATTTTGCAATTCGTTTTATGAGGCCAAAGTTATCCTGACACCTAAACCACACAAAGACCCAACAAAGAAAAGAGAATTACAGACCAATTTCCCCTATGAACATAGATGCAAAAATTCTCAGTAAAATACTTGCAAACTGAATACAAGAACACATATAAAGATCATCCACTATGATCAAGTTTTCTTCACTCTGATAAATTTCATAAAATTCTGTTACCACCCTTAGCCCCAATCTTTAAACATTCAAGATGCCAAGAATGTGTGTCCCACCCATCAGGGAACCTAAGATCATTTAATACCAGCATCAGCATTGTTGGTTTAACCATCTCCCAAATTGTGGCCGCTAGCCCCTTTCCTGTACAAGAGTAAAGAAATGCAGAGAGTCAAATAGAAAATAGCTGAGGAAAATGTGTGCACAGCATCTTTAGTCATAGAATGGCAGGCAGGTAAAATGAAAATATTTAGGGTAGTAACTACACTCTACTTTTTACCAAGCACATCCTTAAAGCACAGAATGTTCAACAAATACAGTTGCCCTACAAATACTAACTCTAAATTTCTTCCTGAGGAAGTGGTTGAAAGCAGGAAAAAAAATATAGGTACTGGATATACTTCAAATAATAAAGTTTTCAATGCTTTACTCAAGTGTTTAGAATTTCTCGAGCGAGGCAGCAGGAGTCTGGTCATAGCTGCTGGGTAAAGAATCCCTGCCTGAAGTCTCTGGACTCAGCTCACACATTCCTACCTAACTTTATTCATATTTAAAAATATTATTGAAATGAGTGACAGCCTACCATTGATCCACATATCCCTGGCACTTAAACATTTTTAAATATCATGTATTTTAATTCCTCCCTTCACTAAGCCATTGTATACTTTATATTTATAACCCCCACATTAACAGATGGCAGTAGAACACAGCAATGGGATGAGAAGGATCCCCAGAGGCCATTTGTCCTTTGGAACACCTGAGACCTTTGGACTACTTGATTGAAAACACAGGTTAGAGTGACCCTCCTCCAATGTCCTATCAGATGAGCAATGAGACTAAGCTATCCAGGGTGTAATTAACTGAGTTCCTAAAGGCAGAGGAAGGGAGCCAGGGATGCTTGCTCTGAAAGGAAAGAGATCTTAGTGCTGGACTCTGATCTGAAATAAGTCCTTTCATTTGACTTGGCCACAAGACCTACTGTGTGGTGATCGGGAAGATTCAAGGACAACCTCGCAAAGGTTTCTCATGCTCTGAAGTGCTCACTGGCATCCAGAAGAAAGGACACAGAGCATCTGGCACAGGACAGCACATTGGAACATTGGAGAAAAGTACAAGTTCCAGCCACTCTGTACACAGGTCTGATCTCTGCTGCTGAAATAATTGCTTCTTCACATTTTAATGAGGATCTGATGGGGACAAAAGGACCCCGGATTGAGGGATAGCAGAGGCACCAGTAATTAGCCAGACAAGGTTACAAGTTTAGGACCAAGCATGTAGCCTGAGTTTCACAGAGACAACACATCTCATACTGCCACGTTTTAAGATACAGTACATTAAACAAATGACGTAGTTACTGCTTAAGTCCTTGCAGAAATATTGTACCATAAAGCAGAAAAGTCCCATGTAGGTTGGCTTTGTGGCCATCACAGTGTATACTGAGAAGAAATGAAACATAAAAACTCAATATATGAGAATTTAAATCTTTTATATTCAGTCAATTCTGCAGGGAATGAAGAAAGCCATGTGTGTGTATGTGTATGGGTGAGTGTGTGTGAGTATGTGTGAGTGTGTGATTAAAGAACAGACCATGAATTTGGGAAGGAGTCAGTGAATCCCAGGAAGAGCTGGAATGGGAAGGGGAGGAGTGGAAATGATGTAAACACAGTACTCATGTATAAAACTCATTAAAAAAAAAAAACCTAAATGAAAAGAAAGAAGAGATGAGGTTTGTGAGCATGCCTACCAACCACCCAGGAGCCATGACCTTCTTCCTCTAGAATGTCACCTTCCTCTCACTGACACCTGGATGCAGTTTACATCTTATTTCTTAGGAACTCTTTCTAAAACTCCTTCCAAATGCTGTCTTTTGTGGACCACAGTTCCACTGTAGCTCTAAGAATCCTGAACTGCTCCTTTTCAAATCTGTACTTCCAGGGAGAGTGTGCACTCGAGGTTAGAACACTGTCTTGCTCATGGCTTACAACCAGGGAAGCCTCTCTACCACATCAGAAACAACAGGAGGACCAGTTAGAGCAGGCTGCTTAGCCCAGACTGAGAAGCCAAATCTGACACGCACCAGGTGCTCACGAAATGCATGTGTCAAATTCTGAATGCTTCTAGCACAGAGGGAGAGAGGAGGCCCGATGTGGTTGCTTCTTTCTCCTAGTAATTCTAAGGGAAGTGACAAAGTCTTAGGTAACACACAGACCCAAGAACGGATCTGCCTGGCCTCCCTCCAGCCAGCCATTGCCTATGATTACAGATAACATTGATTATAGACTTCCATGTGGTAGATGTTCATCTAAATGCTTCATACATGTCAAGACTGTCTGACTCTCACAGAAAGCCCATGAATTGATACTAATCCCACCTCCGTGGTTAATAGTTGAACAAACTGGACATGGTTACTGGAGCTACAAAGTGACAAAGGTAGGATCGGATCCCAGAGGTGTAGCTCCAAAGCCTTCCGCTCTATTCCATGGTGTTTCCAGAAGGTTCAGCAAGCTGCTTTCTTTTCTTGCTGTGCTGAGGTAGGAGGGGGAAGGGTGGATGACTGAGCCACAGGACACGGAAAACCACTTGAGTGGCTCGACTGTCTCAACAATCTCAAGAATGGTACATAACTAGTTCCAGGTCGGATTCATCAGAGGAAGTTAATTCAATACACACAATGGATGCCTTGGGCCTTTACAGTTAACTTCAGGCAGAGCAAGGCTCAGTGGAAGCATAGTTGACCGCTACCAGTACATTCAGCTTAATAACAATTTCGTTTGGAGAGTAAAATATTACTGGTCCAAAGTCGCTAGGCTCAGAAAGACAAAGAAACCACAGCTCGGATGAAGAGAGGCGGACTGGCTGCAGCATCGGTTGTCAGCTGAACACTAGAAAACGGAAGGAGCCTTTTAAAATCACTCCTGTATGTGAGCTGACCTGTAAACCGTCACCAATGCACGGGTTGTCACCTGTTATGTGCTGTGACCAGTCTTCTGTCTCCTATTGGGGGAAACCCATTAGCTGCAGGCATTGCTATTTGTGTCTCCTTTCTGCTACTAAAATGATAGTGTATGAAATAATTTACTCCTGATGATTGGCCTTCATTTTCATTAGGAAAAACAGAAAGAGATATGTACAGTTTATACTGGACACTGGTATAAATTGTATACCATATAAGATGCCAGCCAAATCTCTTTTTGCTGGAAAATCAGCAAGAAGTCATTTGAGACATAGTAAAAGATCCCTCTCCCTCTCCCTCCCCCTCCCCCTCTCTCACACAACATACACACACCCCTGCCCCCTGCCCTATTTCTACCTCACATCCCAGGGCTGGCCTTGGGGAAGAGTAAGGGAGGCCTGGCTTGCTATTGGATCAAACTTTCTTGTTACAGGCCTCAACACCTGTGTTTCCTTCCTGTTGTGACAACCAGCATTACACAGATGGTTCCCAAACCTCCCCATCCTTCCTGGTGAATGACAGCTCAGCTTCTCCATGGTCTTTCCTTCCCTCAGTCATTCCTCTCTCACAGAGGTGCATGCAAACAAAACCGATGACATCTTGAAGCTGAGTTTATGTGTATGTCATGTGACAGATTCTATGTCAAAATGACTGGGATTTTTTTTAACATTTATTTATTTCTTCAAGTTACATCTCAGTCAAAGTCCCCTTCCTCCTCCCCTCCTGATCCCCTCCTCCTACCCTCTTCCCCCTCACCCTCCTATCTGCTTTTTGTTGTTGTTGTTTAATTTAAGGTGTATCTTTTTTCTCCCCAACAGCTCCCCGTTTTAGTCCACTAACAGGCTCTTTCTCTTATAACAGTAAATATAATACAAAGCAATAAGAACAAATAGGCCACAATTGTGAAAATTACAGGGTATAACATACATTCCCAATGTCCAGGCCATATGTATTTGGCAATTGATATTAATATTCTGTTGTCTATCTATCTCCATGAGTTTAAAGTTCTATACCTAACTCAGTTTCCATTCTAACTTGCATTACCAGCTTAAAAACATCTTCTTAGACCTAGAACATCCTTTTAATTCCTAAACAACTTAAAATTTTAACTGTGAGACTATAACTATCTAGTCTTCAACCACATCAGAGACCTGAGAAGGATAAATATACCTGAATAAACAGGAAGTGCAGAGCAAGCAGCTTCCAAAACTAAGAAATGACAGACAACTGGCTGCCTGGACAGCCTGTAATTTCTCTCAATACATTGGAGCATCTATCTTCAGCCTTTTGGCCTAGTATCTCTGACAGACATTAATTGTAAAGCAGGAATTATGAAGGACTTGCCTACCCTAATACAGCTGAATGCAAAACATTTTTCTTCTCTGAGAAATAAAATAAGTTTAAAATATTTTTAAAGATAGAATAGTATGTAAAGTATGGTTTCTTTTTTTTATCTTTTTTGAGGTATAAATGACAAAATTATTAATTCAAGGCACACAAACTAATGACTGTGTATATGTGGTGAGATTCGAGTCATAATCAGGCTACTAACATATCCATCACCTCACAGTTTCCCTTTTGTGCCTCTGGTAAAACTATCTCAGCTCTACTATTTAAAGGAATTTTAATGATTTAACTTCAGTCATCATGTTATAATTAGGTTCTAACACAGTCTTCCTAAAATTGTAAGCTGTACTCACCTTCTCCATCTGCCCCTGACCCCTGGCATTCAGCATTCTAGTCTGGGTCCATGAGTCTGATGTTTTTAGATTTCCTCACATGAGTGAGATCATGTGACACTAGCCTATCTGCCTATGTTCACTTAGATAAACAACTTCTGTGTTTTTCTATGCTGTATGCTAATTCATAGTGTAAGATGAAAAAGTTACTTCCAATTACTTTAATGGAAACTTTTGTGTGTGTGTGGTTTTGAGGGTTGATTTCAGGGCAAAATGAATACTGTACTGTTGAGCTGAACCCAGTTCCTGAGGAAAACTAGGTGGACATCACAGGTTCTAGTTACTCAGAACAAGAGAAACGCACCCTACTAAACTGCAACTTTGCCTCTCCTAACCCAAAGGCCAAGCAGAGGACTAGAGCAGGGTCCTCAGCGGCATCTAGAAACAAATGGCTCCTGACTTTCTGCCATCAGTCACTTGGTTAAACAACCCGAAATCCTGCGAAATAGTCCCTTAGGCAGAAAGGGGCAAGGGCGCAGTAACCAGATTGTCTTTCACTCTGGTGCTCTTCCCTGCCCAGCCCCCAGGGGATGTGACCAAAGCAGGACAAAGGGCAGGTCTGACCAAAGCTGCTTCCTGAGTTCTCTCCAGCTCGGTCAGGGACGTCTGAGGCCAGCAACAGTGGCTCTTCAGAGAGAAGGGTGGTATCAGTGTCACCTCTAGAGCTTTTGAAGCTGCTTCCCAGATGTTCTGGCCACCCCTGCCTCCCCTGTTATAAGTCAGTAAGGCATGAGTGTTGGGGGTGGGGCAGGACACATAGCATGTACAGTAGGTTCCACAGACTGGTTACAAGGTCTTGGAGAACAACTTCTGCATGACTAACACACACAGGAGAAGACAAGCTATCTCAGCTTCAAGAGACCATTCGTCTTATGGCATTTCTGAGCAGAAACCATCTCAGTGTGACTCAAGGGGAACAACCAGATGGCCGGTTCGTCTTTAAGTGTTGTTCACTTATTGTTAACACTTTCTACATCCCACTCAGGTGACCATAATTGGGAACATAATAGAAAAATAGTGATTATCGCATGACATTAACAGCAGGGTGCTGGCTAGGGTTAAGTCAGCTTACACAAGCTGTAGTCACCAACTGGAAGGACCTTGAATGAGAAAGAGCCTCTGTAAGACCGGGCTGCAGGGCTGGAGGGCTGGCTCAGCCTCTGTAAGACCGGGCTGCGGGCTGGAGGGCTGGCTCAGCCTCTGTAAGACCGGGCTGCGGGGCTGGAGACATGGCTCAGTGACTAAGAGCACTGGCTGCTCTTCCAGAGGTCCTGAGTTCAATTCCCAGCAACCACATGGTGGTTCACAACCATCTATAATATGATCTGATGCCCTCTTCTGGCATGCAGGCATACACACAGACAGAACATTATATAATAAATGAATGAATGAATAAATAATTTAAAGAAAAAATCGGGCTGTAGATAAGCCTGTAGGGCATTTTCTTAATTAGTGATTGATGGGGAGGGCCCAGCCCTTTGTGGGTGGGACCATCCGCTGGCTGGTGGTCCTGGGTGCTATAAGCAGGCTGAGCAAGCCAGTAAGCAGCACCCCTCCATGACTTCTGTATCAACTCCTGCCTCCAGATCCCTGCCCTGTTAAAGTTCCTGCCCTGACTTCCCTCAATGATGGACTGTTACCTAGAAGTGAAGTGAACCCTTTCCTTCCCAAGTTGCTTTGGGCTATAGTGTGTCATCACAGCAATGGTAGCCTTAACTAAGACAGCAGTATAAACTATTTCTGTTATAGTTAGAGGATGGAGAGTTGAAATTTCTACCACAGGCAGCCAATTAGCAGGAAATGAATGATGGCTGAAGACTCCTCCTCTCAATGAAGTCCTAATAAATATAGTTGGAATTCCAGAGATGGATAAGTAACTTTTTATCTAAATTTCTTCCAATTCTTGATTTCTGTTTACCCAAATAAGCTAACCAAATCAGCTCCTTCAAGCAGTAATTATGTTTTCTGTGTCTTATGTACACTATAAATGTTCAGAAAATACTGAGTGCTAAAAATACGTCCTAAAACTGTCTCTCAGCCAGGCATGGTGACTCACGGCTTTAATCCCAGCACTAGGGAGGCAGAGACAGGCAGATCTCTGTGAGTTCAAGCCTAGCCTGGTCTACCGAATGAATTCCAGAATAGCCAGGGATACACAGAGAACCTGTCTCAGAAAAACAAAACAAAACAAAAAAACCTGTCTCTAAAGAGTCAGGCTTTGGGTATGGTGGTACATGCCTTTAATCTCAGCACTCGGAAGGTAGAGGCAGGTGGATCTCTGTGAGTTCAAGGCTAGCCTGATCTATAAAGTGAATCCAGGATAGCCAGGACTTATACACAGAGAAATCCTGTCTCAAAAATCGCCCCCCTCCCAAAAGAGCCAGCCTTCCTAAATACAACCAGGAGAGCCTTCAACCCAGGCTGAACCCACCCTGCCTTCTTCACCAGTTTTGCAGTCTGGGTCAAATTATGAAACATTTTGAAACCTCTTTCTCATCCAAAGTGGTCCTTCCTGTTTGCCATGGTCACAAAGAGCCTGCAATAAAGCTACTCAGTAAGCATCACTCCGCCTAACCCCACTGCCGAGGTGTACAATGAACATGACGGTCAAGGTGCTATGATCTAGAAGTGCTGAAGAGATAAGCCCGCAGGCCCGTCTGTGAGGGGTCATCCAGCTCGGGGTAATGCAGGCTGGAAGATGGCGCCCCACAGTAGGAGAAAGTGGCTAAGTGAAGGTATTCATCTTCCTCAGCCTCCTGACTGCAGATGGAGTGTGACATCTGCCTCCTCAAGCTCCCCAACATAACCGACTGGACCCTCGAGCTGTGAGCCGAAATAAATCTTCCCTTCCTTACATGCTTTTGTCAGTTTTATTTTGGTCATAGCAAAAAGGAAAGTTACTAAGACGCATGGAAAGACAAGGCGTCTTACACAGGGTGGTAAGAAAGCAGTCGTATAGTGGGTGTAAGAACTGCTGGGAGGGACTCTAACAGTGCAGACGGTCAGAGCAGTGAAGCACAGGTAGGTGGAAAAGGGTTGGCATGCATGCGGTGCCTCTATGTGTCTGAGCATGTAAGTGTTCCATTGCCACAGGGACTTGTAAACATCCATCTACTTGGTGCAGGGCCAGACTGCTGACAAACCAAGTCATAGGAAATAGGCTGCTATAAGAACCGGGACAGAAGTGCCCCCACTTACCAACAGAGTGCACCCTACACGGCCACCATGTAACAGGATTTTTTAAGTTTGAAAGGGCTCTCCCTCAATCTTGTCTATTATATGCTGCCAAATAATGAACATCACAATGGCTACCTAACGGTGTTAGTGACAACCACCTCGAAGGAAGGAAAGACATGCATGTCATAGTGAGGATGGACAGAAACAGTCAGACTGTGTGCTTGAAAAGGCCTCAAGTAAGCAGGACATCAGAATTTATGCATAATTTCTCATGCTCTTCAAATAAAAATTTTCTTTTGGGGGCTGGAGAAATGGCTCAGTGGTTAAGAGCACTGGCTGCTCTTCCAGAGGTCCTGAGTTCAATTCCCAGCAACTACATGGTGGTTCACAACCATCTATAATGTGATCTGATGCCCTCTTCTGGCTGCAGGTGCACATACAGATAAAGCATCCATATACATAAAAATAAATAAACCCTCACAATTTTTTTCTTTTGGTATAAAATTCATGTAAAAGACTACCTCTGATCTATGAAATGCTTCCTGTTCAAGCAATCTTGAAACATTATATTATTAATATTTGTGATACTAAAATTTCTACCCTGACTTCTAATTATCTATGCATGTGTCCTTTTTTTTCCCTCTTTTAAACCATAAGCTCTGCGAGGCAAAGGTCAATGTCTACTTGATCTTTCTAATATTCACAGTGTGCAGTTAGGTCTTCAAACACTGAGTAAAATAATGGATAGTTTATTTAATATTGAAAAAAAGTGTAACTTATTTTCCCAGCAAACGAGAGGTAAGGTTGTTCGGGTCAGACAGTGATGCTGGATTCCTAATCACTTATTTATAACCTGAGCCATCCAACTCACCAACTGCTCATCACACTGTTCTCCTCTCAACAACAATTTATAAGACACTAGCTAATAGGTAAGACATGCAAACTCCCAGCTGGGTAGAAGTTAGAAATCTATTGGATATCCACCACTGTTCCATAAGAAACGTTACCTCAAAAGATACCAAGGCACCCGAGCAGCTGTGGGGTGGCTAACTGGACTGACTGGCTCAACCCTCCCAGCAATTCTCCCCAGTTTCTGCCATAAGTTCTTTAAAAAGCCCCCAGACTTGGCAGCTCGGTGGTACCTACATCCTGGGATGCATCCTGCTCCACAGGAGTTCTGTGTTTCCTCTCCCCTCACCCTTCAGCATTCATCTATCAATCTATAATACACTCCTCTCTACAGCTCACCCGATATGGTCTACGCATTTCATTCTTTGAATTCTCAAGGGAAGAACCCAAAAGCCACTAGCTCTAGGCCGCTTTGGTGGCTGCTAAGTTTCCTGGGACACTAGCCCCCCTCCAAGAATCAAGAAAGAGATTGTTACTATCAAGGATACCCTTACGTTCATGCATCAACAAGATGTGTCCTGATGCAGAACAGGAAGCAAGTTACCTTTACTAAGAATATCCCAGCTCACTCTTTGGACAGATGGATCTATTCTTTTATGCAATTATGAATTAGAAAAACATTTTTGAGTGGCTTCCATTATAGCAGTGACTAAAACTAGATTAAGGTCATGACTGTACATTCTAAGTGGAAAAGAAAAATACAAAACAGATGAATAAGTGATTAAGATGCTGTTAGTAACAAATGCTAAGGAGAACATGTTATGGTTAAGCTTATATGTCAATCTGACTGGGCTAGTGGCTGCCCACACAAATGGTTAAACATGACTGGGGGTGGGACCTGGATGTGTCTGAAACAAATTCCCATTCAACAGAGTAGACTGAGTGAAGTCTGTCTTCATAGACACAGGTAAGTGGACAGCATCCAATCCACTGAGGTCCTACATAAATTAGCAAGGCAGAGGAGGTGCAACATTGCTCCTTTGACCCAGGATACATACTCTCTGTTCTTGGAAACAGGGTCTTTAGATCTTGGGCCTCCTGTCTCTAAGAATCCCAGCACCTACAACCCTTTAGTTCTCAGAATTTGTGATTTAGGGTAGGGTTGAGCGTGATACCATGGCTCTCATGGTCTGAAGGCTTTAGACTCACACTGAAGCACACCAGCTTCTCTGCTTCCTCAGGTTGCATGGGGAGGAGGAAATGACAGGACATCTAGATGTCCACAGCCATAAGCCAGTTTTCATAAAACCTTCCTCATGTATGTGTGTACATATACGCACTTACATTAATTTTTCTCTAAATGGATACAGACAGTAATGCAGAAAACGGGACATGTCTCTGTTGGTTCTGTTTCTCTAAAGAATCCCAATTTGGAATAATTAAGCATGGTAGTACAAGAGCGAAAGATGAAATGTGTTACTTTAAATGAAACAGTTAGAAAATAGTTCTCTCAGAATGCCAATGACTGGAGACCTGATGAAGCTAAAGGAGGGAAGAATGGAAATACCTAAGGGAAAGAAGCTGGGCGGAGACAGCAGCAAGTGTGGACAGTCCAGAGCTGCAGACCTGCTGAGACTGCACATCAGCGTACTGTGCATCCCACTCCCCACACGATAACTTCACACCTCTCTCCTCCAAGCTCCAATGTATCCTTGCTTTTCTTACTCTCCACCACTAGCTTTATTTCCTACTTCTCAGAGGAAATATAAACAGTTAGAAAGGATAATGCGGTGAAGTTTTGGCCTTTTGTTAGCAACTGTCATAAACTGTTTAGGATAATTAAAAAATGCAAACTAACAGTCATTCAATCATGTCATTTTGTTAGGTACTAGGACAGTCTATCACAAGTATTTTCTAAGCTAATCAGAAATCAAGTTGCTAAGAGACAAGCAACATTTGCTTATCCAAATATAAGGAGATAGAAAGGTGGTCTTCAAAAACATCAAGAGATCTGCAGAATATGGCATTCAAAGATGTTTTCTTAACTTAAGATTTTTTTTTGATACCGAGATATGTCAGCTCCTGACAGTACCCCCTATTCTACTCCAAATAGAAGATGAACATCAAAGAATCTCCAATTGGAGATGGTTGAATGAGTGGCAAGCCTATCACTTGGCAAGAAAAATCCCTTGCTTCAACTGTAGACAGAATGCTGTCCAAATAGGACAAAACTTGGAAGCAGATAAGTCGACAGCCTAGCTCTGCCAAGACAGGGTAGGTAAGTCCTTCATAATTCCTGCTTTACAATTAATGTCTGTCAGAGAAATGGGGACAAACAGCTGAAGATTGATGCTGTAAAGTATGGAGAGAAAATGGGAACTGTCCAGGCAGCCACTGGTATGTCATTTCTTAGTTTTGGAAGCTGTGGGCCCTGCATTTCCTGTAAGATCAGGTATATTTATTCCTCTCAGGTCTCTGAGGTGGTTGAAGAATAGATAGCTAGAGTCTCATAGTTAAATTTTGAGTTGTTTAGGAATTAAGAGGGTGTTCTGGCTCTAAGATGTTTTTAAAATTGTGATGCAAGTTAGAATGGAAGCTGAGTTGGATTTAGAACTTTAAACTTTAGATAGTTGGATAGTACAATGTTAAAGTCAGGTGTCAAATACATATGTACTGGACATTGGGAATGTATGCTAAGCCTTACAATTCTCATAATTGTGGTCTAATTATTTCTGTTGTTTTGTATTGTATTTGTTGTTATAAGTGAAAGAGCCATTTGTTAGACTGAAAGGGCGAGCTGTTGGGGGGGAAAAGTTGCCTTAAACTTAAAAAAAAAAAAAGGAAGTGGATGGGGGGGTTAAAGGGGAGGAGGGTGGGAGGGTGGGACCAGAGCCGGGAGTAAGGAGGGGATTGCAATTGAGATGTAACTTGAAGAGATAAAAAATAAATTAAAAGCCGGGTGGTGGTGGCGCACGCCTTTAATCCCAGTACTTGGGAGGCAGAGGCAGGCAGATCTTTGCGAGTTCGAGGCCAGCCTGGTCTACAAAGCGAGTCCAGGACAGCCAGAGCTGTTAAACAGAGAAATCCTGTCTCGAAAAACCAAAAATAAATAAATAAATAAATAAATAAACAAACAAACAAACAAATAAATAAATAAATTGAAAGAAAGAAAGAAAGAAAGAAAGAAAGAAAGAAAGAAAGAAAGAAAGAAAGAAAGAAAAGACAATGCTTTAGAAAATCCTATCAATTGATTTTCTTGCGTCTCTGTTCACATACCGGGACCATCATTGTGGATGAGTTCTCTGATCAGTGGCTTCCTTCATGGTCTGTGCACAAGAGTTCTCTTTCTTCTAGTTAAAGAGCAGTTCCAGCAATTCGTCTTCATTTTAGTTATGGATCAAACTTCCCTTCTATGACTAGATTGGTCTATTGGTCTTATTAATACAAATATACAACTAATTTTTTCAACTTAAAAAAAGTCTTCTCTCAATCCTTTATTAAAGGTGTAATGGTTTTGTATCTTTGACTTAAAAGTTAACCCAATGTTATCAATTTTTTTATTGAAAAAATTTATTTTGTGTATTTCACATCATGCACCCTATTCCTTCCCATTTCCCACCTCCCCCCAGACCCACCCTCCACCCTTGCAGTCTGTCCCAGAATAAAAAATAACAGCTCATTGTGGAAGCTACAGTGTATCTCAGTATGTCCCACAATATTCCCTTTTGTCCACACATTCTGCTTGCAAATGTTCATTGTAATGACTCCTCGGTCTGGTACGAGGCCCCTGGTTTCCACTACTCCTGTTCAAATACTACTTTCTCAGTGAGTCTGAACATATTGTCTAATGAAAACGGCAAGCCCCTCCTATTCCTTACTCTGCCATCTCTTAGTCCTATTGTTTTCTTTGCTCGGTAGCACTCACACACATCAAATACACTGCATTTTTATTTTGTTGTTTCTTTTGCAAGATTGCTGATGCGGTCTGTAGTGATTAGGTAAAATAACTAGCCATTTCAGTGAGTTTGAAGAGCTTTGGACTTGGGCATATACCAGGCACGTAGGGAGCTATTGGTCTGACACGATGTTGGAAAACTTGATTATGAAGGGTCTGCCTGTTGGGGTAGTTGGCTGAGATGTAGGGTAAACTTGTTGGGCTTAGGGTCTGGAATTTCAAGTTCAGGTTATTAGAAGGTCAACTATGTGAATGCTGAAAACAGCTGTGAGGAATTCCAACACAGCATGGACAAGAAAGCAACGCATTGAAGATGCTGACACAGTCTGGGCGGGCCTGGGAGAAAGACTGGGGCTCTACAGTTATAACAAGGAGGACAGTGGATAGTGTAGACATATGGTACAGACTCCAAAGGAAGTAGACAATTATGCAGAAGGCACAGGAAGTGACCTGGAACAAGGGGTAGGGCGTAAGAACGATGCTTTACTGCAAGGATCTGTGGCAGGAAAGGCTTGCGATGAAATATGGATCGGAGGACAGGCTTCAGTTGGAGGAAGACAGTGAGGAGGAATATTCTGAGAGGTACAGGGAGTTGAGATTTCACTAGCAAAAAAATCACACTCCTTAATGACTGTGTTGGAATAACAAGGAATTCCCATCTTTAAAATATGCTAAGGTAATTTCCAGGGCTGATATTGTTTGTTGGGCTCTGTAACAGCCCACAAGCTGGGCAGCTTAAACCAACAGAAATGCCGCTGCATAGCTTTAGAGGCTGCGGGTCTGAAATCAAGTGCAGCCATGCTTCCTCAGATATGTGCCAGAGTAAGTCTGTCTAACCTGGGTCTGTCATATTCTCTAGATCCTGAAGACTGCTAGAAATTCTTGGTGTTCCTCTGCTGGCAATGCTACATTCTGCCTCCATGTTTCTCTGTCTCTTTGTTTTATGAGGACACTAATCACATTGGATTAAGGACCACACTCTCTTCCAGTATGACCTTATCTGAACTAAGTACTTTCGCAATGACTGTTCTCAAATAAGGCCACTTTGGTGTGTGCTGGAGGCTACGAGGATAACAAATCTTGAGAATAACAACTCAACCTATAATAGGGGTGAAGAAAAGGAATTTATAGCTTTTCTGGGATGTGTTTGTATTTTAAGTCTTTCAGTTATTTTTCCAGCTCAGTAAATAAGACTTGGAACCTAAGTGTTTTATAAATTCTCATTGCAAAATGTACCACAGCCCAAACAGACAAAAGGATTGTGCGCCATGAATGTGAACTAAAAGTCAAGTAACACAGAAACAGCGATTGATGTGGGGTGATGCTTTGAACCAATGGGGACAGCCAAGGTTCTAGGCAGAGGGGCTCTGGGTGCCTTTCACCAGTCTTTAAAGTCACTACTTTAAAATGTCAGACCTAAAGTTCTCAAGCTCAGAGTTCTGAGTGGAGGAAAGCTTGTCATAGTGTGATGCTGAAACACTCATCAGCTGAGAAAATGGCTTGCTGTGGCATGCAGACGGAAAGAACGATAACGGGGAGTTCGCCTTTGTGTCTTTAATCAAAACAGGGTACCAGACACTCCAGGTCTCAGCCCATAGTTGTGGCTTAAACTCTGTCCCTGCACTGTGTGTGTGTGTGTGTGTGTGTGTGTGTGTGTGTGTGTGTGTGTGT
>CAJQZJ010032401.1:4411726-4423470 GCA_907164525.1 Lophiomys imhausi
GTGTGTGTGTGTGTGTGTGTGTGTGTGTGTGTGTGTGTGTGTGTGTGAATGTACACTGTGAGGTCAAAGGTCAACCTCAGAGTCTTTTCTGTCTCTTCTCCACCTGTTTTGTTTTGAGGCAGGGTTTTTGTATTGTCCTGAAGCTCCCCGATGTGGCTAGGCTGGTCAGCAGTGAGCCCTGGCATTTCCCTCCTGGCACTGGGATGACAAGCATGTGCTTCACACGCAGATTCTTCCATGGGTTCTCAGACTGGATCTCGGGTCCTCGGGCTACCCAACAAGCACATTACCACTGACACATCTCCCCACAGCTCTTCTTAACTAAGTCACATGAGCAAGGCATCTGTATTTGGTGATGTACAAGACCTCGGCTATGCAGCCTATTACAGTGTGTTTGCTAGGTACTGGGTCCTACCTGCCTATCCTGCACAGGGCTGTTTCTGGCAAGTTCTTCTTGGGATGCCAAATCTTGGTCAAAACCACTAATGGGTAATTCCAGTCAGTCCTGCACATCTAATGTGCAGGTAGGCTCACAGCAAGTCAGTTCTTCCGAAGGAATGCAAACAATTTGACTCATTGAACATTCTGAATTGCAGCAGCCCAATCACATGAGGTTTGTTCTGCTGAGGGAAGAGGCCTGATGACTCTTCCGACCTTGTCAGAGTGGAGGCGGCATTTCAGAAGGCAAGGTGAGGCTGTGGCTTATTACTTGAAGGTAATGGCTTTCATGAAAGATGCAGAATCCAACTGTTTGATAGTATATCTAGCCCTTCTCCTTCCTGCACAGCTGGGAAGAAATGAAGTCCCTCACTCTATTACTCTAATTGAATTCCAACTTGGGTAATTATACTATAATTAAATAAATTTTCCCCATAGTTTTAATTCACTGACAAATAGTGCTAGTCAAACAGCTTCATTTCATTCCCAGACACGCATCCCACTACATTACATGATAAGTGGAGTGATTTATACTTGGAAGATGTGTATGTGAAAAAACTGCACAGTTCATAAAATATTTTAGGTATCATTTATGATTACATATGCTTTGCTCAGCATGAGATAACATTAATTTCTATTATAATCTTTCATCTAATTTCTCATATGCTTAGTGCCAAAGGAAATAAGACAGTTAATTAGCATTTCGTGTTCTCAGAACAACTTTTGTTGAGTTACCCACTGGCCTGTATCTACTTGTAGTTTTGGCTTTTTCCTCCGTACAGCACACATTTTGTTGTCCTTGGGAGATGGACTGCATTGCGTGTTTGTTTTCCATTTTACAAATGGAAAGGCTGTGGTAGTATTCCCAAGATCAGTGAGCAAGTTGCAGTATGTACCAGCTTTGGGATCTCAGCTGCTTCAGATCTCCTAGTGTGAGATTCTTTTTCTCAAAAAAAAATCACCGAACATTGGGTCACTATTAATCACTTTGCTTTACTAAGGAAAAAAAAAATGATGTGTAGTACATGTGTGATCCATGCCATAGGTCACTTGCTAATGATAATTAATGATTTGTCCAGGAGTTGGAGGCCTAATCACTGGGACCAGATGCTGCCCTTGGACTAGAAGACTATGAGGTTTTTCTGTGTCTCAGGGTTAATACTCTGGGCTCTGCTGGGGAGGCCTCAAAATGTGACACCAAGTTGTCCAGAAGAATCCAGGCTTAAATATTATTCTAAAGACTGACCTGGATGATTAGAAGGCTTTAGGGTGTGTCTTTCACCCTCATGGTGCTAGGATGCAAATGCAGGACCTTGTGCATGCTGGGAAAGCCATCTACCACTGAGTCACATCTGTAGCCCAGTAGATGGTATTTAATAAAATATATCAGTAAAAGGTATGAAAGCCAATTATCAGAGTACTCACGAAAAGCAGCAGAAGCACAGGAGTTACAACGATGCCCTGAAAGAAATGAAAGACAGTGATCATTTGTTGGCCGAGAACAAATACTTCTTCCCCTCATTTTGATGGGAACCCTGGTCATCTTGTGCTTGTATAACAAAGAGAAAGATGGCTCTCCTACACCACATTAATGTCCCTCTGCAATTATTTGTGTATGAAAACATTAAAACTGCAAGCACCTAATGCTCCTTAAACTTAACTTTCCTCTGTTAAAACCCAGATTCCCTTCCCCAATGCAGATGTCCCACAAAGGTGGAACCTGGTGGTTGGCAAGTCTTCTCATTCAAGGCTTGCCACTCTAGCTTGGGTAAAGTGCCCCTTTTTGAGAGAAGACAGGTGGTTTAGTCCCAGTTGGGGTCCTCTCCTGAGCAAAGTCCACATCGGCTGTGATGAATGAGATGTCGTGATTTTGTAATGTGAACTGATCTCCCCCAGGAAATGAGCTGCGATCTCAAAACTCATTTCACATGATTAGACTCTGTGTCTCCATGGTGGAAGGAAAGTCTTTCATCTAATTCAGCCACCCAGGACCACCTCGGTCCCTCTGCCTCCCCCAGGCAGAAAAGAGTAAAAGATTTGTTTTCTTCGATGACAGGGAACAGTTTGAGGCTGTTGTCAATGAGGCAGGGTACAAGCTTTTAGCTTTCTTTAAAAGTATGCGTTTGAGCAGGGAGTTACCATGACAGGTTTCACTTGAGAGCACCAGGTGATGATGTGCCTCTCTTAGTTCTTCCTTTATTTCTCAGTGCTTCATTGTGATTTACACAAGAAAAAGCATTTCATATTTCTATTAATGCACTCTACTTCAGAGTTTGAAGTTTTAAAGTCTGAGTGTGTGTGTGTGTGTGTGTGTGTGTGTGAGAGAGAGAGAGAGAGAGAGGAGAGAGGGAGAGATAAAGACAGAGAAAGGGAAAGAGGAACAGAGAGAGAGAGAGAAAGAAAGAAAGAAAGAAAGAAAGAAAGAAAGAAAGAAAGAGAGAGAGAGAGAAAGACAGATCCAATGCTTTCTTTTTCACTGATAAACAGTCCTTTTGGTATTTGCAAGGACATCTTTAGTCTTTGCAGTTACTACACAGTTGTGAATATGACAGAAGAAACATACTATATAAACAATTGTTGTAATGATTTTTTAAGTTTATACTCATGTGAATATCATTATATAGATTTGTTGTATTATTAAATAACAGAATAGTTTATTATGCAAACTTAAGCAAATGGCAAGAGGAAACAGAGCAGTTTAATCTAAAGGTTGTACTTTTAAAATCTCTTCCTTATGGCATGCATTTGGCTTTTCAATTCCATGGGTTTCTATGGGTTTCCATGAAGCCAGTTCTCACTAGCACATTTTGGCTAAAGACAAAATAACTTTAACTTACAAAGGCTCCTGTCCACAGCTAAGGGTGTAACTCAGGGGCACAGAGCCTGTCTTGCAGGCACAGGACTCCGAGTTTGATCACCAGCACTTTAATAATAATAAAAACAACAATAATAATAAAGGAAAAGGGCTATGTACTTTATTCTTAAAATTACATTTACTTTGTGTGTGTGTGTGTGTGTGTGTGTGTGTGTGTGTGTGTGTGTGTGTGCGCGCGCATATACTGCAAGGTGTGTGTGGAGGCGAGAGGACAACTTACAGAAATCCTCTCTCTCCTTTGACCATGTAGGCCCTGGGGACGGATTTCAGCTGTAAAGCTTTGGCAGCAAGTGCGTTCAGCGGCTGAGCTATCGCACTAGCATGAAAGACTACTTCTACCTCTGTCCTTTAGTGGTTGCAATATATTTAGAATTTTAGTGGAATTCCAAGCCATACAAAATAATGTACAAGTGAAAAAATATCTGGCTGTTGAGTCACCCTCAACTCCATGCCAAGCTTTAGAAACATTTATCAAACATCTACTTAAATGTCAACACCACGCTCCTTCGTGGCAGATTCACTGTGAACCCAACATGGCGTCTATGTTTCAAAACCTCAGTAGCGCAAGTGCTCCAGGGACAAGGTTCAGTACAGAGTGAGCTGTAAGGTTAAACATTCTGACATAATTTACCTTTGGGAGATTTTTATGGTGGGAGAGCTGCTGAGGTTGGGGAATTAAAGGAAAGTGATCTGGAGGAGAAAGGGTTAGCTCAGGTCAACGCACCCTAAAGCCGTAAGAGGTTGGGCAGGAAAGCACGGCTATGTATGAAGCGGAGCAGGCCGAGACCAGCTCACCCAAAGCCTCAGAGCCTGGGCTCAGCCTATCAGCAACAGCAAGCTATGCAGTACAGTGAGTTAACAGTCAATGGGTTACTACATGGAATGTGGGTTTGAATTGGCTTATAACCTAAGTAGTTTTTCCCTGTGTCCATTAATTCATCTAAATATGAACAAAAGAAACAGAAGCCTGCATTATGTTAATTATGTTTTGTCACCAGCACTAGTAGCACTTCTGAGAAACAGGCGTGACATCTGTGATGGGATGAGTTTTAACCTAGGAGAAAGGTTGAGCACTGTCATTCTGGTGTCTTGCACTAGGGTTGGAGTGTACTGGCTCACACATAGTTCCTGGGGACCCTTGTTCTTCCTGATGCCCGTTTCATTTTTCTTTATAATAACCAGATGCCAGTAGGATTAGTAAGAACATAAGTACTATTAATGCAATTTTGCATAGACACATTCATGTATGTTTCAAAATGTGATCCTCCCCTACTGAAGGGATTAACTTGCACTGTAGCTCTCTTTCCTACTTGAGGAAAGACGGGTACTGAAAAGTCAAGAAACCCAACCCAAGGTCACATAGCAAAGATGGCAGAGGTTGGGTACAAGCCAGCATCGTCCCATTCTAAATTCACTGGTCACTCTCAACCACCAACATCCCTTTCTGCAGAATTCCACCAGAACACGTGTAGTAGTCGCCATATAGCCTTTGACCCCAGTTGGTAAGTGACTCTCACAGAGCACAGGAAGCTGCAGGTTTCTCTGTGTAGATACTTCAGATATGTAGTAACCACCAGGATAATTTTAGCTTTCTACCAAGGACTAACACCAACATTTAGTTCTGAGGCATTGAAGATCTGATGGTGGATAGGATATACCTTGTAATTCTGGCTTGAATATTCCTCATTTTTCAATAAGGGCTATTCAAGTTCTTTAATTACAACTGAGTTATTAGACAATGCTGAAACCTCTTTTTCAGTTATATTAGGAACCTAGTCATCTCCAATGCCAGGAGTTATGATATGAGCACAATTAAGTTGGGTGAAGTCATCATATTTATTACTAAAGTTGTCCTCTGACCTCCACATATTCACTGTGACAGGCCCCTACCATTTCCCAATTATAAGTAAATTAAATTAAAAAGTAAAATCTTTGTGATAAATATTAAGCCATTTCTTTGAAGTTCTGTTTTAAGGGTTAAATCAGAGAGGAGCTTATGCTGACATGAAGCAAGCTGTAAAGTTAGCTCCTTTGTGACGTGGCTAACACAGCCCTTTAGAGCTCAGGTTTTGCAATCGTCAGTAGTAAAGGTGGCGGTGCACTCAAGATTTAAAAGGTGACAGCAATAAACACTAAAGGGTAGCAAGTCAAATACATAGGGCTTTATAAAAGTCTCAGCTTCCCAAGTAACTCCTCCACAGCTGAAGGCCACAGCACTTTCAGGAGAAGGTCCCGCCCCCTTTTGAAGGGTCAGGGTCATGTCACACTCTCTTGCAGCTGGTGTCAGGTAAAGCCTTCTGACTGCAACACCTGGAGAACTCAAGCCACAAAGAGACACCTTCATTGTCTCCTGAAAAGCTTCCGTAAAAATCCATTTACACCTCTGATGTGAGTCCTATTCTAATGGCTGCAGAGGAAAGGGAGAGTGTTTGATGCTGACTCACAGATATATGCCAATAAACAAGGAAGCTCAGGTGACAGCAAGAGAACTGTAACTGTCTCAGCAATGGGGCTCATAAAAGGCAAACGGAAATGAACTTCCCATTGTAATTTTAATAGAAAAACTTAGGAAGGGACTTTGCTGTAACTGCTAGAGTGACCTTGCCGTCACTGATGTCTGAGGCCAGTCCCCGGGGTACTGTATAACCTGACTACAAAATCTGGCAGAGCTGGGCGTGGTGGTACACACATTTAATCCCAGCACTTGGGAGGCAGAGGCAGGCAGATCTCTGTGAGTTCAAGGCCAGCCTGGTCTACAAAGTGAGTCCAGGACAGTCAGGGCTACACAGAGAAACCCTGTCTGGAAAAAAAAAAAAACAAACCAAACCAAACACTAACCAGTTCTGTCTGTAATGCAGATGTATTTAGTATGTTTTTCTGGTGGCCTACATATAAGTATATCTACGATTGCCTTGGGAGCCACTTACTGTCTGCACCAGCCAAACTCCAGCCTATTTGCTCCATATATGTGTGGAAATCTTTCTGATAACCTTTTTGAAAATTAAACTCTGGCAATACTTTAACTTTGAGCCTTGTACGTACATCAGTGTAAAGATTAACTTTAAAAAGTTAACAATTGCTAGGCGTGGTGGCGCACACCTTTAATCCCAGCACTTGGGAGGCAGAGGCAGGTGGATCTCTGTGAGTTCTAGGCCAGCCTGGTCTACAAAGTGAGTCCAGGACAGCCAGGGCTCTAATACACAGAGAAACCCTGTCTCAAAAAAAACAAACAAACAAATAAAAGTTAACAATTATGATTCCTCTAGCACTCTGCCTTCTGCCTTGTGGCTTACACATGAAGCTAAGACAAAAAGCTAGCAAAAAATTCATCCTTCAGGAACAAGGTTATGGCAAGCCAGTGTGGAATTAATGGTTCTAGTCAAGAAACTCAAAGCATTGAGTTCTAAAGGGTGGTACGGGAAGTTCTGAGGATATCTGGATTTAAACAAAATGGGCAGGATATGCAGTCAACAATGTGCATGATACTACAAACATGGACAGTGAAGTCATTCAATGAGTTCTTTAAGGAAGAAATAGCCCTGTGTGGAAGTACGTGTCTAATCACAGCACTCAGATAGTGAGGCCAGCCTGGGCTAAAGGAGACTCTGCCCCCCTCCACACCCAAATCAATAAACCACCTAATCAAACAAAAACAACAATGGTTATCAAATAACTGGAGAGAGATGCACTAGCTCTGTAAGATCCTGAACTATATAGTGACAAATGACACAAACACATCGTATCTTCTGAGTCTTCAAAGACAAGCAACTCTTCTGCAGAATATGGCATTCAAAGATGTTTTCTTAACTTAAGATTTTTTGATATCGAGACAGGTCAGCTCCTGACAGCACCCCCTATTCTACTCCAAGTAGAAGATGAGCATCGAAGAATCTCCAGTGTGAAATGGTTGAATTAGTGGCAAGCCTATCTCTTGGCAAGAAAAACCCCTTGTTTCAACTGTAGACAGAATGCGGTCCAAAAAGGACAAAACTTGGAAGCAGATAAGTCGACAGCCTAGCTCTGCCAAGACAGGGTAGGTAAGTCCTTCATAATTCCTGCTCTACAATCAATGTCTGTCAGAGAAACAGGGCCAAACGGCTGAAGATTGATGCTGTAATGTATGGAGAGAAAATGGGAACTGTCCAGGCAGCCACTGGTATGTCATTTCTTAGTTTTGGAAGCTGCGGGCCCTGCACTTCTCATATAATCATATATATTTATCCCTCTCAGGTCTCTGAGGTGGTTGAAGAATAGATAGCTAGAGTCTCATAGTTAAATTTTGAGTTGTTTAGGAATCAAGAGGGTGTTCTGGATCTAAGAAGATGTTTTTAAAATTGTGATGCAAGTTAGTATGAAAGCTGAGTTAGATAGAGAACTTTAAACTCATGGAGATGGTTAGATAGTAGAATGTTAAAGTCAGGTGCCAAATACATATGGACTGGACATTGGGAATGTATGCTAAGCCATATAACTCTCATAATTGTGGCCTATTTATTTCTGTTATTTGTATTGTATTTATTGTTATAAGAGAAAGAACCGTTTGTTGTACTGAAAGGGGGAGCTGTTGGTGGGAAAAAGAAATACCTTAAACTTAAAAAAAGGGGGGCAGAGGATGGGGGGTTGAGGGGGAAGAGGTTGGAAGGGTGGGACAGGAGGGGGGAGTAGGGAGGGGATTGTGATTGAGATGTAACTTGAAGAAATAAAAAATAAATTATATAAAAAAAAGACAAGCAACTATGATAAGGAGCACACAAAACGGAAACTTCAAAGAGTTCTGGAAGGACTCAGTAGGGCTGAGGAGGCAAGAGAGGGAGAAGGGGGAAGTGAAAAGTACTGCACTAACTCAAACTCAGGAGCACAGTGGGCAGTGCTGTTGGGAACCTCAAAGACAGAAAGTTTGGGCTTGGTATCAGTGATGGGACATCACAGGAAGAGTCTGCACAATCTTGAGTGTGGGACAGGAACCTGTGGTGACGGCAGGCATGGTGACAGCTTAGAAGAGATGAAAGCAGAAGACTGAAGGGAAGAAAGCAGCCTGGACGGTCCATACTCTAGGTTCAAGTTGATGGGATTTTAGAGAAGGAGACAGAGAGACAAGAAGTGGGGGAAGTCCTTGAGACAGATGGATGATCAATTAGCTGAGTGTGGCAGACAGCTACAAGAAGGAAGAAAAGGTAATTTTTTAGTTGTGTGAATTAGGTGATTCTTGCCCACACAGGAGCCCACAGGGCCAATTACTCAGCCAAGATGGCCCTGGAGAAGAGACTCATTTTCCTTGGGGGAGATAAGTGAGTGAAGCCTCTGGTTGGAGATGCGGCAGGCGGCTATATGGGCCCGAAGGAGACTGCTGCATCCAGACAGCAAGCAAAACTGACTGAGTCCTCAGCACACAGGCGGCAGTCTTCCTGTTGCATAGGAGAGGAGAAGTTAGAGACAATGGAATGTGGGCTGAAACTTACAGGAGGCTTAGGAGGAGGAAATCACTGCACTGAAATGCGGGTGACATAATTAAACAGGAGGGAGGAAGGAAGAGAGAAGGAAAAAAGACAAAGTTTAGCCAACTCTTTTAAGCACCAAGAGTCCAGGTCAGAGGCAACGGTTGTCAGTCAACTGATTGCACAGCTGAGGCGGTGGTGCACACTCTCCTCACTCTTGCGTCCAGCGGACGATGCAGACACCTCAGGCTGGTGCCTGCATGGGCTCTTGGTCGAACTAGGGATCCTGAGTCTTTTCTAATGGGTAGAGGGCAGACCAGTCCTTTCTCCTCAGGGAGATTCTATTCAAGCAGCCCTGAAAAGCTCATGAAGAACATAGGTGGGCAGTGTCTCTGCTCCAAAAATATACTAAAGCACAAGACAGAGCTGTCTTCCAACAGAGGAAGTGCCCAGTAACTTAGTCAACGTCGGTCAATTAAACACACATTACCAAGCTCACTATTGCATTCTTCAAATATAATCACAGGGCTAATAACCTCAGATAAGGAAAGGATACCCAGATAATCATTTTGTAATGATCAAAAAAAAAAAAAAACAAAACAAGAAAACAAAACAAAAAACCAGGTTCCTCCAAGATAACATTGTTCCTTTGACACTGTCACTCAAAGTAAGATTCTGACCAATGGAACTGAAATCCAACTCACAATTTCTTTTGATTTTTAAAGGGACGAATCTGCTAACTGTCCTTTTGAGATCTAGAGCCTTAGTAGACTGGAATGTGATTTCGGAACCAGCAGCAGTGGGCTCTGTCTCAGACCTATTATTTCATAATCTTCATTTTGGCAAGCTCCCTGGGTAATCCTGTAGGTATGCTGAGATTCAGTGAGTGGATATAGAACCTAGAGCAGAAGCTGTGTTGGGCCAGATAACTCTCTGATGCGGCGCTGTTGGGATCACTCCATTAGGCGGTTGTACCTGGAAAACGGCCAGGGACAACAGGTAAACAAGCAGGAAAGGCCACAGGTGCCCTGGAGGCAACGGAGTGTTGCTTTGAATTGACAACTTTATTTCATGAAGAAAGAAGTGCAGCATGCTATTCTCTGTAACAGCTTGGCTTTCAGTGGACCCATGCTCGTTCCTAGAATGCCGAGACACATTTCTTTGTAACTAGCTTCTTATCAGCCACTATGTGATTAACTGATTTTTAATCTCCCCCTAGACGGGTATCAAATGACTCGACAGTGGCTCATGTAATCCTTTCTTCCTTCTCTGGTGTGCACAGCGACATCTATAATCCAACTGCTGATTCTGTAGGATCTGCCAGAAGTGCTGACTCAGCAACCGTGACCTCACTTTTCTCAGGACTAGGTTAGGTCATCTGTCCCAGCCAGCAGACAGAGCCTACTTATCTTGGGACAACTTTCCTTTTCTAATATTGACTTCAGTATTTATGATACACAGATGGCTCTCCTTGCTAAAGAAGATGTGAAAAGGAAGGGCCAGCGGGGAGGGGAAATAAGAATGCTGAACTTAACAAACTGAATTTAAGGTCGTAATATTCAGACTTGTAGAGTGATAAAAGAACAAACACAAGATGAAAAAAATGTGTATTACTAACTCCCATCAACATGATGACAGAAGCTTATGATGAAAAACAGTATTAAAATGTATGGTTTCTCTCTTTGCTTTTTTTTTTGATATGGAATCAAACTTGGCTACAGCCAAGGCTGGCCGTGAACACATGATCTTCCTGAGTCAACCTCTCAAGTGCTGGAATTGCAGATGCATGCCACTATGTTTGATTCTGTTTTTACTTTTAAGCTAAATTATTAATCTTCCTCTGCGGCTATGAAAGTTCCCCCCCCCCCCCGTATTAGACAGCTGGCTGCTAACTTGGCCCCTTCTATGCAGATTAAGAGTGACAAACAACCAAGGCACAATTAATGCTCACAGCACAATGGATGTGGACATTTTCTGTTTTCCAAGGAAATTTCGTGTAAACTTGCTGAACATTTACAGATTTAAAACACCATGAGTAAACCCAAAGAAGTATCTATATATAACAGACCTAGGAGGCAGCAGAGGAAAGAAAGTGGAAGGACTGGTCTTAGAGAGTAGACTCTAAAGACACAGACTTCTGGGACCACGGCAAGATCTTAGCTGTCGAAGGCTCATTGTGGCCTGCAGGCATCCTATGGGCACACAGCTGCAGTCGGACGGTCTGTGTGTGGCTTTCCCAGGGACTGTGAGAACAGTGGTCCATTAGCAGCACATCAAACACTGCACAAGTAGCCCAGCTTCCTAGTTTCGAGAGGTTGATTCCATGCGACTCACTGGTTAGCCAAAACTTGCTTGGCCTGAAACCTAAGACCTTTTAGAGCTTCTTGATTTACACTCAGTGCTTTGGAGGGGTCTTGAGACACCATGACTGACCATGGCAACTCCTAATTAGGGCTGGTTTACAGGTTCAAAGTCCATTATCATCATGGTGGGATGATGGTGGCATGCAGGCAGACATGGTGCTGAGAAGAAGCTGGGAGTTCAACATCTGGATCGGCAAGCAGCAGGGAGAGAGGGAGAGAGAGAGAGAGAGAGAGAGAGAGAGAGGCAGAGAGACAGAGAGAGGGACAGAGACAGAGAGACAGACAGAGACAAAGAGACAGACAGAGGGGGGGGCTGGGTGGGCCTGGCTTGAGCATTTGAAACCTCAAAGCCCAACCCCAGTGACATACTCCTTCCAACAAGGACACACCTCCTAATAGTGTCACTCTCTGCTGACCAAGCATTCAGAACTATGAGCCTGTGATGAGCATTTCTATTCAAAGCACAAGTAGGCAGTGATATTCTGTAATAGGAACTGTGTTAGGTGCTTTTCATTCCATATCATTTCAGCAAAAGTACAAGTCAGTGACCTAACTGTGAGTTTACACAGGTAAACAAGAGGCTGATAGAGACCATGGCTGACCACGGGCACTGTGAAAGGCGGGTGACAGAGA
>CAJQZJ010032401.1:4426140-4448457 GCA_907164525.1 Lophiomys imhausi
TGTGTGTGTGTGTGTGTGTGTGTGTGTGTGTGTGTGTGTGTGTGTG
This sequence comes from Lophiomys imhausi, assembly GCA_907164525.1. Classification (NCBI taxonomy): domain Eukaryota; kingdom Metazoa; phylum Chordata; class Mammalia; order Rodentia; family Muridae; genus Lophiomys; species Lophiomys imhausi. Next base: position 4,426,187 of record CAJQZJ010032401.1, read on the forward strand.
TGTCTCTCTCTTATACACACACACACACACACACACACACACACACACACACACACACACCCCATGCCAACATGTCCACATCTTACTGTGTTAGTCAGGAAAATGCACAGAAGTTGTGGAAGGAACTTTACAGTATTAGACTTCCATCCCTGAATCCTGAAGGTAAATTGTCAAAAGCAACACTGACTCAATTTGCATAACTCTATACAGTAAATTCCCCTTAATATTTCAGTTAAGACTCATCCCAATACAGTTACTCCCAGGTCTTATTTAGTGACTTTTGTAAATAAGGAAAAAAAAATTTTTGGAGCAGAACTAGCTGTATTTATAGTCCATCATATATTTACTGCTTGTGTGTGTATGTGTGTGTATGTACATGTGTTTGCGTGTGTAGATTATTGGACAACTTTCTAGAGCTGGGTCTCTCCTTGTCTGAGACAGGGCCTCTCTTGCCGTGCTGCGTACTCAGTGGTAGCCGCCCAGTGAGCTGCCAGCCGCTTCTCCTGGCTTGGACTCCTTTTTTGGCGGGAGCCCTGGGATTGCAGACACCCACCATGTGTCTGGCCTTGAACTCGGGGCTCTGGGAACTAAACTCAGGGGGCCAGAGCACTTTTATCCACTGAATCAGCACCCTGTCCCTGTTTGTTTTTGTTACTGTTGTTTGTATTCTGAAGCAGGGTCTTTCCACATAGCTGAGGCTGGCCTCAAATTCAACAATATTTCAATTTCTACCTACCAAAGGCTGATGTTACCACAGCAGGTTAGATATTTATTTTTAGATGTATTCTTATAAACATTTCCTTATCTTTGGAATTTAAAAGTGAAAGAGAGTAAGAAATAAACACCAGAAAAATCACAAACATATTTAAGTAGGTCTTTAAGAAAACTGAAAAATCTATGTCAACATAAATTTTCTAGTTCCCCAGTAGAGGGCAACTTCTACACACTTTGACAATTTAAAAAACAAACAAACAAACAAAAAACCTTCCAACAACTTTAAATCCATGTGTATCAAATCAGTAAGAACCCGTCTAAAGTAAAACAATGTAGTTCAAGCTTATAAACTGATTTCTACTACCAGGCAGATATAAAATATCACTTATAGAATTTAACTAATTAGGAGCTAAGTACGTCTAATAAACAATTAGCATGTTGATCAATATCAGCACAACTGCAAGACTTTTAGCCACAGGAGACATCAGTTCATAGGACAGAGCTACCAGTACCTGGAATACAAAAAGGAAACAAAATACTCTTCTTATTACCCATTCTGACTGAATTTTGGTGTGCATGATTTATAAAGGAAGCTCAGGAGGAATCACGTTTTCAATAAGAATAGCAAAAAAAGAAAAAAAACAGAAACACTGAACACACTCAAACATTTGAAATGTATATATGACTGCTTTTGATAGTATGAAATCTGAATTAATTCATATTAGCACTCAGGTGGTAACCTGAGTAAAAGCCCACGATAAAGTCACTCAGGACTATGTTGTGCTGTATACACTCATCAGCTTGATGTCACAATGTCACATGTTCGCATCTGCTCCTTCATTTTACACTTTGCCTTTCGTTTTTTTGTTTTGTTTTGTTTTTTAGTGTATGTGATGTGGTATGTGCTCACATGCATGTGGGTATGCATGTATGTGGGTACAAGTGCACGTGGGCACCCAAAACTTACGGAGGGTATCTTCCTCAATTGCTTCCACCTCACTTACTGGGGCAGGACTATGGCTGACTGGAAGCTCCTGTGAGATTTTGGCTACTCCAACTAGTCAACATGTCCTGGGATCACCTGTCTCTGCCTCCCACCTCTGTGCTGGGATTACAGGCAACCACCTAGCTGCCTAGCTTTTATGTACATTCTGGGGATCTGAACTCTGATCCTCACACTTTGGGGCCAAGCCTTTAATCCACAGACCCATCCATTCCTGGTCCATTTCATACTTTCTCCTTGAGTGCCTACAATGTGACAGACAATATTCTAGAAGTTAAGGACAGAGTGACAAAATTCTCTGCAATCCTGGACTTTGTATGCTATTGTAGTAACTGCCCCTACACAACACATAATAAGATCTTTTTTTTTTTTTGGCTTTTCGAGACAGGGTTTCTCTGTGTAGCCCTGGCTGTCCTGGACTCACTTTGTAGACCAGGCTGGCCTCAAACTCGCAAAGATCCGCCTGCCTCTGCCTCCCAAGTGCTGGGATAACAGGATAAATTTACAAGGGGGGTGGTCATCCATCTCCTAACAGTAGCTTCTTAATTAGAAAATTAGTGTTTTCAGTGTGGATGACTGTTATAAGGAAAAACTGAAATGCTTCATTATTTTAATACTCACTGCTCTTGCACAAAATAATACAGGAGTCCCATTAGCTGTACAGAAAAGTTAAAAGGATGAAAAGTAGGATTTTTTAGTACCCCACTAAACCAAGAGGCATTAACAGTTTACAATGAATCCTTCCAGGAACAAAGAGTACACCAGTATCCACGATCCCTGACCCACCCGCCATCAGTTAGTAGTTGTAAATGACTCAGGACCTGGGTGTCTTACAGGCATCGTATTACTCACTGGACTACCCACAGCTTTGCCTTTCCTTAATCAACTGCCCTTCTTAGCACTCTTCCCAAAAAAAAGAGTCTTCTTTATTTGATTCATTTTATCGTTTTCTCAACACAGAAGTCAAGCAGCCTAGGAATATGACCTTTAATTGGTTTCTAAGTGACAAACAATAACAGGAAGAGTATTTGCACTGGACAGAGAGCCCACAATAACTTCATCAGTTCACACACAATGCAACAATCTCCTATCAAGAACTTCCTGTTGTGAGCTGGAACACTAACCATTTTTTTAAGTCAGGAGATTTTTATAGCACATTTGTTGTACAATCATCATTCATGTAGCGTTGAATAACCGCATTTGTAATACTGCTTAAAGCACATATTTGTTTTCATGCACATTTGATTTAAACTATGGTCACTAGAGTTTTTAAATTTATAAAATTATGATGCAGAGGAAAACCCATGGCACTAGGTGGCGCTGTGGGACCTTGCAGGGCAAAGCAACACACGAAAGTCCTGTGCTAGACAACTTGTCATGCTTTATTCTGGGCATTTAAATGCACACTAAATGTTTTGTGTGTCTAGTCAAATGCCACTCTCATAATAAAAGCATCACAGCGCTGAGGCAAATCCAACAGAACTCTTTTGGGAAGACACAACCTCATTTCTAACTCCTTGTCCTAAGTCCTTAAATTTTTTTCTTCATATAATGAATGCACTTTTGAAGCATGTTTCTTAATCAACCTCATTTTTAATTGACTTTAAAGATATTTTTCATTTAAAACTGAAGCATTTGCATCTAAAACTAAAGCAAGTCACAGATTATGTTTTTCTTTCTTTTCTTTTTTTTTTTTTATAATTACGTATTTTTGCCAAAGAATTTTCTGCTAGGAAGTTTCTTCCATCGCAGTTCACACTGTGATCCTGAGCTGTGTGCCTTGGGCCCCCCTCATATGTGACTGCTTTTTGCTGAGCTGGTGATCTGGACGAAGCTGCCAGTGCATCAAGGTAAATGCAGGAATTGGGCAGCAGGTAAGAGGATAAAGATACGGACAATATATAGATAAAACATTGTGTTGCTGTGGACTACAACTGCCTGCTCAGGGTTAGGGTTAGGGTCCAACACAGCCCTCCTCTCCCTAACCATGAGTGATGCATGTCAAGATATCAGGGCAAAGAAGGAGTGGAAGCTTCTTGCCACCTGTCCACAATGTTCTATCAGTGTGCCTGCCCCTCCTTAAAGAACAAACTTGACTAGTGATGTGGGAGGTAACGGAGTTCAAAAGTGTGCATTGTCTAAGATGAGCTAGGACTCAAAGTACTTAATGTTGAATGGACAGAAACGTATGAATTAGTGTAAATTTTAAGAGGGTAAAATTTATCCGCATTAATAGTGAGGGTGGAGCATAATATTACAGGTGCAAGGTATGATTTAAGACAATGAAAGGTAACAAAATTCATGTTCGGGAATGTTGTTTTTCAAGTCTGTCAAGGAAAGATGCCAAGCTCATCTGTAAGCCATACACCACTCAGAACAGCTTCAGTCGCTCTCAGAAAGCCCTCCCGTGCCGTGCCACCTACGAAAATAATTTAAAGTCCTGTCACTACTGAACTTCCAGAGACCACAGAGAGGACAATCTTTACGTTAGCTACACTGCACACATGAGATCTTGAAAGACAACTGAGGCTGCGTCTCAGAAAGCTAGGGAAATCAGTCTACCTGGACGGGGGATCACCTCACCTTAGCACTCAAGACAAAAAGACCTGTCTTAGGAATTTCAAATGCTGTGTTGTCCAAACACAGGTGTTTCTACCCTAAGACGCACCTGTCCAAACACAGGTGTTTCTACCCTAAGACCCACTGGAATTTTTAGAGAATTTACCAGATTCAGGTACAGATAGACTTAAAGAGTGAAAGCAAAGTACATTAATGTCCTATGATCTCCGTTCTCTTCATCTGCTTTTGCAACCTGCCTTCTCAGAGTCTTTGGGTTTCATCAGTACCTTCTCCTGAAACAAGAATTCTCAGAGTGGTGTGGGGACCAGGAGTTCCCTCAGACCTCTGTTTGAAGGCCACAGGGATTAAACAATACCTTCAAGATAACAGTAGAAATCACTTTATTTGCTTTCTCCCTTTCATTGTCTCATATTAGCACACAGGATTTTTCTAGAAGCCAAGAGATGTGATATGGCAGCAGATTTACTACAGCAAAGGAACAGACTCCAGCTGTCGGAGCCCAAGCCCCTGAGGAATCACATTTGCCAAATGAGGATACTCTCCTCACCAGTTTTCGGTTTTGTTTGGAGACTCTTGATATTTTTTCATGGAATTTGACATTATTTTTAAATTCATGCTTTCCTAGCTTTCATTTCAAATATGTTACGTGCAGATATATAAAAACCCATTTAAGCAAAGCCCTCTCCGGCCCTCAGCAGATGTAATGCATGGGAAGGGGGTCCCAAAAGTTTGACAACACTATTCAAGAGGGAAGCCGCTCACATCATGGTAATCTTGGCACGATTTCCTGTGTTGGCATGGACCTTCTTTCAGAATGGGCTGTGGGTAGGAGTGTGGAGAAGGAGCCATTGCTATAGGTACAAGGCAGCCGCTGAGGGAGGTGAGACAATCCAGGGAGAGAACAGAGGGAATCTAGAGTGGGCGACCGTGCACTCTAACATTGAGCTGGACTTCAATGCTGTATCTCAACAGACCATTTCCCTCCACTCTCTCTTGTTGCTTAAACTCTGGAGGCTCCAACCCAGCCCCCCCCACACTGAAATGTCATTTTTCATTGGCTCCCGACCTAATCATTAAAGAGCGCTACCACGTCTGCACGCTCTGCTCCGGAGACCTACCTATCTGTGCCAACCTCTCCCGTTCTCTACGTGTCTCTCCCTGTACAGCCCTAGGTCCTGGATCCCTTTCCTTGACTGAACTGTTCTCTCCCACCGGCTTCCTTCCTCAGGCTGAATACGCAGGCGCACTCTGGGTCTCCTCGGTAGCATGCAGCCCAGTTACAGCCTTCCATTTATCTAAGTGCCTCTCTCGAGCTGGGGATGCCACTCAGTGAAAACTGTGGTGCTCGCCTGCACACAAGGCCCTGGGCTTGATCTCCTGCACCGCAGAGCAACAGGAACTGAACTACACATCAGATCATTTTTCTCTGGCTACCTCACTGCGATGTAACTTTCACAAGGGAGCAAGCTTATTTTTGCTCCATCTTATATTCTCTGTTCTTGGAGCTATGCCTAGAGCAGAACACTATCTCAATCAAGGGTTGTTTTCTGTGTACCCTTGTGAGTGTATCCATGACTCCCCCCTGCCCCAGTGTGTCAGAGATCAATGTTGGATAACTTACTTTATCACTCTCCACCTTATTTTCTTTAATTTTTGAAAACATTTGAAAGAATTTTATGAGTTTTTTTCTTTGCATGTATGTGCACTGTGCCAACATAAGCCATAAGAGGGCATTGGCTCTCCTTAGAACTAGAGTTACAGACAGTTGTGAACCCTCATGTGGGTGCTAGAAATCAAAGCCAAGTGCTCTCCAAAATCAAGTGCTCTTAACCTCTCAGCCATTTCTCCAGCCCCCACCTTAGTTTTTGAAATAGGGACTCTGATCGATTCAGCAAGACTTGCTGGCCAACAAGCTCTCGGGATCCTCTTGTGTCTGCATCTCCCAACACTGGGATTACATATACACGGCCCAGAGTGTTATGTGAGTGCTGAGAACTAAACACAGGTCCTGATGTTTTCCTAAACATACTTGCAAGTCACTACACACTCTGCAGGTACGGTCTGTTCTGAACCAAGCCAGTAGATAGTGCAGCTAGTGACTGTCCCCATTAACAGATGAAGAAGCCATTGTACACAGAGGGTAGTTAATTTGCCCAAAGATAAGCAGTGATTTTTGAAGTCAGGATTTGATAAATCTCAAGCCTACAGCTCTATATTGTAGCTCTTATGGATTTAAAAAAAAAATGGGCCTGGTCTCCATTGATACAGTTGGAATTCAAGATTATTTTTCCTAGAAATCAATGACTAATTTACAAACTTTAAGAAGCAATTTGCAAACTGAACGCTTCATAAGTACGGTGCTTTTAATGCTTAAACGGTGGAATAGGTTCTGAAATTAAACAGTATTTAAAAACAATGTTTTAAAAAACTGCCATTTGATAGGAAAGCTTTATTAGTTGCCCAATCTGTTTTCTAAAAATAAAAAGCAGCCGAAGAGATGACAAAACAAAAACAACACTTTATTTCCTAGCTCTATCAAATTATCAACCTAAATATTCAGTATAATATAGTAAAGACTTACAGAAACTCTGTGTTGTGAAATTATATTTTGAAAAAGGAATTAATCAAAACAAAGCAAGAAGGTTGAAATCTAGCACGAAATACTAACAGGCCTCCTTTGTGTATGAATTATAACTTTCAGCTATGCTTTTTTTTTTGCTATGAAGTCAAAGAAGATCTTGGACATATGGTCTTCTTGTCTGCACCTCCCAAATGCTGGAATCGTGCAGGTGCACCACCACGCCAAGCCTATGTGGTGCTGGGATTTTCCTCAGGGCTGTGGGCAGACTAGACAGGCTCTCTACTAACAGTCAGAATAGAACCCGCTATAAGAACAACAAAACAAGAGTCTAGGAGAACTATAAATCCTAACACTTTATATCTAAACATCCATATGTTTATGTTTAAAATTCAATGTCATATTTATAGGATTTTGTAGCTTTATTACATGATAATTACAAGACACTTATGGTATGGTAGGTAAATGATAAATGGTTGGGGAACTATGGCAAAGGGCATTTAGTTTCCACCTTGAGCCAACTTGCAACAGGTAATAGCAAAAAAAAAAAAAAAGAAAAAAGGTAAAGCTGGATACGAGGGACAATAAAAAAAAAAAAGTCACTTGGATGGGCAAGGGACTCTGAGATGATGGTTGCTTAGCTGAGGCGGGAATGAGTCTGCATGGCCAAGGAAGGTAGATGCTGGAGGCGCCAGGAAATGGCCTGGGACAGGGAGGTAAGGAGGAAGGGGTAGAACCAGCAGGGACAACAGCCTATGGAGAGTGTGCTCATGACAGGGCACAGTGAGCAACCAACAGCAGATGACAGGGATTTCAGGCAAAGCATTCGTGGAGAGATAACCAGTCTTACTTAGGAGGCTGTCTCACCTTTTATACATTGAATCAAAAAGGGCAATTAGAATAGGGAATACTTCAAAGGGTGCTGTCTGGAATTTAACTTTCGTTGGCACAAACACTTTTTTGTATGTATGTGTGTTATTACCTAAATGTCAGTGAGGCCAATGCTGAGGAGTGGAAGGCAGGATAACGAAGTTAGCACCGTCAGCTTGACCAGGTTCTTCCAGTACTGGTGAGTGTACTGTTCTCTGAAGAATATTTATTACTACAGGAAACTTACTCCTTCTGGAATTTTTGTTAGCAAGGAATTATTTCTATTCAGAAATGGAAAATTCAAAGACCTGGCCCCCCTTGCCGTATGGTAATCCACACTGCTGTGTGCTGGTGCGGTCCGCGGGGGCCCAGGCCATCAATTATGTATAGAAATGTACAGTTACAGCAGCAGCCAGTGCCATGGGCCTGTCAGGGCTTCCTTACGAGGAACAAAACCCTCGGATTGTGTCTACTCTTAGAAAACCCACTGTAGGTGGAAATGAGGGAGATCCATGGGAAAACAGAAGTAATTTTCAACATATAGATTGACTTTTATAAAGAATGGATTTTAAAAGAACATTTGAGGCCAGAAATGTAATGAGGGGGGAAAGCCTTGGAAATAGACACAAGAAAAGGTCCACACCAGCTCATCAAAGGCATACTTTAGAATACAGATTCATTTTTCATATATCTGAGGCAAAATAACAAATAGGGGTCACCAGGCTCCAACCTCCCTGAACCAGATCCACTGAGTTCTGCATTTACAACAAGGGGTAGCCATGCTATTTTGAATAAAGTGCCTTGCAATCAGCAAGCTGCCTGGCTAACTGAGGTGGGCGTTTTCATTCTAAATGAAATATGTTTACAAACTGACCTGGGCACGCGCGAAGACGAACGTGAGGGAAATGCAATCTCAGCTCATCGTAAGGAATTCTCCCATTACGCCAAGCACGGCAGAAGTTTTCACTGGGATTGCAATACAGCTATTTCTGCACAGTGTTGCAAACATTCAGCTACTACACTCTTCCTCTGGTGGGCAGCAAGGGAGCAGCTGGGGCACTATGGATTTAAACACAGAATGGAACTCTGTTTTCCTCTCACCACCCACAGAAACATGCTGGAAAACGTTTGGAAAAAAGGATTTTCATGGAGTGAAATGAGTTTATTCACTTTCCTGCAAGGTATCTGACAGGCTTTTAAACACCTGTGAGTCATGTTTGCAAGAAACAGACAGAAAACTAAAGTGCATACATAAAAACAGCATTTACATTTGTGGGAGTCTCACATCCTCGAGCACGTATCCTCTGTCTTCACCATTTTCTGCATAGAAGCTTTAACGCCGAATTGTCGTGATGGTTTGACTAACATGTCAACATTTCAAGGCAGGCAGTGATGGAATCATTTCACTTTATTTTAAGGAGGACTCAGAAGTCACGTCCTGTCATTACTACGCAAGCTAGAACACACACTGTCCTACTCAGTCATGTCTTGTAAAGCTAAAGCCTATTTAAAACCAGCACCGAAGCATTTGAAATGCCCAGACCAGACAAGAACCAAATCCATTCTCTCTCTCTCTCTCTTTTATTTAAAGTGGGCATAATTTGCTGATCATTTATATAAAGTATAATTTAGCTGAGCAGACTTCCACAAGTGCTGAAATATTTGATTTTCTCAGCTCTGATTTTTTTTAACAAATGATGTCTGCCAGTTCGTGCATGAAAAATTCCCACATACTTTAACTCATGACGCTGAGACCCGTGGCGCAGAGCTGAGTACTCCTTACCCATGGCTAACACAAAGCTACAGTCCAGCACACGACCCGCTAGACCTACTGAGGTCCACACTGTGCCTCACATTCATGCTTATTAAACTCAGAAACTGACTTGAGAGCATTCTGAAAATCTCTCACTATGAATTTTTAAGTTTGTATATTATTAAAATATGAAATGGGAAGAAATTTTTCAGATACCTGACTACCATGTGAAAGGCACACTACATAAGTTACTTCAGTCTTCAAAAAAAAAAATCTATCGGTGACCATTGCTCCAAGTGGTAAATAACCTGCCAGGAAGGACATGGCCACCACAGAATCCTTTCAGTTACTCCAGCACTCAGCACTGGCCCTCCCGCACTCAAGGCACAACTAGGTAGGGTTCTGGGATCTCACTCACACACCACCTCCCTGTTGCTTTTCTCCCCCCGACGCACATCATCCTGATACATTTGATTTTTGTCTATAAATGACTGCCACTTGTCACTGTATTTAGTTACTTGTCAGCTTCCTCCGGGTGTCTTTTTTTGTTTTTTTTTTTTTGTTTTTAAATACTTTATTTTTTTTTCTTCAAGTTACATCTCAGTCACAAACCCCTCCCTATTCTCCCTTCCTATCCCGCCCTTCCACCCTCTTCCCCCCAGAAGTTTCCCCTTTCAGTCCAACATATGGTTCCTTCTCTTATAACAGTAAGTATTATACAAAACAACAGATATAAATATGCCACATTTATGAGAGTTAAATGGCCCAGTATACCTTCCCAATGTCCAGTTTATACACATTTGGCCCCTGACTTTAACATTCTACTATCTAACCATCTCCATGAGTTTAAAGGTCTATATCTGACTCAACATTCAGTCGGGTGTCTTTTTTTGAACCACTGTGTTCTCTTTGTCTACAACAGCCCCCAATTTAAAGTAAGCTTCCGGTATCTAAGTCACAACTGTGGCTTTCAGGTTTGTGGCAAGGTTTCTCTAACTCAAAGCCTTTTCCTACTTGACCGCAGCTGGTTTACTTTCCAATATAGTGCATCTAAACTAAAAATTTCCAGAAGCTAAAACTGAAGGAAACAACACAGTTTTATAATGTACCCTGTACCTCTTATCCCTCTACCACAGCCTAGAGCTGAAGAAAGCTGCTTCACTCAGGCAAGAGTTGGGGGTCACATGCAGAGAAAAGGAGGAGGTGGACTAGCTGTGCACTTAGCCTTGTTGAGTGATGAACGCAGCTCACGGACGTGAGAGTGGACTTCAGATGGATGTGGATTTTACTCTATTCGTCAGCAATGATGTAATTCAGATGCTACATACACAGAAACGGACATAGGGCACTTTCAGCTATCCTGAAGTTCCCAGAATCTTCAAGCACAGGGACAAATGTATGTGAGCACATATATGCTGCCCAATCTCCACTGCACAATATTTCTTACAATTTCTCTTTTAGTTTTATTTAATATGTATGAGTGTTTGTCTGCATGCATGCCTGTGTACCATGTCCATATCTGGTGCCCACAGAGGCCAAAAGAGGAAGTCACACCCCTTGAACTGGAGTTACAGATGGCTGTGAGTTACTATGTGGGTGCTGAGAACTGAACTCAGGTTCTCTAGAAGAGCAGCCAGTGCTCTTAACCACTGAGCCATCCCTTTAGTCCTCTGCAGTATTTTTAAATGCTTATTTTTCATTACTGGTGGGTGTATATACATGCTTGTATGCATGTGTGTGTGTGTGTGCGTGTGCGTGTGCGTGTGCGTGTGTGTGGTGTGTGTGTGTGTGCGTGTGCGTGCGTGCGTGCGTGTGTGCGTGTGCGTGTGTGTGCGCGTGCGTGCGTGTGTGTGTGCGTGCGTGCGTGCGTGTGTGTGTGTGCGCGTGTGCGTGTGCGTGTGCGTGTGCGTGTGTGTGTGGTATCCAGGTAAGCAAGAGTAAGGGCACTGGAAGCCCTAGGGCTGGAGGAAGCTGGGAACCACCTCAGAGGGGCGCTGGTACCCAGCCTCACCCTCTGAAAGAAAAGCAGGGGCTCCCCGCCCCACTGAAATCCTTTTGAAGTGGAAAGTTTAAAGAGGAAAAGTGAGTGCACAGTATTTAGCTCCCAGAAAGTTTCTTTGGCAGTTACCTCTGTAAATGCCAAAGAAGACAGATTAAAATGACTACTTCGCTTTCTGCATAAAAAATATTTGTCATCTAGGTTAAAACAATAATTGTGTTCTGCCACAAGCCCATTAACCCCCTGACAGTTAATCTCCATTGTCAACCTGATTGAGATTTACAGCCACCTAGGAGACACACCCCTGGGCATGTCCAGAGAGATTTATCTAAGAGAAGGCTCACCTGAATGAGGGCAGCACCATCCCACGAGCTGAGGTTCCAGACTGAATAAAAAGGAGAAAATCAAGTGAACTCTGGGATCCCCCGACCCTGCTTCCTGTTCCCTGACTATGGGAGGTGGCTGAGGAGTCAGTCACTGCCATGACCTGCTTCCCTGCAATAATGACCTGCACTATTCCCTCAAGCTGTGAGCCAGCAGAAGCCCTTCCTCCCTTACCTTGCTTCTTCTTAACAGCAACGTTGATATCAGCAACAAGAAAGTAAATACATTTCCCAGCTTTAACTAAAAGATTTGCAGCCATCCTGAGAGCTGTCATGGGCCACAGATAGCCAACAGGTGATTCCTACCCAAGGTAAGGGAGAGGCATCTCAGAAAAACATGGAGAACAAGTCCTCTAGGACTGAGAGGACATCAGGAGCCTGGCTTGGAGGTAACAGGCTGTTCAGGAAGAAGGCTACAATAGGAATAAATTTGAGTTCTCCACCAGTCCAACAAAGATGTATGAGTTTCCCCATGAGCCAAGTAACCCAAAGAAGAGACTGGCCTCCACCAGCAGAAGTAACCCTCTAGGAGCCAGAGCTGCTGCTGTGTTTCCATCACCACCCGTGCCCACCGCTACAGTTCAGTGCTTTTAGTCAGGCTGCCCCTGGGGCACTCCCACAAGCAACCCCACTGGAGCAGCAGTTCTCAACCTTCCTAATGCTTGGACCCTTTAATACAGTTCCTTGTGTTATGGTGACCCCCCAACCATAAAACTATTTTGTTGCTACTTCAGAACTGTAATTTTGTGACTGTTATGAACAGTAATGTAAATATCTGATATTTGATATCAAGGTATCTGATATGTGACTCCCAGGTTGAGAAACACTTCATGAGAGAAAGAATCAACCTTCAGAAGAAGGTGCTTTGAGAACATCAAGGCCAGAAAACAGCTGAATACAAGACTTTGCCCTTTCTCGAACCCCTCCTTCTTCTATGTGGCTAACCCTAGGGGGACAAGACTGGTTCAAGAATGGGAGAAGAAGCCGGGCGGTGGTGGCGCACCCCTTTAATCCCAGCACTTGGGAGGCAGAGGTAGGCGGATCTCTGTGAGTTCGAGGCCAGCCTGGTCTACAAAGTGAGTCCAGGACAGCCCGGGCAACACAGAGAAACCCTGTCTCGGAAAAAAAAAAAAAAAAAAAAGAATGGGAGAAGAGGGGAAGCCAAAGCAAAACAAACAAAAATTTTAAAACCCACAATTTTCTTTTCCGTACTGCAGATTATTGATTGAGTGGATATGGGAGAAGAAAGAGGGAATGTTTTCAACTGAGTAAGAGATGGAAGGGACACTGGATGGAACTCACACTTTGTTTACTGACTGGAAGATCCTTTAGAGCTATGCAGCACATTATTTTCATATATCATATACAGTTCTATGTACAGGATAAACCACCACCCTGACCCAAGTATACCAAGACTCGAGAACATTCTAGTATTCCAGAAGGATTCTGGGTACTCCTTTCTAGTCATTAACTCACTGTGCCAAGGACACCTGGCTTTTATCACCACAGGCGGATTTTTCTAGTCTTGAAATTCATATATATAGGAAAGCTTACGTAAGAACCTTTCCATGCCTGTCTGTCCCCCCCTTCTCATTTTACGTCTGAGAATCAACTGTGCTTTTGTGAGAGGCAAGTGGCTCATCCCCCCTCCTCCAGCTTCTATTTTGTGATCACACTACCATTTGTTTATCCGTCTACTAATAATGAACATGAGGTTTTCCACTTTAGTTTATTAAAAAAAAGTTGCTATCCGAATTTCTGTCTCTTGGTGGATACACACGTTCACTGTGACGGGTATATATCTCAGGGGGGAATCCCTAAGCCCTAAAGGAGCCATAGCACAAGCAGACCTGACAAATGAGTACCCCAAGTACCTGGACCATTTGCCGCTCATTCCACCAGCAGTGCGTAGGAACTGCACCTACTGTACACCTATATCAGTCTCTGCCATTGACGGTCTCACTCAGGTCTAGCCATTCTGATACAATGGCATCTCACTGCAATTTTAATGCTTGCTTTTCTGTTTAATTATGATAATGAACCTCTTCTCATATGTTTATTGAATGTTTGGAACTTTTGGGGGGAATATTTAAATCCTTGACTTTTTATCTTTAACTAGATCACAGTTTTTTTTATTTTTTTATTTGTATGGGGTATTTGTACTGCTTAGGTACAACTCCTTTGTCGAGCACTGGAAGGGGATGTGTGCACTCTAAAAGTGTTCTGAGGAGCACCGGGGTTTGCCACGTGCTCTGTTGACAGCAGCTTTGGGAAACATGTTTTTAATTGTCACAAATGGAGCTGATCAGTCTTTTCACATGTGGCTCTGTCTTAGGACTTCAGATGCAGTGTTTTCTTCCCATGGACTGGATATTTCCATCCTGGAGAATGACTGGAAAATCATAAGTTCATTTTGAAAGGAAAGTAAGTTCCTTTGAAAGAAGGAGCATCGGAATTTATGAAGCACGTGTGAAGAGATGAATGATGGGGTACCGCTCCTTCAGTAAGTCAGCCACGCGCAACGGACTGCAAGGATTCACCTGCAAGCAAGTACACCATGTCTTTTTTTTTTTTTTTTAAAGAACAATTCTCCCCATGAATATGAGACACCTGATTTATTAGGCAAGTTTATTATGATATGACATGGTTGTGTGGAATCAGAAGACTTTCTATTACAGAACATATGTTGAGTACCCTGGGGCAGTCTACACAAAGATATATTTCTCTTATAATTAGATTTTCTTAGGCATGGTATTTGCCATTGGAGTTGGTGTGTCTTTGGGGGAGGAGAACCCCGCTAGTGAGGAAGTTGCGATAACTTGTAGCCGTTCTGACCATCTAGCAATATCTTGCTCATGTCCACAGCATTGAGTTTCCATGGTTGTGTTACAAAGTTTGTTTTGGATTTCCAATCTATTTCTCTATCTACTAAATGTCCCCAAACTAAACACCAGGAGCTATCTTTGACCCCTTCCCCACCAGCTACTTCTACCTCTAATAATTCATCAAGCATTTCTCTATTAACGATTACGTTGACATGTGCATTTGCTTTTCTCTCCTGCTGCCACTGCCTTCCTTACAATGCTGTTACTTTCCCTCCAAACTGCTGCATCAGCCCAGCGAGGAAACCCATGTTCAAATTCTCGCTCTAACATTTCTATATCAATTATGACCTCGATAAATAATCCATGCCCATGGACTTCAGTATCCTCATCTATGAAATGAAGACAATGACATAACTGCCCCCAGAAAACTGGTGTAGGGATTAGAGATGTAGCACAAGGTATTAGAGTGACACTAGGGTACTCCCTGGGGACGTGTGACACACTGAGAATCTGGTCAAAACTATTACTACTATCACCTCTGCTTTGAAACTACCCTTCTCTGAACAACTTGAGAACAAATGCAGTAGTTATCTGCTTATATTGCTTCATAATTCAGGGTATAGTTACACCTCCCGTAGTGCTGGTCCATAAAGTGTTAATCGGGTAGACTGAAGGATGGGTATATTTGTAACAGAGAGCCAATGACCTATGAAAGTTTGTCTTTTAATCTTTTAAGGCTGAGAAAGTATTTTTTTGCTTATCTCCAGCTAAGTCAAAAAGATGTGTTTGGTATATAAACGGAGTGGATTTGGAAGGTTTCAGGAACATTATTTTGATAGACTAAGTGCAAGTGTCCAAATCAAAAGCAATGAAAGAGCTGGTTTGCTGTTCTCAGTTCCCAACAAGAACACACTTTAAGAAAAACAACCACCACCAATACACCACAAAAAAGCCCCTTCCTTTGATTTCATACTCTCTCTGACTGCATCCAACACAGAAACAGGGTGGCCAACTCTGAGTGGCAATGTAAGTCAAGAGAGGTCCGTGAACTGATCAAACTGTGAAAGTCTGCTGACAGTATGCATCTCTCATGCTCCTAGAATGACACAACAAAGTTAAATATCATCTTACAAATACTGAAAACAATCAGTAATATCACTGACTCTAAATTTTTCATTTTCCCTTGAAATTTTTGAGAAAGTATCTCGTCATGTAGCCCAGGCTACCCTGGAATTCATTAAGTAGCTCATGCTAGACTTGAAAGTATAGCAACCCTCCTGCCTTATGTGCCCGGGGTGCTAAGATTACAGGTCTAAGCTATCATGCCTGCCTTTGAATATGGACTTTTAACTTTCATCTGGACACTTAACTTTGTGAGACATGGTCAAAGTTACCTATGTAATTTAAGAAACACAAAGTATACATCAAAACATTATTTTAGGAATAATGGCTAATTTTATTTTATTTTTATTTATTTATTATGTATACAGTGTTCTGTCTGCAGGTATACCTGCAGGCCAGAAGAGGGCACCAGATTTCATTATGGGTGGTTGTGAGCCACCATGTGGTTGCTGGGAATTGAACTCATGACCTCTGGAAGAGCAGCCAGTGCTCTTAACCGCTGAGCCATCTCTCCAGCCCTAATGGCTAATTTTATGTATCATCTTTGAGACCTAAAGAACAGCTACCAGAAGTTTTGGCACAGAACAGTTAACTGAGGCCTAGAAGTTTAATAAATTAGAACTGTCTTACTATTAATGAATAAAACTTCAAAACCATTACACTTAATGGCCAGGAAAGAGTGGTGGCCACCACATTATTAATGTCTGAAAGTCCTGCCCAGGCTGTAGACTGTAGAATGTGTGTGTGTGTCCATGTGTGAAACAGAGAGAGCAAGAGTGAGGGAGGGAGGGAGAGAGAGAGAGAGAGAGAGAGAGAGAGAGAGAGAGAGAGAGCATGTATGTGTGTGTGTGTCTATTCGTGTGTGAAAGACAGAGTGTGTGTTGATTTTCCTGGCTGGAACAATGTATCAGGCACTCCAATTCTGGAGTTGAACAGGTTGACTCTAAGCTGAATTCACTTTCCGTTGGCTGTGAGAGCTTGGGCAGGCAAGACTGGCTAACACCACAGGTGGGCGCTGTGCTGCACACCTCGGGAGACGGAGGAAGGAGACTGGGAGAGTTCATGGCCAGCCTTGAGTAGAGAAGATAAAGATGCTTTGCCCCCCCCCCTCTTTAAAAAAGGTAGATAATATAAGTTTACATCTCATGTTCCAAACTCTTGGTGCCAGATGAGTTTCAAATCTGTCACGTCTTTGAGGGGTGTGTGGTAAATGACTGTGACAGCTGGGTCTGTGGCAGTGCTTCATAGGTCAACAGTCCTGTTCATAGTCACACTTAGACAAAGAAATGCAGATGAGAGCTGTCTCATGTCATCCCAGGTCAGACTGGCCTGACACAGACACGTCTGGTTTTGCTCTTGGTTTCTAGAAACTTGCAGCTTCCAACTGTGGGAGAGAAGGGCTCTGTGCTGTAAGAGGCTTCAATAAGCCTCCATGTGCAGAGAGCTCACTTCGCTGCCACTGTTGTCTCTGTCAACAATACTTTGGTTCTGAAGGACTGGAAAACACACTGAACAAGTGACACTTGCTGACTGATGGGAATGTCAGTAAATTTTACCTCAGTCTATACTTTACTGTGTTTTACAAATCTATATAATTGGCTTTTTATGATAAAGAAATAAGACAGCTTTGAAAAGAATCATTTGGAAGAAACTGTACCCTCAATTCATTCTATTTCCCAAGGAACTTTCTAAGTGTTGCCTTTTCCTTTGTGACACAAACAAAATATTCTAAGTTTCCAATGCTGAAAATGTTCTTGGGCTGAACAACTATGACACACTTTATAAAACTCAAATTCAGGTTTAATATAATTCTCCTTCAGACTTTTTTCTCTTCTGCCCTAATCGAAAGCAAGACACATTTTCTCCTCAGGGCTCAGCTATAACCGTCGCTTCAGTCTTGGGTTCTTAGGAGAATGCATTTACACAGCTGTGAGCTGGTAGATACCATATTAGGATGATATCAAGACGAATGCTGGAGTGTTTATCATAATTCTTCCAACAGTTATGGTCTCTGTTTCCATGTAAGGGTTTTTAAAATGGCAATATGACTCTAGATGAAAACAACAAAACACTATGAAGCAAATAGCCTTTGTTGTTTCCCCTTCATTCTTACCTAGTGACGCCAAACCAGCCTTTCCGTAATAAACTAACTGTTCGGTCATTGAATGTGCCAGACACAATAGCCATTGCTGAATGCAGCTGTTAAGCACTGAAAGGTGGCTACTGCAGTGAAGGAAGCAAATTCTCAATTTCATTTGATTTTTAAATTAATTTAAATTTAAACTTAATTAGCCACATGTGGCTACTTATAAATTAGATAGCTTAGGTCCACAAAGCCTCGATTGTTTGTGAAGAGCTTCTCAGTGGGGACACAGGATGCCAGCTCTATTTTAAGACTATTTGTAATGTTTGCCATGTAATGAAATTTGAGAGCTCTTTTCTCTAGTCTTCCTTGAAAAAGAACATTTAAAATACAAATTAGCTAGAGCCTTGGTGACTGAAAGGTGACTGCCCCATGTGAGGTCATGGGGTGGCCTAGGGTAGAAGTCAGGGCTCCACCTCACACCCTTCACTTTGCTCACTGGTGGTTCCTAGGGTCATGTCTAATATACCTCACACATCATGTCTGATATATATCCACAAAGTGGCTTCAGGAAGTCAACCATTAAAAAGCTAAAACAATAACAAAACTGCATAGCCATTAATAAATGAAATGTCACTCAAAGAACTACTGTAAATGTCAAAAATAGTCTAAAACCCTGTCTCAGTAGCACACACACACTCACTCATAAATCCTTTTTAATTCCACTTCAGTCTACTGCCCTACATGCTCGGGACTTTACCCAGGTTTGGGAAAGATCGAGAAAGTTCTGTTTTGGTATTTGTTATGCCATAGCTCGCAATGAACACTGCCTGACTGACTCCTTTCTAATCAACAATTCGTTAAGATGACTAGCATTTCTTTGGAGCCTCTTACCACGACATCAGAACGGTTTAAGAGATGACAAATGTGTGTGTACTTTTCAGAATAAAAGGAGGACTTTAAGCAGGCTTTAAAAGTAAAAGAGAACAAGGGTAAGAGACAAGAAACCAAGCCTTTTCGTCAAAGTGGAGCTTCCAGCGAGCTGCAGGCAGCTCACAGCATGCGAGGATGTGGCTCCAGAAAGCGCCCAAGTGTTGACAGCTGAAGATGAGCTTGAAAGCTTAGAGGTACAAATGTTCTGTCAGTGGCGCTGCGACAGCATCCCTTAATCAGGGCTGCTCAAACTCTCAAGGCTGCTGGTGATCACTCAGGTGAAATTAATCTACCCCAGTCTTCAACGCTGAATTAGCAAGTTACTCTTCTTACAAAGATAGTAACGTGACTGTGTGAAGAAAACAAAGGAGGTCGGTTCTGTCCAGCCTCAGATTCTACAGGCAAGCAAGGCCTTAAAGAGTACAAATGAACACAAGACGATGTACCCACTCCTTCCTCCTTCCTTTCTGAAGAAAGCTACGATATTAAATTGGTGGTGTAGGCTATCATTTTTTGCAGTGTATATTCAATTTATGTTGTGGGTGAAAAGTGCTACAAATGTACTCACACTCAGTAAGAAGCAAGCTGCGGTCAGTGAGAACTCTCAGCAGAGTCTGTAGTCACATACAAAAGTCAAGACCCCAAGAGCTGCCAGTTCTGGCTCGGTGCTGGCCAGTCTCAAAGGTCTTGCTAGGCAACTCAGCTAGCTTGAAGTAAATCGAGGTGCTATTTCAAAGAATGCTGTATAGATTGTCTTCCTTTGCTTCTGAATACCTGCAGCATCTCTCAGCACTGCCACTACTGGCCAGCCTCCTGTAATGCTCACCATTTGTACTGCCAGAATGAGAAAGCCAGCCACCGTGGGCAGTAGTGGGACTTTCACATGTGCGTTACAGGGACACAGACACCTGGGTTTAAATCAGGCCTACCACTTAATGCTGTCTGTGTAAAGTAAGCAAATTATCTCATTTCTTTGTACTTTCATTTCCTCAGTATCACAGGAAAACAGTTTTACCCTTCAGTGTTACCATTTATGTATGCTAATTACATAGTGTGGCACTTAGTAAACATTCAAACAACGTTGGTTAACTTTATTATTATGGGTCTCTTTGGACAGACATTTGAAATATAAGTTTTGCTTTTAAACATCTGCAATCAAGGCAAATGCAGAGAACAAAGAAAACAAAATTATTTTCAATGTCTTTTTTTACACTCAGGAATGTGCGCCATGTATGGATCTATGTTCACACATGTGTGGGTGGGTGCATGTGGAGGCCAGAGGTTATCACTGGGTGTCTTCTTGACTGCTTGAGGCAGGAATCTTGTTGAGCCCAGAGCTCACTGATCCTGCTAATCTATTTAGCCAGCTCATCCTTGGGATCCCCTGGTTCTGTCTCTCAAGCATGGAGGTTACTGGTGAGCTTTCCCACCTGCTGAGCTTTCTGGTGGGTGCTGGAGATCTGGACTCCAGTCCACAAGTGTTTATCCACTGAGCCATCCCCCAAGCCCTTCAGCTGCAAAACTGACAGGCCAGTTCTCCTGTCAGAATGCTGTCTCCATGAACTTCCACCTTGAGGTTTATATACTATGAGGGCTCTACCGCCGACAATGAGGCTTACTCCTAAGGCTTGAATACTGATAGAGCATAAAATGAGTAATGTAAGAGGCATTATCTTTGACATTACAGTGAGTGATTTATTCCATGGAATAGCTAATATGAACATATCTCACAGCAATCAATCAAATTCAGTTTTCACTTTCAAATCTTTATGAAACAGTGAACGCTATCTTGAAGCATATATGTCATAACTGTTCGGGTTGCTGATGTGGTCCAGCTGTGCAACTGTGTACTGATGGGTCCCAAAAGCTACATCGCAGCATCAATTCTGAAAAGGAAACTAGACTGGAACTCTGAGGAAAAGGTTAACCCACCCAATTTAACCAAGATAAAGACCCTAAAAATAATTTGCAAAACAATTTCCTTCATGGGTTTAATAAATATGTGTCAGAATAAACAAAAATCACAGAAGCTGAAAGCAAAAAAAAAAAAATCAATTAAAATAAAGTCACAGGGCATGGTGGAGAATTACTTCTGGCAGTTATTTGATATAATGTGGTTAGTACTTCTCCTCAGTCAAATTAACACAATTTGCCACTGTAGATTTACAGTCACAACCGGCACCCTCCCAAGAGACTTGCTCTAAGAATCAGAGTAAGGAAGTCCTTTAAGGCAGCTTGGCCCTTCTCTTCTGTTACAGTAACGAGGAGATCATGCTCCAGAAAAAAATAAATAATGAACTGACTTTGCCATGATTCACATTTAGCAACCATTCCTGCCTCAATTTCTCCTTCAAGTCCTTGGTTAGAAACCAGACCATGTACAGCTGCATTTGTGCCAACGGATATGCTGTCTTTCTTACCGGTCCACCCACTTCTGTCATGTGCTCTCTGAAAAAAAAAAAGCTCAGCGAGGCTGGTGTCAGCTTCTGTCACTTCTAAAAGGAGTCCCCTGAGCAGGTCTGTTGGTCAGTGTTTTCCCCTTCAAGGGTCGGGCACAGTGAAAGGAACCAGGATTCTCAAGTGTGCGGAGTGTGTGGAAGCACTCTCACAATTCAACTTTTTCTCACTCCTATCTTCCTTCACAGAGCTCAGGGTACCTCCATAAGAAAACTTAATTTTATGAAAACGAAAATTTATTTTAAACTACTCTTCTTGTTTTTCGTGCTCTTTCCTGTTTCCTGCTGTGGTTTGCATATGAAGTGTCTGCCACACGGTCCTGTTTGACTTTGGTTCCCACTGGGAGGTTTTGGAGGTTGGGGACACAGAGCATCCAGAGTAGGTCTTGAGTGTTCCAGCCCACCCCTATTTCTGGAACAACTTTCTACTTCTTGCTCTGACAAAGTGTGAAGAAGCCATGTGACAAGCTCCTGCCACACAGTGTGGGATGTCCAGCCCCACACCTCCTTTCCCACCACAATTATCCTCTAGTCCTCTCCCCTCAAGATGCTTCTTTCAGGTAGTGTGTGTGTGTGTGTGTGTGTGTGTGTGTGTGTGTGTCCCATTTACAAGGAAAATAACAAATATTTATTTTTCCACATGCTGGGGCGGGGGGGGGGGGGAGTAAAGTTGGTAAGCCATATCATGGCCAGAGAAAGAAAATCTAGCAATCAACCTCAGAGGTTAATTTGGCACTTTTCCTGAAAACTTGAGAAGCTATCTGTGACTTTGATAAACAAAGTCAAGCTGGGGTTGGTGGCACATGGTTTTAATCCCAGCATTTGGGAGGCAGAGGCAGGTGGATCTCTGTGAGTTCAAGGCCAGCCTGGTCTACAGAGTGAGTCCAGGATAGCCAGAGATACATAAAGAAACCCTGTCTCAGAAAAGAAGAAGAAGAAGAAGAAGAAGAAGAAGAAGAAGAAGAAGAAGAA
>CAJQZJ010032401.1:4448467-4471895 GCA_907164525.1 Lophiomys imhausi
AAGAAGAAGAAGAAGAAGAAGAAGAAGAAGAAGAAGAAGAACAAGAACAACAAGAAGAAGAAGAACAAGAAGAAGAACAAGAAGAAGAAGAACAAGAACAAGAACAAGAACAAGAACAAGAACAAGAACAAGAACAAGAACAAGAACAGGAAGAAGAAAAACAAGAAGAACAGGAAGAAGAAAAACAAGAACAAGAACAAGAAGGAAGAAGAAGAAGAAGAACAAGAAGAACAAGAAGAACAAGAAGAAGAACAAGAACAAGAACAGGAAGAAGAAAAACAAGAACAAGAACAGGAAGGAAGAAGAAGAGCAACAACAACAACAAAAACAAACAAACAAAAAAAAAACCCCCAAAAAACCAACCCAAAACCAAAACCAAAAAGAAGAGAAAGTGAAGATATCCTGTGGATGGCATGCTTAACAGTACTTTAATACAATTTCCTCAGACTACGGTTTTGAAAAAAACTCAGACTCCCCTTACCAAATGCTTTCTTGGGTGTGTTCATATATATCTCCCTCTAGAACTAAGGTTTCAAAGATGGATACAGCTCATGTCCTGAATGAATTTCTCAGATTCCTCATTCACTATCTTACAATACAGCATGAATATTATATAACACAAACAAGGAGTCACAGGACAGAATAAAGGCATCCAAACCTACTTCTTCCACCTATAGGGGCACTCTAGAGAGAGCCATCAACACTCTGTCACCTTTCCTGTTGCTATGCCAAATGCCTGAGGAACAAAGGCTTTACTTTGGCTCACAGTTTGAGGATGCAGTCCAATTTGGTGGTAGGAGTTTGAGGAGGTGCTGGTCATAGTACATACACTCAGGAGGCAGAGAGAAAGAGAGAGAAATGCTGTGTTCACCTCACTTCCACATTCTAATTCAGTCCAGCTCATGGAATGGTAATTCAGTCCAGACATCCACATTTAGGGTAAGTCTGCCTACCTTAATTAACCAAATCTAGAAACTTCCTCATGGGTATGAGATTAGTATCCCAGGTAACTGTCAGGCCTGTTATATTGATAACAGATGTTAACCATCACACTCATTCAAATTCTTTTCCTACGTTTACTTTTTATTTACTTTATTTGTCTGTGGGTGTCAGAAGGGCACATAGGACTCTCTGGAACTTGAGTTACAAGATGGTTGTGAGCAGTCACATGAGTGCGGGGAACTGAACCTGGGCCTTCCACATGTGCAAAGTGTTCTAAAGCACTGAGCTGCCTCTGGCCACCTCTGTTACATTCTTGAAATTCATTTTACTCACTGGTATCACAGATGCGTTATTTCTGATCTTACAGGGAACCTTTGGCACATGCGTCATAAACATTGCTCTCCTTTGTTCTGAATGCAGAGGGGACAATGGAAGGGGTCAAAGGAACACAACTGACACAGCTTCCAGGTTGTGTAGAAATTCAGTAGAAGAGGATGGCAGTTAAGGGATCAGAGAAAGGGAGCTTCAGGAGAAAATAAATGGATCTGTGAGCTGTGTGTGCTGTATTTCAAAGCAGCAGAACAAAATAACTAAGACCAACAAAACTCAGCTCCCAGGTTTTCACTGTAGTGTTATAAGAAGGAATGCTACTGAGCTAATATGAAACTAAGCCATGTAAATGGTTTACTGAAGAAAAGGATGCATCCTGGGTTCCCAAAGACAAAAACTGTCACTCATCAATCCTAACCAAAGTAGTCTTTATCTTAGGGCAGTAGTTCTCAGCCTGTGGACCGTGACCCTTTCCCTTTGTGTGTGGGGGGTCACATATCAGATATCGTGCATATCAGATATTTACAGTATGATTCATAACAGTAGCAAAAATTATAATCATGAAGTAACAAAAAATAATTTTATGGTTGGGCGTCACCTCAACATGAGGAACTGTATCAAAGGGTCACAGCATTAGAAGGGTTGAGGTCCACTGTTGTAGGGCATCCAAGGACTTATGGAACACAGGAAAGGGAATGCCTTTTATGGAGAGAGAGCAGAATGGGGAGTCAGTACTTGGGAAGAAGGCAGGATCCAGTGCTAAGACCAAAGATCAATATTTCAGAGTGTGCCACTTTCCTTTTTGGCACATAAGGTATAAAGATGTTTTCTTATGCCAAAAGGAGACGAAGTAGTTATCAATAATTCATCAGGGATACTCCCCACTTAACCAGAGGTTATCACAGTCTTTTGTGTTTGTCTCTTTGGCCTTTCTTTTTTTGTTGTTTACAAAAACATGAGCAAATGGTACAAACATTCAGGTCTTTAACAAAAACACAATTCACAATACAGCCTTCCCATCTGAATCCATGTAGACAAGCCTCGTTTCTTCTCACTCAGGCTGACCTGCTTACCACAGGACCAAGGACACAGGCTGGAGAGCTTCATGAGTCTCCAGAGAAGACATTAACTCACTCTGTAGTGCTACATCTACGTTATAGAGAACCTGGACAGAGAAAACGTGTTCCAGCCATTTCATTTTGCTCGGAATGTATGACATATTTGATTTCCAGCCTACAGATTTCTTGGAGATGAGAATAAAATGAGGTTTAGTCAACTACAGAGAATACAGAGTAAGGTTGAGAAAATACCATCAAAAAGGCCTAAAGTCATCAGACAAAGCAGCGTGGGATTGATTAGTATCTGGATTTGTGAAGGGCTCGCAGAGTTCACTGACTACATCAGTCTGTCTTTGGCATCCCAAAGCCCAGTGGGAAGGCTGATGATAGAAGATCAGATAATCTGCAAAGCAGATAATCTGCTCCTCACAATGGAGCATTAGAACAGTCTAGTCGACCACCTGAGCCCCCATAATATACTCTTAGCAACCTACAGTCGGAGCCTCGGAGGCTATTGACCCAAGCCCAGAGGCAGCATGGAGGCTTCACAATTAAAAGGCTTTGACCCAACTTCTGACCTCAATGTCCACTTCCTGTGGAGACTGTCTGAACCGGCCTAACAGAATCGCAGAGCTTGGGGACAGTGTCCAAATTACTTCCATTTTACGGTCACACTCACCAAACCATTAAGGCCCTGTTTGTTCAGATATATGCTGTCCAACCGCTCAAAATAGTCCATATCCATCAGTGTTTATAGAGGGTTATGTTGTTCTCAGAAATTACTTATCCCTTACTCTTATCAAAAGTGAGTCTTTAGTGAAGACATATTAGCAGCTTTAAGACAGCTTATTGAAGCAGCTCCATCAGGAGCCTTGGAAAGATCATCGACACAAACACATCCTTTGGAGATTACACCACCCATAGGAAAGGGGCTGTCTTACCTCTCTAACTGTTGCAATGGTGGACTAATCAACAGTGTTCAGTGCTCATATACATAGACACATTAATAACAATTAATGAAAAATGAGGCCACGAACTTGAACAATGAGGGATATGTGAAGGTGGAGGGAGGAAATGAAATGTTGTAATCATATTATAAGCTCAAAATTTTTTAACAGAGGAAGATTCTCTCATTTAATTGCTGATGAGGCTGAATAACTGAGAAACTCAGAGAAGTGAGAAGTCAGCTTCCCTGAAGGCAAAGGCTCCAAATTGGAGAAACATTTAGCTGAAAGAAAATTGTTGTGTATGAAATTTCAATGCTAGCTGTAGAGTCCTTTGCTCTACATCACTGGGTCCATTTCGGTATCTTTTACTCTCTTCAAAGGGCATGCCAATAGGAGTCTCCACTCCTTTCCTGGCTGCTTCTCCGAACTGCACCAACTACATTTCAAGTCAAATATATGACGCCTCGCTGAGGGATGTAAAGTTCCTGAAGCTTCAAATGGCCTGGCTTTTGACAGTTTATACAGTTCAAGGTTCACTGAGTGATTCACACTACACAAATGGCTGCCAGTGTCTACACACTGGGGTGGGGAAGATCACAAGAAAGCTAGTCTCCTGTTTCTAAACAGGCATTCTGAGCATTTGATATCCACTGGGAAAGAAGCCACCTGAAGGACTAGCTTCAGATAGACAGTACAGTGTTAAAAGTACAACTGAGAAAATCAAATGTTTGAAACTTGCATTTATTAGTTTTCATTTCTCTGAGCCAACCTACAACCCTATCAAAAAGAGAAAAATAAAATCGACAGGTATGGTAAAAAACTGAAGGGAAATGCCTTTTCTTTGAGTGTATGTGAGTCTTCAACAGCAGCATGCAGGCTCCCTGAGTTAGCTATGTGCTCGGTAATCGAGTAATGCTGCCAGTAGACTTGTGATGGCATACTTAAACTTACAAGAAGATAATTACAGAAATTCTGGGAAAGCAGACAATTCTGCCCCATAAAAGCTACTTACTATCATTGTGCAGACCGCTATCTTTAGCTAATATATTTGATTTTTTTCAAAATGCCAATATTTATTTTTAGTTTTAAAAATAGCCCCATTCACCACACATGCTTAGCTTCAGCTCCACGTACATGTTCTGAGTGCCTGCTAATAGACACAAGGCCCTGAATTTGCTGGTGCAGAAGCCACAGAGAGATTGCTTACATCATAGTGAGGAATGCAGGAAATCAGGTAACATGTTTTGAAGCCAATCCACCTGATTCCTATATAAAATTGTATTAGCCTGCCATTTCATCAAAAACTACAATCTGTTGGACCATTCATTTGTAATGAAAATTTTGCCAGACAGAACCAGGTTCTGTAGGAACTGAACTTCATACATTCTGGTGATTCTTCTTTAAGGACAGAATATAAAATTAGTTCCAGGACATAGGAAGGGGCCTGTGCAAATGAAAGTCCTTCATTAGCTTCTGAGTAAATCTGCCTCTGGCTGTCAGTCTTGTAAAACTTCCATTCCTGGAATGATGCACGACAGAGCAACAAGTATCTGATCTTTAAGTTAGGGCGGAAACATATTGCCCTTAAAGTTAATTAGAAGAGCTATGTGGTCATTTGTGTAATTGAACCACCAAGGAACCCCAGAATCCTACTCTAACATTACCATGCGCAATGTCAGGATGAGGTTTAAGGTTAACCACTCATTTCCACTTCCAATCCGTCTCAATTACTGTTATGGGATGCTTCAATTAGTCATTCCCTCTCTCTCCCGGGATAGGCAGAGATTAGAGATAACTCATCCCAAACAGACTCCACAGTTTGAACCCTTCCACCCGCACAGAAAAATCCTCACTAGGGACAAGCAAGATGTGGTATCACCCAGTCTGCAATCTGTCAATGCCACTCTTTCATCAGACAAAGAGGAGCCATCCATCTTCCATCCTCAGGGAAGCAAGGGCTTTTTCTCCCTTCCCCCAAAGGAGCAAATTCTGTTTCTACCACACACTTGCCCCAAGACAGCCCTAGGCAATTGTCCGTGGATGGCCAGTTCTAAAGCTAGCCCCTGAGACACCCCTCCTGCTATCAGTCACCTAGAGGACATTTGCATCTCTCTACTCTCTACTTGTTAGAAAGAGTACTTAGCCTTCAGTTTTGAAGTCTACAAAAGCAAGCAGTTCAATGACTACTTAAGAAACATTTGTGGGTCAATGGTTTATAGACCATTGCCCTCAAATAATGATTTCTAAATTCAAAAGGGAAAATAAAATATTCCCCATCTTTAGAGAAGGCATATCGTCTTTCTAAATTCATGGAATATTGAAGAATTCTAATCCAGAAAGGCTTTGGTTATGTGTTCCCCTTTACAAAAACAGAGTTTTTGGTGAGTTCCACTGCCATGACATCGAGCATAAACAAGATGTACAGTTCTAGCAGCAATATGAAAGTGGAACATACAAGCAGTATAAATTATCTTCCCAGTTGTTTTCAGAAGCTGTTGACTCTCCTGGGGAGGGGCTCAATTTGTTCTAGGTCTGTGTGTGGTGATTAATTTCTAATCAGTCCCATCTTTATCTGTGTCATTCCTGAATTTGTGAGATATTAACATCATGGGGTAATTACTGGTTCTCAGGTCAGCTTCACTCAATACCTTACAGATTTCCATGGGCTGGACAGGGCAGATGGTAGGGGAGCCTCGGGCCATTTCCCTGTCTGTATCCTCAGTGACTGTAGGGAGTTGGCACACATTTAACACTCAGAGAATTTACAGAAGTCATAGAACAGATATCAAA
The DNA here is from genome assembly GCA_907164525.1 of Lophiomys imhausi. NCBI lineage: Eukaryota > Metazoa > Chordata > Mammalia > Rodentia > Muridae > Lophiomys > Lophiomys imhausi. The sequence goes on from CAJQZJ010032401.1 coordinate 4,454,535, forward strand.
TGGTGCTCATGTGTTTTAAAACTGACTTCAAATTGTACTGTTCAAGATCATGATGAATGATCAGAAGAATTTTAGACGTTAAAATGCTATACTAAAATAAACAATCCTGGAGTTACTTTATAAGGAACTAGAATAGATGCTTTTGATGCACTGAGACGTCCTAAGTATGGAGATAGTCTTAATATATAATAATAATGCCTCCTTCTATGAAAATTCCAGAACTCAGGAGATTAAAAATATTCCAAGTGCATTTAAAGTCGAATCTTTTTATAAATTTTACATAAAAATCAATTATTATATACTGGCTTTTCACATCATAATGTATGTAGCTTTGAACATAGCAAAATTCCAAAACTCATTCTTGACTCATAAAAGTCTTCTCTATCTTGGGCCACAAACATTATATTGTATCTCAAGACATAATTAGATTCACACTGGTAGTGTGGAGCATTTAACTGGGAGGAGCCCTGCTTTCCTTGGTAACTTTTCGGCTTTGTGCATTATCTCCACACACATGATCACACAGCTTCACTCAATAGCTTACAGATTTCCATGGAAATAAACTCTTACAGTATTTTTTTTCATGAAGGCTGCACCTGTCACAGTGTGAAAGCACTTGCTAGGCCTTTTAATCCCAGCACTTGGGAGGCAGAAGCAGGAGGATCTCTGTGAGTTCGAGGCCAGCCTGGTGTACAGAGTGAGTCCAGGACAGCCAGGGCTACACAGAGAACCCTGTCTCAAAAACAAAAACAAAACAAACAAAAAAAAAAGACAGCACTTGCTGTCATCTCAGTGACCACTTTAGTTCTGGCTTTTGGCCGTGAATCCAGAAGACTGAGGCAAGCAACTAGATATGAACAAGTGATCCAAGGTGATTCTAAGAGTAATAGTAAACAACCTATGCCATAAGTATCTTGGTCCAGATAGTCCTTTGCAAATTCTCCAAATTTATTTCATTCTCTCACTCACCTTAGGATAGGGTCCACCACTCTCTTGTTCTAAATCTGGGCAATGAGAAGCTCAGAAGGGCTAACCAACCAGGTACTGAGGTCACTGAGAGGTGATCTCACACTGGCATCGCATGCTTTTTGGTGACAACTGTGAAGAAAGCAGCTAGGAGGTTATGATAGTTAATGCTCAAGGGAGCACTTCACTCGATTACAAAACGGGTAGGTGTGGCAGCACATGCAGAAGGCTCAACTAGGAAACCGCCTGGGCTACCAAGTGAGAGCTGAGGTTTTATGACTTAGCCCCACTTCCTCTTCCCACCCTCCATGCTTCTAGCATGTGGATAAATATGCGATCAGCCAGCTTCCTGGTCCTGATACCATGTTTCCCTGACTGGTTCTGGGCCTTATCTGTCACATTCAACTTTACCCCTCTAAAGTCATAAACCAAAACAAAACCTTCTGTTCACTAAGTTGGTCTTCTTGGGATATTTATCACAGCAGCAGAGAAGTAACTAATACATCTCATCCTGGACCATTTTATATCAACCCAACACAGAACAGAGCCATTTGGGAAGAGGGAACCTCAATTGAGAAAATGTCCCTACAAATTATCCTGTGGGCAAGCCTGTTTTTCCTTGACTGATGTTGGATGTAGGAAGACCCAGTTCACTGTGGGTGGTATTCCCCCCCTGGGTTAGTGGTCCTGGGGTAAGAAAGCATGTTGAGCTGAGTAAGCCAGTAAGCAGCATTCCTTCATGGTGTCTGTTTCAGTTTTTGCCTTCAGGTTCCTGTCTTGAGTTCCTGCCCTGGCTCCCCTGGATGATGGACCACAAGGTGTAAGATAAAATAAACCCTGTTCCTGCCAAGTTCACTTCGGCCATGGTGTTTTATCACAGCAATAGACACCCTAACTAGGATAGCTGTAATAGCCTACTGTTCAAGTATCCAACAGAATAAGGGATAACAGTACAAGCTTTCAGTTGTTTGACTTTGCAGATGTCCAACAAGGAATGGAATGAATTCTGAAAAAATGCATAAACACACACACACACTCTCTCACACCACTCACACACAAACTCACACACATATACACAGTCTAACACTGGCATAAATGAAACATAAAGAGCCACGACTAGTCACAGTTGGTTAAGCAGGTATATTTTCTTTTTTTGTTTTGTTTTTCGAGACAGGGTTTCTCTGGGTAACAGACCTAGTTGTCCTAGAACTAGCTCTGCAGACCAGGCTGGTCTCGAACTCAGAGATCTGCCTGCCCCTGCCTCCTGAGTGCTGGGATTAAAAGTGTGTATACCACCACCCAGCCATTTTCATTTTTATAAATTATATACTGTCTTTTTGTTCTTATATATTTAAGAATGTAATTTTTAAAAACAAAACATTTACATAAGAATTTTTACTTAAACACTCTTACTTAAAGGACTTATTCAGAAAGGCGGGCATATTGGTACTTGCCTTCAATCTCAGTGCGTGGGAGGCAGAGGCTAACCTGGCCTCACAGGCTTACAGTTATAGGACAGTCAGGGATACACAGAAAGACCCTGTCTCAAAACAAAACAAAACAAAACCAAAAGCAAAAGGAAAAAACTAAACTTCTTCAAAGAGTTTGACAATCAATATATGGCAGCCAGGCATGGTGGCGCATACCTTAAATCCCAGCACTTGGGAAGCTGAAGGAGGTGGATCACTGTGAGTTCAAGGCCAGCCTGACCAGTGAGTCCAGGACAGCTAGGGATATACAGAGAAATCCTGTCTCGAAAAACCAAAAACCAAAACAAAACAAAACAAAAAACAATCAATGTGGCAAACAAACCAGTTTCTCATTTCTTTCTTTCCATAGCAGTGTCTTCACTTCTTAATGACATTTTCTTTTTAATTTTTATAACTTTATATGCATTGGTCTTCTGCCTGCATGCATTTCCTGTGTGTGCTGGGAATCAAATCCAAGTCCCCTGAAAGAACAACAGTGCCCTTAGCCCTCAGCAACAGTTTCCTTTAAAGATAAGAACTGCAATATAAACACCAAGTTTACCTTACACTTTCTCTCCTCCTTGTTTCCTTAAACACAGTCAAATAGTCAAATTGCCAAAGCCACTGAATGTCTTTCACTGCCTCCACCACAATACCGGTTGTCAGATGACAGTAGTGAAGGAGACAGTAACACAGGTTTACCTATACAGCACCTTCTTCACCCTTCCCCTAAGCCCTGCGGCAACCACAGAAGACTATAGCTCTTTGAACCAGATACCTGCAATATGACTAGTTTCGAATTTTAATTGCTGTCATCAGGGGCCAGGGATAAAGGTCACCGGCAGAGTGTCTGCCTATTACCTACACACAGGCCCAAGGTTCTTTCCCCAGCAACACTTCTCACAATCCCCTCCCCAGATGTGCATATAATACCAAGAGGCTGAACATTTTAATTAATGGGCACCCTTAAATTTTCTTGTGGGATTTCATGTCATGTGCTCCATCCATTTTTAAAGCCTGTGTGTTTTGTTCTTGATTGACTAGTTGTTTCTTTAAGCATTTGATTATTTTGTCCTTCAAAATGTGTGATAAAATTCCAAGAATAGTAAAAGGAAGACCTGTACAGCTTTGCCTTGTATTTGCCAATCCCTAGTGAGCAACATTTTATTATTTTCTCCCAACCTGCTGGCTTTCTGTGGAATATATGGACTCTCCATATACCCACATGCTGCCCATCTTTTCACCTCTAACACAGTTGCCTTTAACCCTTAAAAACTTCCTTTTCCAGTTTCTTCCTGTCTCTGTCTCCAGCTCCCCAGCCCCAATTCTAGGGTGTGAAGCTGAGGCCTCATTACTGTAGGCAAATAAGTACTCTGTCATGAGTAGTACCCCATTTATATATATATATATATATATGTATATATGAGATGCACTCTTTTATATCATTTATTTGTTGATATACCTCATATCCTCTAGTATTTCCTAAAAATCGGTAGACAGAAAACACATCCAACATCAACTTGTATTTTTCAAAGCTTAGAAGAGCCATTTTCAGACACTTAAAAATCTTCACTGCAAAATCAACCATACCAAAAAATAAAATCACTGAAGAATCAGGCATGGTGGTTCACACCTATGATATTCCCAGTATAAATTTAGGAAGCTAAAGCAGGAAGATTACCATGAGTTTGGAACTAGCCTGGGCTACAGAATAAGGTCCTATCTGAAAAGAAAACCATTTAATAAATGGATGCAAAACGGAAATTTTAGTTTCTATTTCCTATCTTTCAAAAACTTTACAATTTTAACAACCTACTTAACATTAGTAGGGAAAATATTGATGAAATAATAGCTCCTTCGTTTTCAAGATCTGGCACTTATAATCTCCACATCTCTATATGGCATCGTTTAATCTTCACAAGGGCTGAGGAGATAGGCATAGTTAGCCACATTACAAGACGAAACTGAAGCGAGCAAGATCAAGTACCACGGTGCGCTTACATGAGGAGGATCTTGCTTATACTGAGATTTTTACTCTCCTCAGCTTTGTACTGCTTGCCTGACACAGAGCTCATCAATTTGGCTAGACTGGTTAGCCATCAGGGCCCTTCCTAGTATGTGCATGTCTCTGGCCCCCAGCACTGGAGCTGGGAACACAAGCCACCTAGACTAGCATTTTATGTTGATGGGGATCCAAAGTCAGGTCCTCAAGCCTTCGCAGCAAGCATTTTACCCACTGAGTCAAGTCCCCCTTTTTAAATCCAGCAAAACTTAAATGCTTCAAGCAGTGACAATCTAAATAACAAAAATGTTCCCAAAGGGATGACATCATTCCCCAGGGTCCAATTTCAGTCTTTACATCCAGTGTCGTTGGCTAGTTTCCTGAGAAGGTGCTGGGCAGGGAAGGAAGATAGCTGGAATAATTGACTATGAGCTCCTGGTTTGGGAGTAGGATTTCAGTGCCTCACACCACCATCAGACCTACACTGGACGGATGGCTGAGATCCTCCTAAGGTTACAAAACGCAAGCCATTCCTCCACTGGGTGGTCAGATTTGTGAATAATTAAAGAAAAAAACAATCGGTATAGTTGTCAAGCTAAACAGACTCTTAAGAGATGTCAACTAAATGTAAACTATGAAAGTTAAAAATAGTTTAAGATTTTATATTACTTCTCTGAACCTCATTATCTTCTCTTAAGGAAAAAAAAAAGGCTTAAAATAAAATGGAGCTAAATTCTTTCTCTTACCACTAAATATTTCTAAAACAGAACTCCTTACTTTGTAACTGTTAAGAATTCCTTAATTGGGCTGGAGAGATGGCTTAACGGTTAAGAGCACTGGCTGGTCTTCCAAAGGACCGGGGTTCAAATCCCAGCACCCACAGGGCAGTTCACAGCTGTCTTTAATTGGGCATGGTGGCGCACGCCTTTAATCCCAGCATTTGGGAGGCAGAGGCAGGTGGATCTCTGTGAGATTGAGGCCAGCCTGGTCTACAAAGTGAGTTCAGGACAGCCAGGGATATACAGAGAAACCCTGTCTCAAAAAACCAAACCAAACAAATAAAAAAAAAGAATTCCTTAACTTTCTAATACTCCCTAGAACCTGTCCCCTTCTAGAACAGGAGTCTAAGGCTCCCCCTAGTCAGATCTGGATGATCCTGTAGAAGATGAAACTAAAATCTCTGAGTAATAATAGTACCTTAGGTTCAGAACTAGAAGAGGAGTGGCTACAGTGGAGACAAAGGGTACTCGCTATGAAATTATAATGGAGGCCTAAAATGGCAAGTACCCTAAGAGACACAACAGTATTCCATTAAGAACTGAGACATCTTCAGACCCACCAACCCCAAAGGGCACAGATTTGAGCATGCATCCTGCCTCGTGTCAAATAACCTTGGACAAAATTCTTCATTTCTTTTTTTCAAAACTTAGAGCCACAAAAATGACCTCTACCTGCCTTGGGCAGCAAGTCCTTGCTTAGCACCAGAATTCTTTAAATATATATATTATACACATCACATGCATGCAGAGGCCAGAAAAGGGCATCAAGGATCCCTTGGAGCTGGAGTTACAGTTACAAGCTACCCTATGGTTGCTGGGAACAGGACCTGGGTCCTCTACAAGAGCAGCAGGGGTTCTTAACCACTGAGCCAGCTCTTCTACCCTTGGTACCAGTATTCTTAAAGCAATAGATATTAAAGGCTTAAAATATGCTAGGAATGGGGAAGGAGCAGGAAGAAGATGCAGAATATGTTAGAGATAATTACTGCAACCAGACAGACTCCTGGAACTGGGAGGGTTACAAACAAGTTGAGCCAAAAAACAAAACAAAACAAAGCAAAAACAACAACAACCAAAAAACAAAAACAAACAAACAAAAAAAACTGGTGCTATTTTCCTACCTAGATATCTGGTAATATCACTTGTAAGTTACTCAAATTCAGATAGCTTAAATTTGTTTGCATTAGAGTACTTTTTCCTTTAAATCTAACTTCAGATTTGCCAGATTTATCCTTCCTTCCTTCCTCCCTTCCAAATCTAACTTCAGATTTGCCAGATTTATCCTTCCTTCCTCCCTCTCTCCCTCCCTCCCTCCCTCCCTCCCTCCCTCCTTCCTTCTTTCCTTCCTTCCTTTCTGTTTCTTTTTCTTTTTCCAAGACAGGGTTTCTCTGTGTAGCCCTGGCTCTCCTGGAACTCACTGTGTAGACCAGCTGGCTTCAAACTCATAGAGTCTGCCTCTGCCTCCCGAATGTGAGCATCACCACAGTCCGTTGACATTTTAAATTTACTAAAAAAGAAAGAAAGAAAGAAAGAAAGAAAGAAAGAAAGAAAGAAAGAAAGAAAGAAAGAAAGAAAGAGCCTGGTCAGCAAGATGGCTCAGCAGGCAAAAGTGCTTGCTGTGCAAATGTTAGGGTCTGAGTTGATCCCAGAATCTGAGTGAAGGTAAAGAACAGAACTGACTCCATGAAACTGTCCTCTGACATCCACATACATGGATGCCTGTAGAGATATCTCACAAGCACCGTTCAAAATTAATAATAATAATAATAATAATAATAATAATAATAATAGCTGTAAAGGTGAAAAATATAAAAGCAAGAACGGTGTTAGTTCAAACTAATGCAACCTGAAAAGGAAAATCCAGCAAAGAGTAGCCTATTTCATTAAGGTGCACACATACGAAACAAGGAAGGACACATATTGGCACTATTATCCTGCTAGAAGCCTGGGCACATGAATGTAATAATAGCACTTTAAGGCCAAAGTAAGAGAATACTGAATTCGAAACCAGCCTGAGTTAGTATGTTCCAGACCAGCCTGGCCTCTCGGGGAGTGTCAGCCCAGCTGACAAACAAAACAAAACAGCTCACCCTGCTAGCCAAGTGTCAGGATGCTGGATAATGGAAATGCTTACTGATTATTAAAAGATGAGTAAATAATATATCATCTGGATATACAAAGAAAATTTCTGCTTTGCTCCCAAAAGGACACGTAGACTATATAAACACATGTTCTTGGTATAATAATAAGTAATTACTGCTGTTTGGTTTTAAATTTATTTTTAACTAGTACATTATGTACATAATGTCAGGTGGTGGTGGCACAAGCCTTTAATCTCAGCACTCAAGAGCCAGATGCAGACGTAGCTCTGTGAGTTCAAGACCAGCTCCAGGACACTCAAGGCTACAAAGAGAAACCTTGTCTCTAAAAACCAAACAACAACAAAACAAAACAAACAAACAAATGAAAACCAAAAAAAGTTGTACATAACTGTGGGTTACCACTGAACTGTACGGATACATGAGTACATCACTTAACATTTAAATAAGGGTAAATATATCTGTCTCCTCAAAATGTTTACCACATCTTTATGGTAAAAACGTTTGGAATGCTTCACCTCACAGGGCTATACAGAACATCATTGCTATGTCCTGTACTGTTCAGGAGCACAGTGCAACTCACCCCTATCCCAGCAAGTTTTCAATCTTCATTACACTTTCCATATGATATGCATATTACATACAAAAATCCAGAACTTTGCAGTATTGTGTCCCCATAGGTGCATACTGCAAATGTGTGAAGAGGAAAACAATGTCAGGTGTCCATTTGTCACAGTTCAAATCAATGTTTCTAAAAACAGCATTCTGGACTATGGGTTATTCTTGTTACGAAACAGAGAAACAGTCCGTGTGACCATCACCAAGGAAGGAAAAGCGTAAAGACGCTGCTAAAAGCAAACAGAATTCCTGAACTCTTTGACCCAATTGAAGCTGAGAAATAAAGTGTATCTCAGCTTCTGAGTGGAGTCCACTCAGATATTTGGGGCTAGGTGCAAAAACAGACTTCGAAGCAGCCAGTCCACAGCTCGGGCCTGAGCTGTACAAAAGGCTGATGAAGTCTTGTCTTATCTTCTGCAAGTCAATACATCTTCTCTAAGGTCCCCAAACATCCCCAACCCTAATCAGTAATTGTCATTACAAGCTCTCATTAGGTGAAGTATGTGTAATTAGAGCATCTTGCCCTCACAAAGTGTATTATACCAAGAGGCCTGGAAGGGTTCATAAATTAGTGCCAATTCTTTCTCCCTCTATTGGAAACAGTTCCAATCTGCTGTGAGAGACAAAAATTGTATTTGTACGCAATAAGGCAAAAGCCCACTGGTCCCTACAAAATTAGCCTAAACACTAACTGTGGTTACTTGAGGGTCTCCCTATTTCATTATGTGTCTCAGAAATAAAAGAGATAAAGCTTGCCATCAATAATGCTAAGCCTATCTGCTGAATCCCACAGATTCCAAGGCATTAATAATGGAACCTCTTGTGGGAATTTTGTCATGGTGGAGATGCGATGTCTGCAAACGGAGCTCAGGGGATGTTCACTGTGATCTGTTCTTATGCATGTGCGCAACTACTGAGCTCATCACTGCACAGAACAGTGTGGGGCTGCTGTCACGCCCCAATTGCTGAGACTTGACACATACGTAAAAGTCCTGACAGTACACATAACATGACATGTGGCATCCTCAAGTAAAGAGTGAGCAGGGTGCTGTCACTGTGCCTTATGAATTGAAGGGACTGGTAGATGTGCTTCATTTCCCTCAGATCCTACGTATACATACCCTCCTTAAAAGACATGGAGACTGAATGGTCAGAGGTAGTAAAGAGGAAAGAAAAGCATGTTGGAGACCTCCTCATAGGGAGAGATCTGCACACGCATGGCAAGCGAGTGTGTCTGCAGTGTGTATGCAGATAAAATGGTGTTTCTAAGAAGGTTCAGCCTTCTTGGTGTGGTGTGCCCTGTGAGGACACAGTTCTCTAATTATACTTATTTACCTAATGAGAGCTTTTCATGCAATTCCAGACTGAAGCTGAGGATGTTTGGAGCCCTTAGAAAAGATGGACTGACTTGCAGAGGACAGAACTTCTCCATGGCTCTACCCCTAGCATTTGTCTTGTCACTCTGAAACCCAGGTACAGGCGCACACACACACACACACACACACACAAACACACACACACCTCACATAACTATGACCCTCAGATTTACTGAAAACCTGGAAATCGCCGGGGTCAATTACACCAATCACTGTTTACTGCTGAGAAACTATTGCATGTACAGGTGACACTATTAGCCAAAACAGCCACTAATGTTCCCTCAGAACACCCCTTCAAGATGAGCTAAGGTTGCAGCTAGGGTTTTTTTGTTTTGGTTTTTGTTTTTTATTTTGGTTTTGGTGATTGAGAGCCAGAGTCTCACACACAGTGAATGTGCAGCTAACCACTGAGCAATACCCCCGCCTGGCCCCAGTCCTCTGATCTTGATGTAAAATTTTAAGATAATTCTCATACTAAAGCCCGAAGACCCCTTCTAAGTCTGAAATCAAATGCTTCAGTCCCTGATGGAATCTTTAGACTAAACCCTTAAATCCTCTTTAGCAAGCCCAGGAGATCTCCGGAACACGGCAGCCCCTGCAAATGTCACCTCCTACTCCAGCCACTCTCAAGAAGCAGAGGCTTCCCTTTCATTCTCTGAAAACATCACAGGAATCCTGCCTCAGGCCTCTGAACAAGCTCTTCTCCCTTCTGAATTGTTCTCTATAAGGCCATTGCTTAAATAGCCACTTAGAAGTCAACCACTCAAAGCCCAATGCCTGAATCCTTCCTCTTACCCACCAAAATTAGCTAAACAATCACCAACTTAATTAAATAAAATCCTAGTAATAGTTACTAGCTACTAAATGTTTCTTTGTGTTAGGTCCCATGCCTTACTTCTTATATACATTTTTTTTTCTTTTTTGGTGTTTCGGGACAGGGTTTTTCTGTGTAACCTTGGCTGTCTTGGAACTCACTCTGTAGACCAGGGCTGGCCTCGGACTCATAGAGATCTGCCTGCCTCTGCCTCCCAAGTGCTGGGATTAAAGGTATGCACCACCATCACCTGGCTTTTACATACATTTTTAAGATTTAACTTTCACAAAAACCCATAGTATTTCCATTTACAGATATGAAAATGAGTTCCTAAAAAAAAAAAAATCAAGGAATATGTGTTTGGTCACAGTTTACAGATGGTGGGGGAAAAACTCAATGATTTGGCCTACGTACTACACTCTCTAATTGAACAATCTCTGGTTAAACGTAACATGGGACTGTCTACCCTGCACTCAAGAGTAACTGCTGGTACTGAGGACAAAGGATGAAGAAATGTTTCCTGAAGAATGAACAGATTCATGGCAAACTGAACAACAGCACAGAGAAAGGCTAACTTATAATATTATAGTGCATTGTATTAACATAATTCAAATGCTGAATTTGGAAAGCTAACAGGTTATAAATTATTACAAAGTCCAACATCAAGTCCAAACATATCTACAACCAATGCAATAGATTTTAAGTATACAGCATGGGTCTTTTGGGAAGGCAATGTAGTATGGGTACCTGCCAACAAGAGCAATTATCTAGGGCATCTTGTAAAAATTCAGTTATGGGTGGCTTTCACAGAGGAGGTCTGATAGGTCCTAGTTCCAATTTGAAGTATAAACAAATTGAAAAATCTCAACAAAATGTTACATATAATGAAGATACAGTTGTTCCAAAAACATATAGAAGACCTCAATAAACACAGGAATCCTTGCATCTGGTCTGAGCCACCATTACCTTGAGTCACTGGGAAAACCTAAGCCGAGTTGACAGTAAATGTTCTCCAGCTTAGTACAGAAGGTCACCTCCACTGACTGTGGGGATTGGTGGACATCAGCCCTCCATCTCCACTCACAGGCCATGGTCACAGCACTAAGGTAAACTTGACTTCATTATTTTCAGCCTTCATTTCCACAACTTACACCATTAACATTTATCCTCAGGACACCAACCAAAAAGGTTTTGTTTCATAGTCTTCCTTTCTACAACATCGTTAATGAATACTGAAATGGCCAAAGATATGAGACAGCTTTCCATGAAAAATATTTAGGCGAAGCAAAACCTATGAGCCACCAGCTCCCTAGTTGGGCATTTTCATGGCAACACCCCTCACTCCACAGGTCTATGTCTTCACTCTGTGCTCTCAGCATCAGAACAGTCATTCCTTAGGACAAGGCAGACCGTTAGCTTCTGTCTTTCTGGAGGGTCTAATTTAGTGTGGAGAGCAGACACTGGTTGATCTACTGACTACATGCCTAGTTTAAAAAAAAATATTGAATGTAAAGAGGGAACCTAAGTAGACAGACTGCCATATATAAACACACACCATGTGATCCAACAAAAATAAGGAAGAACTTGCAACGTTTCAAAGATGTTTTCCATCCGATTTCCTTTCCTTACCCTTCTGGTCACATTTCTCCATACATCTACTACTACTAACTACTACTACTACTACTACTACTACTACTACTAATAATAATAATAATAATAATAATAATATAGAAAGTATATATTTTAAAACTCATGTCTCAGACATTAGTGAACTTCAGTTATTGGGGATGTTTAAAGAGAATTTTGTTCCCTAGTCAACATTCTACCTCTTCTATGAAGCCATTCTTGTTTAACTCTGTCTTCCTCTCTACATTTCTTTCTTTTCTTTTTTGGTTTTTCGAGACAGGGTTTCCCTGTGTAGCCCTGCCTGTCCTCGAACTCACAGAGATCTGACTGGTTCTACCTGCCGAGTGCTGGGATTAAAGGCGTGTGCCACCACGCCACGCTACATTTCTGAACTTCTACTCCATGTTAGCACTTCACTGTTCCTCACTCCCACACTGCCTTATTCAAACACACAGCTTCTCCTGTCTTCTACTTCATATATTTATATGTACATCATTCTATTTTTTAAGACATGTATTTATTTTTATTTTACATGTATGGGTATTTTGCCTGTGCATATGTAGCGCCCACAGGAGTCAAAATAGAGCACTGGATCCCCTAGAACTGGAGTTGTAGATAGTTGTAAGCTACCATGTGGGTGCTAGGAACCAAACTGAGGTTCTCTGCAAGAACAGCAAATACTCTTAATCACTGAACCTTCTTCCAGCCCCATGTGTCTCCCTTTTTAGAGAATTTTTCATATTATTATATGTTGTGGCTCTCTAACCCCTGTATTTCCAACAGTGTTGATAACAAATGCACAGTCTAACACTAACTAACAAAAATGTTAGTATTATCACTAACAGACAACCATCGCTGCCCATGAGTGCAGTTCAAGGATGATAATATACTTCCTTCCCAAATACACTAAAATTAAACATACCCTCATGTTCAAAATGAATTAACTCAGATAAAAAAATCAAAACAAGTGAACATGCATAGTACAGCTTGAATTCTCCCGAGAATGTTATTATCTTGGTTAGTCAATATTTCTATGCATTTTCTATCTTGAATTTTCCACTCCACACTTGTAAATAATTATATATGCCATTTGTGTTTTTATTGTTTTCTTTTTTCCCTATTGTTTGCTCAATTTGAGTCCTTTAGAACTTAGCATTCACAAAAATCAAAACGGAGCCTTCATAGTAAGCCGAATGGGCTTTGAGTTTAAGAGACTGAACATTCTTTTTTCTTGTGTATGAGTCATGGATCGTTCTCATTATAGAATTTTCTGTAGCCTCTCCATCCCATCCTTACAACATGAGTTATCTCTTCTCTCTGGCTGAGACTCACTTTAAAAAGGTTCCTTTTCACATCTACCAGGAGAGCATTACTAAGTAAGTAGATTCTGGTATCATGTGACATACTCTCCAAGTACATCATTCTGTCTGACTCAACTCTGTGACCACAGATCCCTTTAAACAAACAGACAACTAATTAAACCAAAGTCACTCAAAAGGCTCAGAAAACAGAATGAAGCAGAGATATTAGGTGCAAAGTCTATTTCACTGGAAGCTTTACATTTAAACACAAACCTTCTGTCCTGTAATGGGCATTTCACCAAAAGCACGACGTAAATGAGTTATTCTGTGTGTTACAGTATGAAAGCCAAAAGCTCATGAAAGGAGAAAAGGTTGATAGTTTTAGATTACATTACTCTAAATAAAGGAAGGATTGTTGCTGACATTGCCTTAAATACACTGCATGGTGACATGCGCTTGAAGGAATTACAGCTGTGTGGTGCAAGTCAAAATCAAATTTATTTCAATGAACTACAGCATATTCTTAAAACAGAAAAAGCACATTAGGATACAAATATATAAAAATTCCTTTATTGACTTTGTTGTTCATGTACAAAATTTTAAATCTTTGTTTATTTTCAAGTAAAAAATATGTATATTGGTAAAACTGCGGGTTTGTATATATACTCACAAAAAAGGGATTTCACACATAGAAAAATTCCTGACCACTACTTCCTTAAAATTTGCTGGGGCAAAAACAAAAACCAGTAGGGAGGGATAAGCCCCTTACTAAATCACTACTAAATGTTTAAACCCATAAAAGAAAAAGTAACAGAGATTTAGACACAAATAACCAAAGAAAGAGAAGAAAATAAACAGGAGAATTAAGTCAGATGCAGTGCCAGCTGAATTCAGACTTCAAGAGTTTACAGGGCATTAATCTGATATATGCTAAATTAGGTTTTCAAATTCTATAATATTTGATTTCTTTTCTAAAACTGGTTTACACTTAATCCCAGAAGTTTTTCTTTAAATGATAAACTACAATTCTAAGTGGGATTTCTATTCAACCAGGAGTGCTGTTGTTGTTGTTTTAAGTATTTATGAATCATATTTATGATTTTATCCTCCCTAAACATTACTTTTGACTTTAATAAAGTCAAGACTGATGTAAGAACTAAAAGATGGTTTACTGTGTATTAAATAATACTCATTTTGAAGCAAGGCCACTATTTATCAACTAAAATAATGTCAGAAAAGTTTTCAGACATATGGAAATTTCTTCCAGTCTCACAACCACAAGCCATGGTATAAGCCACCAGGGATTACAGAAGATAAGCCAGCATTAAACACAGCCCCGATAGTGCATACTGCTGACCACAGCCTGTGTTAGACACAGCTCCAAGAGCGCACACAGCTAACCACAGCCTGCCTTAGAATAAGCCCAATAGTGCATACAGCACATCACAAGCTGCGTTAGGCACAGCCCCATAGTGCACACAGCTGACCATAGCTTGCATTAGAACACAGCCCCATAGTGCACACAGCTGACCACATTTCCTTTGTCTTCTCAACTGAAGCACAACCTTCAACTTGAATCCAGTCTGCATCAGAAAAAGTTGGAAAGCTGGGAGCTTTCCCTCACACCCTGATTCACGGGACCACTTCCCAAGAACCACAAGTTGAAGCCACATACGGGGCCAACCCACAGAGCTCTGCCATTCCACTCATACTGAAGCAGTGTTGATACAGCAGCTCTGTGAGTTGCTGAAGAGTAAATAAAAGACTGTATCAGCCAGCACTCTGAAGGCAGAGGCAGGTGGATCTCTGAATTCAAGGCCAGCAGGTCTTCAGAGTGAGTTCCAAGACAGTCAGGGCTACATTGAGAAACCCTGTCTCAAAAACCAAAAACCAAAATCAAACAAAGACTGCATTAAGATGCCGGGGCAATCATGTTACAGTGAGTGAGCCTGGGTGGCTTTAAAACAGGGGCAGGAGGCACACTCTTAAGAATTCTCTAGGGTTGGGTACATAAACTGAGGAAAACCAGACAAAATAGTAGCAAGGAAACTTACCAATATAGCATCAGTATGTTCTGCAATGTGACCCAATCAGATTACCCTGAAAATATGTGGACATGTACATGTAGCCATTTGATGCTGGTGGGTGATGTGAGAAGAGAAGATTCTACTGCATAATGAAAAACAGGTAAGTCTCTTGTCATCAGTCTGTTTCCTACAATTTGACACTTATTTTGACAATGAAATAGAAATTAGGACAGGAGGGAGAGCCACTTAAAGAGGGTACCTGTATCCTACATATATACATGCACACACACAGGTACAAATAAAAGAAATCCATTACAGTTTAAATATTTTGTGTTTTTTTTTTCTTGTGATTTAAGATATATAAAGAAGAAGTATCAAGGAGACTCTTTACCACAAAAGAAGTCAGGGAAAAAAAAACCAAACTACCAAACCAAGATCATGACAGCCAGAAACACCAAAGAAGATGCTATAGTGGATTCACATCCTACCCACCATGGGACAGCTATTGCAAGAAGAAGAGACAAGCATTGTGCTGGTGATCAGGATGTCTGCTAATTTGTTATAATGGGAAACAGGCGTATGGACCAAAGCAAGTTGCAAGTATTAGAGTTCAGAGAAGAAACTGTGATGATATCAAAAGATATGGGAGAAAGAATGTGGTTGGAGACAAAAGACAAGTCTATGTTGAAGGAAAGAGGGAGATGCAAAAAAGCCATTGTGGGCAAAGGGAAAACTGCCTGGGAACAGTTGCTTGATCATAAGCTGGCAGCTGGAAGACTCCCAGCCACAGAGGCTGTTCTAGCTGAGCCTCAAAAAATGGCTCATTTACTCTGCAGATATTTAGCGCACAATTGGCTCTAAGCACAGTGTAAATAGTGAGGATATGGAAGGGGAAATGTTGGACAAGGACCCTACCCTCTCAGACATTGACAAACTATGAAGGAATGAACAAGACATGTTTTCATTGTTCTTTGCAATTTTACTGAGAAACCATCAAGGCAGGCAGAGGCAACAGAAAGTACTAGAAAGGCACATGGGGAAAGCTGCTGAGAAGCTAACATGGGAACTGACATCTATGTGACAAGGGGAAGATAAACTCGTGAGGATCTGAAGAAAAATGAGCTAGACCAAAGCAACAGCACAATAAAGAAGTTTTGAGGAGACAGCAGGCATAGAGTGTTTGAGAAGAGAATGGCTATGTGGCTGTGTATAGGGTGGGAGATGTGGCGAAATACGCAGACACAGAGGGAGGCAGAGATACATAATAAGGCATTGATGGCTGCTATATAGAATCTAGATATTAGCCCGAGGACAATAACAACAACCAAAAAACACAACATAGGTTTAAAAAATGGGAGAGAGTCGTTTTTTTAGCGGCAGCAGTCCTTCTTCCCTTCTCGTCCTTCTTCCGGTGATCCTTTTCCTCTCTCAAAAGCCCACCAGCTCAGCCCCACCCACTCTCTTTTGCCTATCCCAGGCTATAGGCAACTTTTATTTAACCAATCAGAGATGACTTAGAGGCAAGAATTACCAACATCATTTGGTGTCACCAGACTTTATGGGTACTGGTAAATAACATAACATTAACCACATAACAAGCTAGGATAACCCACAAGAAGCACTCTCAAATTCACACACGGTAGAACCATTAGTTGAAAAAAAAATACACAGAGGAAAAACTGAGAAAAGGGAAATCAATATCTCATTTTGCATATGGTAAGTTTGAAATGTTCATTTAATGCCAGTGATATCTGAAACAGACATTCTGATACCCAAGTTTGCCATCTAGGGGAAGAGTCAGAGCTAAAGATGTCAATTTGGTAGCAGAAGCCTTTGATATTTCACAAAAGGCTGAGATTGAATGAAATTTCTTAGAGCAATCCCCAGATACAGAAAGGGTCAAGATCACAACCGACCACAGGGATATTCTAGCTCTCAGGGAAGTCACACAGAGCAGAGAACTCACAAAGGAAAGTGAGGAGCAGCCAGAGTCACAGATGGGGGTCCCCAAGAGCTCATGCAAATGAGGAAGGAAACAAGCTACAAGAGATGAGGAATGAATAAGGCTTAGGACTGTCAAGTGTTTGAGCAAGACAATGACTGAAAACTGTGGAGGTTTGAATTCTTTGGAAACACAGTTGTGTTGAATGAATATGTAAAGATTGAGGGAATGCTTAGTCTAGTGCTGAAAAAACAGACTCATAAAAGGGGCATACAAATCTGCCTGATGACTGGCATCAGCTCCACAGACTACTCCAGCCAGATCTTCAGTGAAGTTCTGAAG
>CAJQZJ010032401.1:4483473-4498533 GCA_907164525.1 Lophiomys imhausi
CACACACACACACACACACACACACACACACACACACACACACACACACACAGAGAGAGGGGGGGGGGAGGGAGAGGAGAGAGGGAAGCAATAGAAAAAAGAGAGAAAAAAGCACACATCATTATTCTGGCCTTGCAGATATTGAAAAAGAAGAACAGGGAGAAACAGAAGTGAGCCAGCGCAGCATAAAAACAACACTGACATGCAGGCAGCATTTCTTTGTGTACAAAAGTGTAGAGAAGGTAAAAAGCAAGAAGATTGGATTAACACCACCACCTCCTTCTATGATGGTAACACTTGCGATTACATAAATTTAGATTACAATGAGAACAGATTTTGTGAAAATAGTAGGTTGTATAATATATAACTCATAATTTGGGGTGCTTTGAATTAGAAATTTTTTTGTTCACTTTGCAGAGGTCAATTAAGATAAAAACCTGGACTAAAGTAAATGTTATAATTCTTTTTGTTTGTCTTATTGTTTTGTTTTTCTTTTGAGACAGGGTCCCACTATGTATGTAGCCTTGGTTGTTCTAGAACTCAGTATATAGATCTGGCTTCCTTTGTTTCCCAACTGCTGGGATTTAAGGAAAACACACCATGTCCTGCTTTTATAATACCTTTTTTAAAACCTAGGTAATAGCTAGTGTTACACAGATCTGTTTAATAAAATAAAAATCTGAAGCTAGAGAACCTCTTTGAAAGACAAAGACACGCACAACTGGGTGCGCGCACGCACACACACACTCACGCACTCACGCACAAATGTACACAATTGGACATAGACAGGGACACTCTCTGGACCTACTTGAGAGTAAGTGGTATAGAGTAAATATTCCCATTCCAAAGGGATAAAACATACAGGATAACATGGAAAAAGAGACAAAAGCAAGGCTAAAACCCAGCAGGGAAAACATTAAAACTACAGTCCACCTCTGGCACATGTGTGCTCTAGGAGTCATGGGAAGCCCCACCCCCCATTGCCCTGACTCCTGCAGCACAAGAAGCTGTGGGGGCATCTCCTTGGTGCCTGCACTTTGCCTGGTACATCCAATTTCCTGTGGTCTCCAGGGCAACTTAGACGTCCCCTTCACACCATTACACACTAGCTCAGGAGCTCCAGGAAAGGGGTCTGGCCCTGCCACACACTGCTGTCCTTGCTGGCTCTCCTTGGAAGTTTTGTTCCATCCTTCATGGTGCCACAACTTTTACATTTTGCAGCACATGGACAACATCAAGCTCGGTAACCAGGTAGAGATACAACTGGCTACACAGATTTATCAGAGCAACAAAACCACTTTTTTTTTTTCCTGAGACAGGTTTCTCTGTGTATCCCTGATTGTCGTGGACTCACTTTATAGACCAGGCTGGCCTCAAACTCACAGAGATCCACCTGCCTCTGCCTCCCAAGTACTGGGATTGAAGGCGTGCGACACAACGCCTGGCACAAAACCACTTCTTGACCAACTGTCCTCAGTCTATAGCTGCATCCTCCTCACAGCACCTTTCTGGCTCACCTAGGGAAAACCTTTTCCTAGATGTGTAGTCCTCCTTCTGCCCTATCTCAAAGGCACTCCAACTTCAAAAGGAAGTCTCTTAAATGCTTATACACTGGAGTCTTTGATGGGAAACGCCTTACCTTTAAGGCCGTTTCCTATTGTCCAAGTGCAGAGTTCACCATTTCTCTTAATAATCTCTTTAAAAGAAAAAAAGGGTATTGCCACATCACCTGTTCAAGCTCCTTTCGTCATCAAAATGTATGTTTCCCACAATACAGTCTGTCCGTAGGATAGTTGTCAAAGTCTACAAGCTTAATGTTTAGGCTCATCATGGCAATGATCCTATTTCTTGGTACAAATGTTCTCTGTTAATTACTTTTATTATGCCTGTGAAAATCCCCAACTTAGACAACATATGTGGGGAGGTCTACGCTGGCTCACGGTATCATGTCATCATGACAGGAAGGCATGGCTACCAGTACAACTCCATCCTCAGCACCATCAGGGTTTGGTACTTCCTCACATGAACGGAACAGTGAGACAAATGCAGACTAGGGGCGGGCGTGACCTTTAGCACCTAGACTCGATGCCCTAAAAGTTTTCAAACAGAGCTAACATCTGTTTTGAAACCAAACATTCAAAACATGGGCCAGTGAGGGACATTCTACATGGCCTATGAGGACACTCAATTCATAACTGAAGACTGCGTATCCAATATTTCTACATCTTTTCATTGTCTATGGGTCTTGTGAATCTTAAGCTTCAGAATCTCCTAGATGCAAACACAGTCATTTACTTCTATGGACATTTGTTAAAGGTTTGCTATCTGCCCACAGTTGTTTTCCTGTCAGTGATCAACTTGAGACTTTTGATCATTTTTCTACAGGAATAGGTATTTATTTCTTTTTAATCGTTTATGTATTAAGGATAGAAATCACCCTCATTCATATGTTTCTTCTTTATTGTATGAATTTGAGGTCCAAAATTGCTTGGTACATAGAGGGTGTACAAACAGAGGCATCCCTTTAAAGATGAGCGGGACACGTTGTCTCTCTCAAGTGCAGCACCCTGCAGAAGTTTAGGTCATTGACAGTTTTCTCTTCACTGAAAATTGCTCTGGGGTTGCCTTTTGGGTCATACCCATCTTACCTAACATGTGAAATTTTCTGCTACTAGAGAGCTCCCAACAGAAATGGTGGGAAGTGGGAAGTGTGGTCAGCACACCATTCATTGACAAGCATCTGCCCAGAGCTACATCTTGCCTCTGCAGTCAGCAAGCATACTTGAGTGACATTAGTTTTCTGTTTCTATGTAAAGATTTTATTTCTAACCCCTCCAGATTTTCAGAACACCACTTCCACATTCTAGATCCACTGTCTGGGTCTGCATTCATCTTACTTATGTTATTCACAGCCTAAGAGACTTTTTTTCCTTTCCCTCCTTCCCTTTCTGTCTCCCTCCCAGTCTTTCTTTGAAACAGGGTTTTACAATGTAGCCCAGGATAGCTTCAAATCCTGCCTCTGCCTCCTAGTGGTGCCGTTACAGGCACACCGCCAAACTTGATTTCCACTTTCTAGGCCAGAGAACCCTAGTCCACCTCTGTGTCCTCCTGTGTCATTTTCTCCTCCCTCACTCCAATGCTTCTGTTCATTCTGTAACCAACTGATGACCACAATAATGGAATGTACTGAGGGTACTTGTTCTTTGGGTGCTGCCATAACTAAGAGTCAGAGCAATGATGAGAAGGGCTTTAACAGGATTTGAAATAGTTAGAGTTACAATTAGAAAATTATGTGGAAAATACTGTCAGCTTCATCCATGGTGGGAGTGCAAATTATTTATACACACAAGTCTCAAGGACAGAAGAAACTTTAAAGACAATGAAGAACTGAGGATTGTTTGAAAAAATAGAGATAAAGAGTTCTTTTTATCTGTCCATATCTTTATCTACTTACCATATGTATTTTTTCTGATTATAAGCCTAAACGGACAAGTGCTCAAATATCTATATATTCAGGTTATGGAAGGGACTGGCAAACAATTCATTCATTAGCTTTCCTTGATTTCTCGTAATTCTGTGCAATCCAGAGGGAGAAGAAAGAGCTGTATGGCTCCTTGTCAATGTCACTTCTGAAACAATGCAGAATTTTGTTCATATATTTTTACATTCTTCAAGAAGATACCTAAATTTGTGGATTTGGGGACAAATAAATTTAAGGAAGAAAAGTATTTCTTTTTCCCAAAGCTATCTGTGACATGTATGTACATACTGCATGGCATCTCTTACAGTAAAGGAGGTTCTTGGGGAAATAGGCAGTCACATCATGGAAACACTGGAGACTGCAGTGCCCCCCAAAACAGTTCAGAAGATCTGGAAGACTGCTTTGAGTTTGGAGTAGTTAACATTCAATAATGCCTCAATCTTTACTCTTTGAAAACTAGATGAAGCTGTAGCTCCTCTCTCTACCAATAAATAAGTAATTAAGTCACCCATATATAATTACAGAATAAATTCTGAATAAAAGTTTCAGAACTTACTAGGATTTCAAGCATCTATGTTAAAGAATTCTATAACAACTTTGGGTTTTCTTTTGCTTTAAAATTTTGTTTTACAAATTTTCAGGTATTAAAATTTGTCTTATAAATTTTTAGGTATTACAAATGTATTAGGTAATACCTAATACATGAACTAATTTCCCATTTCCACCTTAGGCCCTGCATCTGTTTACTGAGGTCCATGGATGACTGAAGTACCATATTCTAATCAATAAGTTCTTAATTGGCATCTTTTAGGGAAAAGCCTATGGGCCCTTGAAATTCATTATCCCCTCTCTGCCATGGATAGCACACAGTAGGCATCCTGATGATGACCCTAGAGACCTAGTGATTTGCTAGAGAACTTGACTTACAAACTGGAGACACTTGCTTGGTGCCCAGTTCCTAGTACTGCCCTTCATGTGTTTGCTATATGCTATTTGGTCTCTCATACTTAAACCTCATCTTCTTTGATAATAGTTCCTTTCCCACCTCCTATTTTACCTGCAAATATGATCAGGAAAACCTAGGGTATGCAGGCATGAAGCTATCACTTAAGTTTGAAATAAGATCAACATTTAAGTTCCAATCCTCTTTCCAATATAGTTCTACTACTCAAAAAAACAAAAAAAAAAAAAAGACAAACAAACGAACAAAAAACAACAACCAAATTATGGAGGTGTAATTGATACTCAAAGAACTTCACATATTTAATGTGCAAAACTTGATGGGTTTGGACCCATGTAATAACCTGTGACACCAACCACCATCATCAAGGTGGCAGACACCCAACTTCCCCCTTTCCTTTCCTATGGCAACAATGATCCTTGAGTTCAACTCTTACCTAATATTAGGAGAGCCTCTCAAATCCTTCTGGAATGCTGTTTGTGTAGGATGAAAAGGTAAAGGAAACCTACCAATCCCTGAGCTTGTCACAGAAACCCACCAATCCCTGAGCATGTCCAAGCTCAGGAATTGAAATCTCACCAATCCTCACCCTAGAAATCTCCACCCTGGAAAGCTCCACCCCCAAAGGAATCCTATTTAAACACTGTCTTCTGCTCTGTTCCCTGTTGCTTCTTGCCTGAGCAGAGGCAGCCTCCCTTCTGGGCTTTTCCCTCCCAATAAATCTCCAGCGTGAGGTTTGTTGTGTGGTGTGACTTTGTGGAATTCCTTGGCTTCCAAATTCCAGGATACCTCTTGGAGCAGAGCTGTAACACTTTTACTGGGGAAAACATTCTCCTCAGGAGCAGAGAGCTGTAACACTTTCAAATGGAAACCATCTCTCCTGGAGCAGAGCTGTTACACTTTCATTGGAGAAACCTTCCCTGGAGCAGCCAGAGCAGAGATTTGGCTTTCCCCTCAGAGCTGCAACACTGGCAAAGCCTTGCCTCCCCTAATCCCACTCCTGTCCTGTGACATGAACAGTGATGCAGGGCTGAAAGCCACCACAGCCATATTGCTACCATTACATCAGCAAGCATAAGAATAAGAGACCCGCAGCTGACTGCAGCAGAGCAGAAAGATGAAAAAGGAGAACTGGTTACTCAACATGAAAATCAAGACCATCAACTATCTACTTCCCATCTTCTTCTGGGAGAAAAAAGATTTTTTTCCCCAAAGTAGATGGATGCACACTAGTGTATGGGAGATCTTAAGTCTCTGGGTTTTGTTGTTGTTGTTTCCCCAGAAGCATCATATAGAGTACACTGTGCTTTGATCTGCTAACACCATCACTATTTTGAACCTTACTGAAGTGACACCCAGTTCAGTGGTATTAATTTTTATTGCACTCTTTATCTTAGACTACAAAGTCCCCTAGAAAGCTCAGTATGTTATGGCAACACTGAGGGTTGTTGACTCCACACATGTATGACAATTTCTAGCCTCTTTATAAATTCTTAAAAGTTTGATTATTATTAGCAAAAGACAAAAGCTCTGAACTAAAAGATTGGGAACAAATGCATTTGCACATAGACTCTTCCCTATTTTTGCTATTCAAATTTTAAACTGATAATATAAAACATGTATTTCAAATGGCAATTCAACCACTTCCAATGTATAGGACACACCTAGAAAGGAAATCTTAATAGCCATGTGCAGTCAGGATTCTGGAATGTTTGAGAACTCTTGAGGTACTGTGCCCACAGAGTTCATCTGTGGTGGACACACCTGTAATTTCAGCAAAAGTCAACCTGATCTACATAGCACATTCCAGATTGGCCAGAGCCATACAGCAAGACTCAAAAGACCAACAAAAAAGAAAGCAAACCAACCAATGAAACAATGGTTCTCAACCTGTGCACTGTGACCCCTTTGGGGTAGCATATCCGATACTTATATTATAATTTATAACAGTAGCAACATTACAGTTATGAAGTACCAATGAAAATAACTTTATGGTTTAGGAGCCATCACACCATGAGCAACTGTATTAAAGTGTTGCAGCATTAGAAAGGTTGAGAACCACTGAAATGTCTCTCAATGAAAAAAAGCATACTCCAAAAATACACTTTTGAAAATTCCTCTACAAAAGTAAGGACAGAAAAATATTTACATTCAAATAGAAAGAATGCTGTTTAAAGATGGCACATTAAGTGTTAGTGATACACTCAGTAGATGAAGGCACTAAGTTCAATCCCCAGAACTAATCTGGTGGAAAGAGAAAACCAATTCTTGCAAGTTGTCTTCTCCATAAGCTCACTCTAGCACCCATTCATGCAAACACACACACACGCACACACACACGCATGCACACATATGCACACTCGCACACACAATGTGAGGGGAAACGGCATATTAAAGAACATGTGTTATGGCACATACAGCTGTCACCTCAGTACTTGGAAGGTGGAGGTAGTAAGATAATGAGTTAAAGACCAGCCTGAGCCACACAGGCAAGGTTTGAGTCAAAAACCCAAACCAAACCCAGCAAGATGGTTTGGCAGTTAAAGAGGGTTGCCAACATGCCCGAGGACCTGAGCTGGATTGCTAAAACACATGGTGAGGTGGGACCCAATCCTCTAAGCTGCCCTATGACCTCTACATATGTGCCATGCCCCTCCCCTATAAATATGTAATGTAAAAACAAACGAAACAATTTTTCAAAACAATGCAAACAAAAGGCATATTAAAAGCAAGGGTCATTTGTCGAACTCAAAAACCTACACGATACATGACTCAGTTCCCAAAAGGTCAAAAGCGAAGGGCAAAAGGAGGATCAGTGAGAGGGGCTGGTGGGAGATGAGACTCTGAGCATGGAGAAACTCTGAAGGTGCTGCAACGGTCCATGTGTTGACCTCTGTGTATACTACATAACTATAAGCAATTTTTACAACCTGTAGAACTGTTCCCATTTTTTAAAAGCAAACTTTACTATATCTAGCTAATTCCTTTACCTTAAAGTGGTAGAAATTACACATCTGTGAACTGACTGTTAAAAATCAAGTTATTCCATTCTATGTTAACGGATGCTCTAAGAACCAGCCAAGAATCTGACAGACAAAGCCACTGTCCCAGCAAGTTTTAAGATGCAGGTGATCTTTACAAGTGTTCAAGCCCGTATGATGGAATCAGCTTCATAATGGAGCTAGACCCCAAATTATTTATTTATTAGTAGGGGCTCACATGCAGTGATAGCCTTTGCTGTAGAAACAGTAGTTAATCTTAACATTCCATCCTGGGCCTTCCAATATGAGCAAGGGTGCACATGACATACCTGAGGATGGCAATATTTACTCTCCTTTAAGTCTCTCTGGTAGTTACAAAACATCTCATATGGATATCTCGTCTGCTTCTCACAGTAACTCAGCAAGGCTGGCTGGATGACATACACTAACATGGTCCATCTTACAGATGAGCCAACAAGGCCCAATATTTTATATGAACTGTTTATAATCCTAAAATCAGTGTAGAGTCAGGAAATAACCATGATATTCTGATTCCAAATCTAATAATGCGTTCCTCCCATATCAGGGTGCCAATTAAAGGTGACATACCTAAAACCTCTTTCCCAAATCTCTAACTATCAAGCCAACTGAAATCCACACTGGTCTGCAAATATAACTCTAAAGCCTCTGGAATGGTTCCATAAAATTAAAATGCAGGCACAGCAGAAACAGGGTTTTCTGGGATGAAAGCTACTGCTCAAATGGAAAGGAAAGCCAACACAGATTCCTACAAGGCCCACATATTTTCATATTTAATCTCAAAACTCCCTAGGGACAGGCAATGTTGCTAACCTCATACACAGGGAGGATCTGGACCAGAAGATGCTGAGCAACTTGTCCACCGTTCTGCTATTTCTCAGGATGGAAATCAGATTCTCATACAAGACTTTTGCCCCTTAAACTCTTAATCCTTAGGACACTAAATCTACACATTTGTAAAGAATGAGTCAAAACTTCAGTAGTTTCAAATATACCTTTGAATCTCAACAATAAAAAAAAAAATTTTAAAGGTAAATATTGCTCCTGGGCATGGTGGTGCATGCCTTTTCCCCGCATATGGGAGGCACAGGCAGGTAGATCTCTGTGAGTTCAAGGCCAGCCTGGACTACAGAATGAGTTCCAGGATAGCCAGGGCTACACAAAGAAACCCTGTCTCAAAAAACAAATAGAAAACATGCTGTTTGTAGCTTTTTTTCTTCATCTCTAAAATGAGGGTTAAGTATTTGTGTTTCCTTTTTGGAAACCTGTCCAACCTCTCTGGTGCTTTGAAAAGACTGAATTCTCCAACAGCAGGTGCTTTGATGTAATCACCCTCCGTGTGTCTGTCTGCACGGTGCCTGGTATACAAACAGACTAGCCCCAGAGACCAAGCAAACAATATGCAAAACGAGTAAAGATGTGATCCTGGGAACTGTAGTTTTCCCTTTAAAGCCTCTGCTTTAAAATGGTATACTAACTGTTTTTACAACAGAACTTGTGGATGGATAAGGGAGAAGAAATGATTTATTTTAAAAGAAGTTTCCTAACCCCCCCCCCCACACACACAGACTAATTACCATAAAGGCACTTGAGGGTGAGGGTGGCACAAACAATGGCCACAATGCCTTTTTCTGGTTTATTTATCTTTTTTTTTTAAACATTTATTTATTTATTATGTATACAGTATTTGCTCTACATATATGCCCGGGCACCAGATCTCAATGTAGATGGTTGTGAGCCACCATGTGGTTGCTGGGAATTGAACTCAGGACCTTTGGAAGAACAGCCAGTGCTCTTAACCTCTGAGCCATCTCTCCAGCCCGGTTTATTTATCTTTAATGGCTATTATTTAAAAAGCAAAGTGAGGAAGAATAATAATTTGATAGATTTATATTGTTATCTGTTTCTACAGTGTGTGTGTGTATGTGTGTGGGGGGGGTATAAATTGCTGGAATATAACTTGCAAAATGAAGTTTGGTTTGCCTGTCAAATGCTGATAAAAGGAAGAAGGAAAGCAACAGTTTAAATGTGAAAGGCACCTTTTCCCCAACTCCTGAACTAGTTCACACAATAGGATGAATAATTCAGCTGTCTGGAACTTCCCGTGTGCAGAGCTCGGCTGCAGACCAGGGGTATTATCACTTCGAATTTGTGTTGCCTTTAGTCAGCCCACTTCATCTGCATTTCTAACACCTGTTTCATCAGCTGGGAGGAGGCTGTTCTTCTATAATCACCTCTTATCTCCATTCTGTCCAGCTAACAAAAAGACTGCATTATAGAATACAATTACCTAGAAGAGATAGGAAGTGCTGATCCTCTGCAAGGTACTGTGCTTTACCTTATCAAGGTACTTCTTAAAGCATATTATTTATAAATGGTCACACTTCATAGTTTATATACATAAATATACAAAATATCAATGTTGTTTATAACAAAAGTATGTCTACTTCTTCTGCACTGAGTACCTGTTTCGGTGCAAACAGAAGAGAAAGAAGCAACTGCAAAGATGAATAAGATTTATAAAATACACAATTATCCCTTACAGGTTTATTATTACTGCATTATCTGTATTACCATGAAAGGTAATACACAGCTTAGCCTGTGTAATATGATTGTAGTTAAACTTCTAAGCAAATCAACACCCAGCAGCCAAACCTGGACCAGCAGTCAGTCCACTGTCAACAGTGCACACGACCTCCCCTGTGCCACAGCTTTCTGTGGAGTAGCTGCTGCTGCTGCTTTCCCACACTGCAGCTGAGTGAGGGGAGGAAGCCGGAGAAGACATGGAGTAACCCTGAGCACTGTCTAGCCTGCCATCGCTGGAGTGGCTTTCCTTCAGAGAATCTCACTGTTAAAGCAATGATTTCATCTGCTGTCTGACTCCCTTCCATGCATGTAGCATGTAAACTCCCGGCTACTCACCACTCTGTTCCCTGTGTCTACTTTAATTCCAGACACACAAGAAACACTGAATAATATATCTTACAGAAACAGAAGTTCAACTCCAACCATGAGGAATTAGAAAGGACACTAAAAGACTATATTTGTCTGTGTCATGTGTGTGTGTGTGTACATGTGTGTATATGTGTGTGTATGTGGTGTGCGTGTACGTGTGTGTGCATGGTGGCAGTGGCAGTGTTTTGATTTCTCAACACAAGGTTTCTCCGTGTAGCCCTGAACTCAGAGATACACAGCTTCTGCCTCCTGAATACTGGGTATATTTTTATTTTATGTGTACACACAAGATCCTACCTATCAAGGATTGCCATAGAACAATATTTTCTATATAAGCTGATACCATCAGACAGAAACCAACCACTCCTTCAAAATATCAAGACATTTCATTCCGAGTATTTTAAATATTTTCATTTGAACACCTTTAAAAATCTTCACCCACCTTTAAAAATAGGCTTCACAAGCTGAATGTGGGGGTACATGCCTTTAATCCCAGCACTAGGGAGGCAGAAGCAGGTGGATCTCTGTGAGTTCAAGACCAGCCTGGTCTACAAAGTGAATTTCTGGACAGACAGTACTGTTACACAGAGAAACCCAGTCACGAAAAAAACAAAACAAACAAGAAAAAAAAATTAGGCTTCACGCAATTTAATCAGTACAGTTGCTTTATAATCAAAACTATATATTACCCCTCTAAGTCCTGTAGTATGATATCATGACCTGTCAGGAATTAATGAGGTCTGTAAAGCTGTCCCCTGAACCTTGGGGACAGAGGACTACAGGTTCAGATTTTGCACTTTATTTTCCTGCTCTCTATTCTCAGTATTCCACTTTCTACCATTTCTTCACTGTAGACTCTAGCTACCATTAAGTTATAATTTATTCTCAGGATTTTTGGACCTAGGGTTGAAGTCTGGGATTACCGGGAAGCCCCTGAGCTTGATGCTAAATGACAGGCTCCCTTTTTTGCAGTGGGGTTCCCTCCTCTTCTGCCTGATCTGAGGGGATCCTGGACTGCTGGACCATACCCTCTATCTGAGGAATGTCACATAGCCCTCAGGAAAGTTACAGGCCAAACCCTTTCTCCTGATAAGAAACCCACCTGGTGATAACCTGAAAACACTTTCCCATGCTAATAAGATCTTTTGGTGCCTTGGCTTTCAGTCAATGATCTTTGTCCATGCCTTTAACTGTACCTGGAATTCTTCCCCAACCCCTGCTGCCCATGGGATACTTAGCCACTATGTTCCTTTTCTTTTGATAGGACTGCGCTACTACATGTAAATGAAGTATCCCTGGCACTCCTAGCCCCAGCAAATCAAACACATTCACCTCCAAAACCACTCCCCATTGCCCAAGGTTTATAATGTCCCTTTTCAAGAAATAAACTCTCTCTCTCTCCATTCCTCCACCACAATAATCTGAGATACGGCTGTTTATTTTGGGCTTCAGTAGGAAAAACTTTGTTGCTGGACCCAGCTGCTTAGCCAGGTCTCCTACCACTTGCAGCTAGGCTCATCTCTCAGCACCCAGAGCCCCAGCTCACACCCATGCCACCAATGCCGCTGCTGCCTAGCCGGCTCATCTCTCAGCACCTAGAGCACCAACTCACATCTGTGCCACCACCGTCCCTGCTGCCTGGCCGGCTTGCACCACCACCCCAGTGACCTCCCCTGAAGCTCCCACATCTCTTGTGCCACCCACCGCAGTTCATCTAAGGCAGCTAGTTGTTGGCTGTTCCTGGAGCAGCCTCCAAATCCTCCCAAGCCACGCTGGGCTCCTGCCTAGTTTCCGCTACTCTCCAGGGCCATCTGCCTGTGGTGGGGGGCTGCTGGCTGTTCCTGAAGCAGCCATCAGATTCATTGGAAGGAAGCCGGATGCCTGAAGTCTCTTGGCCTGCCTCTCTGGGATATCCTGTGGCACTGATCCTGTCCTGTGCTTCATTCTTTTCTGCTGGGAAACTGACAAACACTACACCTTCTGGCAGAGAAGTGTACACTTCTGGCTTGGTGCCTCACAAGGCCCAAGCTTCTTGTGAGAGTAAGTGAAAAGGCCCAAGCTCCCCTGGAAGCTAAGAACAACACAGGATGAACTGTAGGCTGTTTAAAACAAGCTTCCATATCAAATAAAATTCTGCATCAGAAATTTGAAAATATCAAGCAACAAGTGTCCTTCTTGTCTGAGGAGACACCTGTAAAGTTCTTTGAAGCCTGTAAGATGCCACAGATGTATAAAACATCATTAAGTAAACTTCACTAAGAATTAGCAGGTTCTTTCAGTAATTCAATCAATAGCCTAATGCTTTGAGTTTCTTTCTTAAGTATATTAAAAATACCCTCCACAAACCACTTAAAGTGTGAATATACATGATACAATATTGAACTCATTTTAACCCAATTTGAAATGGTATGAATACTGAATTAGTGAGATACAGAGACAAGGAGCATTGTATAAATACAGATGAAAACTCAAGGTGTGCAACCTCCCCACAACCCTGAACACATTCCCTTTTAAAACCATCTCTGAGAAGGTGCTTTCCAGGTCTGTGGAGATTAATGGAAGCAGGCTTCTGTGCTGGGCACATTACAAACTGTTTGTAACTCCGGGTGTGGGCAGAGGGCAACCCAGTCTAGCTTTAGCAGACTGAGAAAAAAATGATTAGCTCAGAGAAGGAAAGATCTCAAAGCCCAGTTAGAAAGCAGCACTGTATAGGAGTCACTCAGAATGAAAGCAGAGACCTGAAGTTCCCCAAGCCTTCAGGGCAGCACATTAGTGTGGGGCTAAGGCACAGTTAACGCACAGGGCTGTCCACATATGGAGAGCAACTGGAGTTAACTGCAAAGATTAACTGGAAGGCATTTCAGCAAACAGAGCGAATGCATTGTTTCATACTTATAGTTTGTTAGATAAGTTGTTGAAAAGACTTACTTTGCTATGTGGAAAGCTCTGGCATATTTGCTTCCTCCCCTGATGGCACTTGAGGACTATGCTGGAATGTAGGTGAGACAACACCCTGGACCTGAGAGAACTTAGGTCCTGGTGGTAGAAAGTAGACATCGAAAGATCACACAGATAACTGTTTAAAATTCCGACAAGCACTTTGAGGTAGCAGGGTAATATTCCAGAGGAAAACCTGGTCTAGACAAGGAGAATTAACAACACCTCTCTGAAAAATGATACATATACTGGTGCCCACGACGAGATGGAAGAGCAGCTCAGGGGGAAATGGGAGCATGTCTAGAGGCCTCCATGGAGAAGCCACACCTTTCCCAGACCAAGATGCCCCCGGAATTCATTCTACCACCTCCTTGGCCTGGCTCTTCTCTTGCCTTAGTATCTGTTACGGTCTAAATGTGAAAGGACCCCGAGGTTCACTGAGTGGCAGCAGGCTGACAATGGACTGGGTTTTGAGCAGGGGCTGAATCCTGAGGACTCTGACTTAACCAATGCATGAGTTTCTTGGAAAGCAGGGAGTGAAGACGGAGGGCACAGGACTGCTGGTGTGCCCTTGGAAGCTGCATCTTGTCCTGGTCTATCCTCTGCTCCCTGACAGCTGTGTGGTGGAGAGCACTGTCTATCGCACACTTACACAGCCTTGGCCTTCTGCCCCACCACAGGCCTGAAATCAGCAGGACAAGGTCTATATATTGAATTCTCTAAAGCCATGAGTGATAATAAATCTCTCCCTGACTTCAGTTTTTTATAGCAGCATTTTGTCACAATGATAGGAAATGTAACTGCCATGGAACTTGCCAACTTGCCGCTTGTGGCTCCCTGAAGCCCTATACCCCCAGTATTTCTGCAGCTTGCTCTCTCACCACCTTCAAGTGTCTACTAAAATGTTCTTAAGTGAAACTCACAACTATCACTTCATGAACAACTGCAAATCTGCTTTCTTCATTTTTCCTTATAGTCATACACCATCCAACAACTTTCCAATCGATGACATGATCTATAAGATCACACACCTGCTGACAACATAACCACCGAGTTTACATATGAACAATCTATGCTGATGTTTGGATAAAATCACCTGACTATGCGCTTCTCAGTGAGGCATGGCTGCTTTCTCCTCATGACATACATATTTTGGATTATAAAGCTAAAAATGCTAGTTGCTACACTCTCTCACAGACAACCCTGTCTCGAAAAAAACTAAAAAAAAAGAAAGAAAGAAAGGAGCTGATGAAACTATTACTCTCTCAGAACAGAGGTCATAGGTAAGAAGAAGTGGCACCGGATAAATGAGGAAAGGGGAATAAGGAACAGGCTACGCAGAACTTTGTGAACTATAAAATGGTGTTGGCATTCATCTAAAAAAAGAATCCTTTAAAAGATGTCAGACAGAAATATGACACTATGAATCTTGTATCATTATGCTAGCTTCTATACACAGAATGGGGCGAGAGAGATGAACAGGAGCTCGGATGCAGCTCAGTTGGTCAGAGTGTTCGCACAGCACTACATAAACCGGGCACATGCCTACGATCCAAGCACTACAGAGGCAGGAGGATCTTCAGAAGCTTAAGCACATCCTTGGTTACATATTAAGTTCAATGCCAGCCAGGCTATACAAGACTCTTTCTTAAATAAGGAGATTCACACACACACACACACACACACACACACACACACACACACAC
>CAJQZJ010032401.1:4498543-4524514 GCA_907164525.1 Lophiomys imhausi
CACACACACACACACACACACACACACACACACACACACACACGAATGAATCTACATCTATTCCAATCTTTGGATTAATACAAGTTTTGGGGCCACTCTAGGTGCGTTTGGCTTATAAAAACGTATCTCTGAACAAGGTACATAAAGGTTAAGAGTCGCCCAACTTTCTGATATTCTGTAGCTGCAAATCTGGCTGAGAGTGCAGCAGTATGAAGAAAGAGATAAAGTGAGAGAAACACTGGTGATTTAACCTCCAGTGTTCCCTTAAGGACAAGCATTTGTCACCTTGACAGCAAGGTGAAAGGTTTGCTTATAACAGGACTCTCTTCCCTCCCCCGGGGGACCTGTGATTTCTGAACAGACATTATCTGAATGGATGATGAGGAGGAGAGGGAGGAGCCACACAAAGGGCTGGGGGAGGAGAAGAGGTGAGAACCACATAACTCAGAGCCTCC
Organism: Lophiomys imhausi; assembly: GCA_907164525.1. Classification (NCBI taxonomy): domain Eukaryota; kingdom Metazoa; phylum Chordata; class Mammalia; order Rodentia; family Muridae; genus Lophiomys; species Lophiomys imhausi. The sequence goes on from CAJQZJ010032401.1 coordinate 4,498,999, forward strand.
TACGGCAATGCCGCTCCAGGGACTGTGACACAGATTTACCTTGTGCTGTTCCTCCTCCTAAACTCCCACTTGAGGCCTGAATAATCAACTCCATAAATTATCACAAACACTCGGTGGCCAGTTCACAGCACAGTTCCCATCACTAACAATTACTAGATTGTTAGAAAGCAAGAATCCAAGGAATGAATATGACACACATGCACTCACACATACATACACACACGACGTGCAAATGTACACACACACACTTTACAAATCTCATTTTTTTTTTTTTGGTTTTTCGAGACAGGGTTTCTCTGTGTATCCTTGGCTGTCCTGGACTCACTTTGTAGACCAGGCTGGCCTCGAACTCACAAAGATCCGCCTGCCTCTGCCTCCCAAGTGCTGGGATTAAAGGCGTGCGCCACCACCGCCCGGCACAAATCTCATTTTTAAGGTTAATAATTCTAACAGAAAAGCCTGCTTAAATCTAACACTTAAAATGAGCCTGGCTTTTATTCTCAGTAGCAATACGTAACTCAAAATTAGCAATAATGTGAGGATGCTAATGATTAACAAAAGATAATAGGATCTCTGTCCTTAAGCACTAAAGCGCTCACACTGTTTTCACAAGTATGCAAAGAATGTTTTTAAGTGACAATCATTCATTTCTGAGCATTTGGTCCTAATTTAGTTTCAGGAAACACAAGCATTACTCATGTATTCCTGTGAGGAATGAAATTTTGTCAAGGATAGTATTTAAACTTTTATTATTTTTTTATTTTTTTTTTGGTTTTTCGAGACAGGGTTTCTCTGTGTAACAGCTCTGGTTGTCCTTGACTCACTTTTTTTAGGCCAGGCTGGCCTTGAACTCGCAAAGATCCACCTGCCTCTGCCTCCCAAGCGCTGGGATTAAAGGCGTGCGCCACCACTGCCCGGCTCTTCCCTGAAGTTTGATAAATTCCAATTATCCATTTCATTTAAATGTGTACTTGTTTAATTACCACTGTTTCTAAGGATTGTCAGAGGGTCAAAACTATTTTTAAGAGAAAAATCAACCTTTAACATAATGAACTCAAGCAAAACTGATAGGGAAAGTTACAGACTGGAAAAAAGGGTTCAACAGGTACAGTGTTTGCCATGTAAGCATGAGAACCTAAGCTCACATCCTCAGCACCCACATGAGATCATGGCAGGTTGTATTTGTAATTTCAGTACTAGGGAGGCAGAGCTGGAGAGAACACTGGAGTTCACTGGCCAGACTTCCCAGTTACATGGATGAGCTTCAAGGTCAAACTATACTGAAGAAATGAGACTGCAGAGAGTTGGAGGTTGGGCCATGGAGAAAAGGACATCAGAAATTTGGAGGAAAACAAGAGGGAGAGGAACTCACAGCCTGTCTAAACACTTTTACACCATTCTAAGATCCAAGGACGTTTGTCACAGATCTCAGCATGTCCACTCTACACAGCGCCTCAGTGACCAGTACTAGCCAGATAACCATCTTTGTTCATGACATCACTGTTCCCATGGTCATGTTCCTTATACTTCCTGGAACTTCTAACATCAAATGTTTCAGGTGCTTTCAGAGAAACTCCACAAGTATAAATGCATAAGGAAGAAACGACAGTGATGCTTAGAAACAAGTCTTCACTTCCTGGGGATGTGTTGAAGAGCCCAGAAGTCTGCTTCAAAATAATCCCCGAGAGAGGGAACAGGGATAGAAACAGAAGTGAGCTAGATTGCCACCTAATAAAGTTTAAAGATGGATATACAGAGCCCAGTAAGATTACTGTATGTACTCCTAAAAATGTTTCTAGTAACAGAAAAGCTGTTTTTAACAGGCAGAGATTTTAGGAAAATGCCAGATCCAGGAACTAGACAAAAAGTCTAAACACAGGATAATAGTTTTGCTGGGGGGCGGGGAGTAAAGGGTTGGAGTGACACCATTTCTACAATAATCTGAATGGTAACAACAGCAGCTAACTACATAAGTGTTCACTAGAGGCCACAACGCTGCTAAATCAGCACTTCAGAGGCGAGACCTTATTTCACTGGAGTAGAGAGACCACAACTGAGCTGGGCCTGTGGCCTACGCTTGTAACGCCAGTGTTTGGGGGAGGCAGGAGGATCACTGCGTAGAGGCTAAACCATAATGAGATATTGTCTCCTCCTCCTCCTCTTCTTCTCTTCTTCATCATCACCACTGGCTGTGGAGCTCAGGAGGACAGTGTTTGTCTAGCATATCAGTGGCCCTAGGTTTAATCCCCATTATAAAAGGGTTTCTCTGTGTAGCCCTGGCTGTCCTGGACGCGCTTTGTAGACCAGGCTGGCCTCGAACTCACAGAGATCCACCTTCTACCTCTCAAGTGCTGGGATTAAAGGTATGCGCCACCACACCCAGCCAAGAGTTCTATTTTTACAAACAAAAAGGAAACTCTGAACAAAGACTTCTGCTATGTCAGGCCTAGAGTAGAACTTCTTAAATTGTTTTTCTACTTATTGTTAGAAACAAAATCAAGTTTGCGTGCTAATAAAATGGATGTGCTTTTTATTTTAACATAAAAAATTAAATTTGAATGTTTGATGCTAAATTTTCAATTTTTTTTTTAGTTGATTGCATTTTGACTTTATAATCAGCAATGCTAAGAATGTCACTTTGCATGAGTATGTAGTGGAGAATGGCAGTGTGTGTTTAAAGCCATTGTGGAAATTCTTTTTTTTTTTTTTTTTTTTTTTTTTTTGTTACTTTTGAAACAGGGTTTCTCTATGTAGCCTTCGCTGTCCTGAAACTTTCTCTGTAGACCAGTCTGGCCTTGAAGTCACAGAGATCCACCTGCCTCTGCCTCCTGAGTGCTGGAATTCAAGGTGTGTGGCACCACTGACAAGCTGGAAATTATATTCTAATCCCAAATCAAAATTCACCTAATGATTTTTTTAATGAAACGTCAACAACTCAAACAACATTAAAAATCAAACATTTGAATACAACACAATTCAAAGAGATACTAATTTGAAACTTATATATTGAGAAATGATGGGAAGAAAATAGTAAAATTTTGTTTTCTCTAATTAAAATACTGTTTCTGTAAGAACAGAAAACTTTATATGTACGGTAAAAATCCTGCAGCTCATACCATAGAATAGTCTTGAACATGAGCCAAGGTGGCTTTGGCAGTGTTTGCTGGTATGGTGTTACATGGAATAGTGGTACGGAGAGTGTTGTATCTAGAGAATACAGCAGCTGGGAAGCCACATAGAGAAGTGAGGGTTAATGCTGACAAAAACACCACAGACATATTACACTGGCTGCTCTCTAATTTTTATTTTACTTATTACTGTGTGTGTTTATGGTGTGTGTGTATGTGTGCATATACCAATCCATACATTTGAGGTCAGAAGACAAGTTTCCTTTTACAGTGGGAACTGGGCTTAAAATCAGGTGGTAGGGCTTACAAGGTGAGATCTTTTACCAGCTAGGCCACCACAACAACCCCATTATGCTGACTTTTGAATCGGTTTTAGGCTGTTCCATGTTTAGAAGCCTTTTCCTGTAGCCAGTTTTCCCAACCCCAACATCTGGGTACATGATCCCCCATGCTCACCCCACAGCCTGAAGCCATAGCACAGAGCACAGTAGGCAGCGGGCTTACATCAGCTATCCAAACCACTGAATAAGTGACAGGAAGGTTTTCCCTTTTCTTCTGTTCTTGGGGTTCTTTGCAAGACAACTTAAAAGACCTAGTCGGTGTTCATCAGTGTCTTTGTGGACTCAGAACACCCGAACATCAGTTTTTCACTACCTAATCCACCAATGGACACACTGCAGCCAATGGACATACTGTCGCCAGGCCATTTCTTACAATATACCACTTTGGGCATGATCTGCTACTTGTCAAATCCTTCAAAGCTAAATCCATACCATTTCAGCTTAACTGACTGGCCAGTAAGTTCCCCAAGATCCTCCTGTTTATATCCACTTCCAGTGTTGGGGTTCTAGGGATGCCCCATCATAACCCACTTGTTCTTTCTGTGTGGGTGCTTACATAGTAAACAGTTTACCCATTCAGCCTCTTCCCAAGACCCTATAAATGCCTTTATAGCAGAGACATGCAAGATCACTGGGAGACATTAGAGAGGTTTCAATGTCAGTGAGATATTAGGTACAGGGAGTCGATAAAAAGGGAAAACCAATCTGCAGTGGAAGCAGAGGACAAAGGTGAAAATGCCTGCTAAGCTCACCTATCTGAGCACCATCTAGAAAGAAGATCCCTGCTCGAGTGACGGGCTGTCTGCTTCCAAGGGCAGCATACCCTTACTGCAGAACCAGCAGACCCATTTACACAGCCTGATAGGCTCACACTTGGGAATTACCTCTCTGTCTTGCTTTCTCTAAGGCCAGGTAAACGTCTCATTCAAATATCTTCCCATGTGATATTAAGCATGAAGACAGATTGTGTGGACTCCAGTATCTACAAGTCTTCTGTTGCTGTTTTCCACCCTTAGTAACATATTACTATTGGACTTTATGAATCACTACCTATACAGGACTCACTGGATCCATTCCTTTGAGATGGAGTTTCCAAAGACGACCATGGTAAATCTGAGAAGATGTACTACCTACCTGTGTCCCTAACGTGAGACACTCAATGTTTTAAAACTGTGGGATGGGCCAGGCATGGTAGCACACACCTTTGATCCCAGCACTTGGGAGGCAGAGGAAGGTGGGTCTCTGTGAGTTTAAGGCCAGCCTGGTCTACAAAGCAAGTCCAGGATAGCCCAGGTCTTGTTACACAGAGAAACCTTGTTTTGGAAAAAAAAATCAAAACAAAAAACAAAATATGTTGAACTGTATTCATCAGGGCAATAGCCTGTGGAATAATTAGACAGACTAGAGAAAACAGAAACACAGCCCGAATTACTCCATGAAGGGGTGACATCAAGCCATCACCAAAGCTAAGAAAGGAACTCTCAGATTTTTGGGGTGTCAACTGTACAGATGTCACAAGGAGATAAGAGGAGAGAGAGTATCACACAAAATGGAACCTGTGGGTCACAAGAAAATGCACAAAATCAACTAACCTGAGCTCATAGGAGTTCACAGAGACTGAACCGACTATCAGGGAGCCTTCATGGGTCTGACCGAGGCCTTATGATTGTGTAGCTTGGTCTTGTGGGATCCTAACAGTGGGAGTGGGGTTGCCTCTGACTCTTCTGTCTGCTTTTGGGACCGTTTTCTTCCCATTGGGTGGCCTCAGTTCAGCTTTAATGTGAGGGGAAGTACCTGATCTTATGGAAACTTGACATGCCACATCTGGTTGATATCCCTGGGAGGCCTGCCCTTTTCTGAAGAGAAATGGAGGAGGATTGAGGTGGGGGTGTGGGGGAAACACTGAGAGGAGAGGAGTGAGGGAAAATGCAGTCAGGATGTGATATGTGAGAGAAAAAGAAAAGAAAAGAAGGGCTGGAGAGATGGCTCAGCGGTTAAGAAAACTGGCTGCTCTTCCAGAGGTCATGGGTTCAATTCCCAGCAACCACATGGTGGCTCACAACCATCCATAATGAAATCTGGTGCCCTCTTCTGGCCTGCAGATATACCTGCAGACAGAACACTGTATACATAATAAATAAACCTTAAAAAAAAAAAAAAAAAGAAAAGAAAAGAAAAAGCCTGGCGTGGTGGCACAAGCCTTTAATCCCAGCACTTGGGAGACAGCCAGGCAGATCTCTTGAGTTCAAGGCTAGCCTGGTCTACAAAGTGAGTCCAGAATAGCCAAGAATACGCAGAGAAAACCAGTCTCGAAAGAATAAAACAACAACAAAACAAAACAAAACAAAACCAAAAAGAAGAATCGGAAGAAGAAAGAAAATGGAACCAATTTCCTATTTTAAAAACTCTGGTGTTCAGTAGCTATTCATTCCTTATTTAGTATATTAAGAGTCCTTCTCTTGGGGCAAAGGATGTATCTCAACTGTCAGAGTGCCTGGCTAGCCCCAAAACTCCCTCATAAAAACTGGGCATGGATGCACACACCTGTAATTTCAGCACATAAAATGTGGAGATATAATACTTTAGAAGTAGAAGTTTAAGGTCATCCTGGGCTACATGAGACCCTATCTCAAAAAAAAGGCCATGTTGTCTATAATTATACATGAATAATAATAAATGTTAATATATAACCATTTTCCAAAGCTCCTCCAGTTGGTCACATCTTCATGACTTTCTAGATTATATTTAACAAATTTTACCCTGTGAGCAGATGGTAAGACAAAGCCGCAGCAATGTTCTCCTTACGGATCCACCAACCCTAGGTTGTAAATGAGGCTTCTAAGGAAGGGCTGCATTTGCTTTCCTTTGGTAACAGATCACACTACCTGTTTTTTTGCTATCACCTTGTGTCTTTTTCTTTAGTTTTCTTCCTTCTCTTCTTATTTTTTTATTTTTAAGTACTTCTAAAACCACTGAAATATGTATTTGACCTAGTTTTTATAACATCACTGAATTGGTTCTTTTTTCTTTGAGACAAGGTTTTATGTAACCCATCCTGGCTTTGAACTCCTGATTCTCCTGCCTTCCTTTTTGGCATGGTAGGATTATTGTATAATACTTACCACCAAGTATAACTCTTGAATTAGTACTTTAATGTTCAAGCTTACATTTTTAGCTTTCTCTAGAATACTGTTGGTTTCTTTTCAGTCATGTCACTTTGTAGATATAAGAATGCCACCAGGAGGCTGTTAGGTGGGAAAGCACCAGCAGAGGCCACAACAAGCAGAAACTGTCTTCCTTAACCAATGTTATCATGAGGAGATGAAGTATTTTCAAACTATTATTTGCATCCATAGAACCCCCAGATGAATCTCAATGGATTAGATATTCAGTTTATATTTAGACTATAAACTAAAAGAAAATACATGTGAACTTATGTCAGATGTTGTAGGGAAAAGCTTCATGTACAAAGGGAATGGAGAAAATCTATAGGGGAAAGTGGGATAAGTTAGGAAGACATAGAAAATTTAACTCTGGGAGATCCAAGATGGCGCCGACCATAGAGAAGTGCATCTGAGTAGTAGGTGAATGAGATTAGTCACTGTGGAGTGAATGTGAGGTCCCCTAGCCGACAGTGAAACACAGGCTGTGTCTGAATTCCCAGGAACATCACCCTGAGATCAGCCAGCTCCGTCACCAGTCTGGAGAGGAGCTCCCACTAGAGGAGATCTAGCCCAGGAGCGGATCCAGCCCACAGACCAGCGGCCCCGCCTGTCTGCCTTATATCCAGCCTGCACTCACACCTGTACACCCAAGAGGGAAAAACAGCCACACCACAAGAGCAAAGGTAAGTGAGATTTTTTTTTTTCCGGAGTTTCCAACATGGTGGCAAAGTGTGCACTGTAGCAGACAGGCAGAGACCTAACCCAGTCACAGCAAAAGCAATTAGGAGCCAAGACTGACTGCAAAAAGAGCCGGCAACTGTGTGTTCTCCACAAATAGTGGGGTGGGTGGGTCACTCACCCTAGCACCGAAGCATCTGAGGCAGTCAGCAACAGGCACACTGAGGCCGGCACCTGTTGTGGGTGGAGCTCCCTGCCTGCACAGTCAGCCGAGCTGCTGAGCCAGAACCAAAATGACTGGGTCAGTGAGAAGAGAACACAGACCCAACCACAGCTCTACCTGCCTTTCTGAGGAGACCTGCCAGCTCCCAGGTCCTCAGAGGCTAGCCCTCTCCCCACTCCAATCCCCTCTATATTGGACCAATTGGGTCACAAGCAGTTGAGGAGAGCTGCAGCCACCCTCCTCTCTGAGAGCCAGTCAGTCTATTACAGTAACCTGGACATCATCTGGAGGTAAACACCAGGATCTCAGGATCAGCCAACCCCCAGGGCAGGGAGTTTTCCTGAGCACAAAGGTCAGCTGACAAAAGAAACAAACAGACAACACCTGGGTCAATCGGATGGCAAAAGGTCAGCACAAGAACATGGTAAAAGAAACCCAAAACAATAGTATGTCTCCAAATCCCAGCAATAATGCTACAGACAACTCTGGACAGCCGAACACGATTGAAACAAAGGAAAATGACCTTAATCCTATGCTTACATTAATAACAGAAGGCCTAAAGGAGGAAATCAAACACCTCAGAGAGCAACAAAAAAGTACTGCAAAGGAGGTGATGGAAATGAATAAAGCCCTTAAAGGAATGGAAGACCTGAAAAGGGAAGTTGAAGCAAAAAAGAAAATCGAATCCGAGACATCCATAGAACTGGAAAACCTTAAGAAAAGAATCAGAACTACAGACACTAGCATCACCAACAGAACACAAGAGATGGAAGAAAGAATTTCAGGCTCAGAGGATAAAATTAAAGAAACTGATACATCTGTCAAAGAAAATGTCAAATCTAGAAAAGTCCTAACACAAAAACTTCAGGAAATCAAGGACACAATGAAAAGACGAAATCTCAGAATAATAGGAATAGAAGAAAGAGAAGAGTCCCACCTCCATGAACCAGAAAATATCTTCAACAAAATCATTGAAGAGAATTTCCCAAACCTAAAAAAAGAGATGCCTATAACTATACAAGAAGCTTACAGAACTCCAAATAGATTGGACCAGAAAAGAAAATCTTCCCACCACATAATAATCAAAACACTAAATGTACAGAACAAAGAAAGAATTTTAAAAGCTGCTAGGGAAAAGGGTCAAGTAACATATAATGGCAAACCTATGGGAATCACACCTGACTTGTTCAGAGACTCTAAAAGCCAGAAGGGCCTAGACAGATGTCTTGCAGACCCTAAAAAACCACAAATGCCAGACCAGACTACTATTCCCGGCAAAATTGTCAATCAACATAGATGGACAAAACAAGATATTCCATGACAAAGCTAAATTCAAACAATATCTATGCACAAATACAGCTCAACAGAAGATGTTGGAAGGGAAACTTCAACCCAAAGAGGTTAACTACACACAAGAAAGCACAGGAAGCAAATAGCATGCCTGCAGCAAAAACAAAAGAAAAGAAGCTCATTCACACACTACTTTTCACCAACATCAAGATGCCAGGAAGTAACAATCACTGGTCATTAATATCTCTCAACATGAAAGGACTCAATTCCCGATGAAAAAGGCACAGGCTAGCAGAATGGATGCGAAAACAGAATCCCACATTCTGCTGCTTACAAGAAACACACCTCAGCAAAAAAGATAGACATTATCTCCAAGTAAAGGGCTGGAAAAAGATATACCAAGCAAATGGACCCAAGAAAAAAGCTGGAGTAGCAATTCTAGTATGCAACAAATTGGACTTTCAACCAACATTAATCAAAAGAGATGGGGAAGGACACTACATACTCATCAAAGGAAAAATCCACCAATATGAAATTTCAATACTAAACATCTATGCCCAAAATGTAAGACCACCCACATTCATTAAAGAAACACTAATGAAGCTCAAATCCCACATTGAACCTCACACATTAATAGTGGAAGACTTCAACACACCACTCTCACCACTGGACAGATCAACGATGCAGAAACCAAACAGAGAAATAATGAACCCCACAGATGTCATGAATCAAACAGACCTAATTGATATCTACAGAACATTTCACCCCAAAACAAAAGAATACACTTTCTTCTCGGCACCTCACGGAACCTTCTCCAAAATCGACCATATGGTCAGTCACAAAGCAAGCCTCAACAGATACAGGAAAATTAAAATTACTCCTTGTAACTTATCAAACCATCATGGAATAAAGCTAGGCTTCAACAATAACAAAAACAACAGAGAGCCTGAAAAAACATGGAAACTGAACAACTCTCTCCTTAATGACCTCTGAGTCAGGGAAGATATAAAAAAAGAAATTAAAGTCTTCTTAGAACTCAATGAAAATGAAGGCACAACATACCCAAACTTATGGGACACACTGAAAGCAGTGCTAAGAGGAAAGTTTATAGCACTAAGTGCCTTCAAAAAGAAACTGGAGAGTTTCCATACTAACAACCCAAAAGCACATCTGAAAGAGCTAGAACAAAAAAAAGCAAACAATCCCAAGAGGAACATATGAGAGGAAATTATCAAACTCAGGGCTGAAATCAACAACTTAGAAACAAAAAGAACAATACAAAGAATGACGAAACCAAGAGCTGGTTCTTTCAGAAAATAAACAAAATAGACAAGCCCTTAGCTAAACTAACTAAAAGGCAGAGGGAAAATACCCAAATCAACAAAATCAGAAATGAAAAGGGGGAAATAACAACAGACATTGAGGAAATCCAAAGAATCGTTAGGTCCTACTTCAAAAACTTGTACTCCACAAAATTATAAAATATAAATGAAATGGATGATTTTCTTGATAGATTTCACCTACCAAGGTTAAATCAAGAACAGGTAAACAAATTAAACAGGCCTATAACCCTTAAGGAAATAGAAGAAGTCATTAGAAATCTTCCAACCAAAAAAAGCCCAGGCCCAGATGGTTTCAGCACAGAATTCTACCAGTCATTTAAAGAAGAGCTAACACCAATAGTCTTCAAGCTCTTCCACAACATAGAAACAGAAGGAATACTGCCAAACACATTCTATGAGGCCACAGTTACCCTGATACCTAAACCTCACAAAGACCCAACGGAGAAAGAAATTTTCAGACCAATTTCCCTTATGAACATGGATGCAAAGATACTTAATAAAATACTTGCAAACCGGATCCAAGATCACATCAAAAGTATCATACACCATGATCAAGTAGGCTTCATCCCAGGGATGCAGCGGTGGTTCAATATTAGAAAATCCATCAATGTAATCCACCACATAAACAAGCTGAAAGAAAAGAACTACATGATCATCTCATTGGACGCTGAAAAGGCTTTTCATATAATACAGCTCCCTTTCATGTTAAAAGTCTTAGAGAGATCAGGCATACAAGGACCATATTTAAACATAATAAAGGCAATTTACAGTAAGCCAATAGCCAACATCAAACTAAATGGAGAGAAACTTAAAGCATTTCCTCTAAAATCAGGGACAAGGCAAGGCTGCCCACTCTCTCCATATCTCCTCAACATAGTACTTGAAGTTTTAGCTAGAGCAATAAGACAACTAAAAGAGATCAAGGGGATACAAATTGGAAAGGAAGAAGTCAAAGTATCCCTGTTTGCAGATGATATGATAGTATACATAAGTGACCCCAAAAATTCCACCAGAGAACTTCTACAGCTGATAAACTCCTTCTGCAAGGTGGCCGGATAGAAAAATCATTTCAAAAAATCAGTAGCCCTTCTTTACACAAAAGATAAATGGGCTGAGAAAGAAATAAGGGAATCAACACCCTTCACAATAGCCACAAATAATATAAAATACCTGGGGGTAACTCTAACCAAGCAAGTGAAAGACCTGTATGACAAGAACTTCAAGTCCCTGAAGAAAGAAATTGAAGAAGATATCAGAAGATAGAAAGATCTCCCTTGTTCATGGATAGGTAGGATCAACATAATAAAAATGGCAATCTTACCAAAAGCAATATACAGATTCGATGCAATTCCTGTCCAAATACCAACTCAATTTTTTACAGATCTCGAAAAAACAATTCTCAACTTCATATGGAATAACAAAAGACCCAGAATAGTTAAATCAATCATGTACAATAACAGAACATCTGGAGGTATCACCATCCCAGATTTCAAGCTGTACTACAGGGCAATAGTAATAAAAACAGCATGGTACTGGTATAGAAACAGACCAGTTGACCAATGGAATCGAATTGAAGACCCAGAAATAAACCGACACACCTACGATCACTTAATTTTTGATAAAGAAGCCAAAAACATACAATGGAAAAAGGAAAGCATCTTCAATAAATGGTGCTGGTGTAACTGGATGTCAACATGCAGAAGAATACAAATAGATCCATACTTATCACCCTGTACAAAACTTAAGTCTCAGTGGATCAAGGACCTCAACAAAAATCCAGACACACTAACATTAATAGAAGAGAAAGTGGGGAAAAGCCTTGAACTCATTGGCACTAGTAGCAACTTCCTGAATAGAACACCAATAGCTCAGGCACTAAAACAAAGAATCAATAAATGGGACCTTATAAAATTGAAAAGCTTCTGTAAGGCAAAGGACACTGTCCTTTGAACAAAACGGCAGCCTACAGACTGGGAAAGGATCTTCACCAGCCCAACATCTGACAGAGGGCTAATATCTAAAATATATAAAGAACTGAAGAAATTAAACACCAAAAAATCAAATAACGCCATCAATAAATGGGGTACAGAGCTAAACCGAGAATTCACAGAAGAGGAATCTCTAAAGGCTGAGAGGCATTTGAGGAAATGTTCAACATCTTTGATCATCAGGGAAATGCAACTTAAAACAACTCTGAGATTCCATCTCACACCTGTCAGAATGGCTAAGATCAAAAACTCAAATGATAGCATATGCTGGTGAGGATGTGGAGAAAGGGGAACACTCCTCCATTAATGGTGGGACTGCAAACTTGTGAAACCACTTTGGGAATCAATCTGGAGATATCTTAGAAAATTGGGAATAGTTCTACCTCAAGACCCAGCCATACCCCTCTTGGGCATATATCCAAAAGATTCGAAACGAAACCACAAGGACATTGCCTCAACAATGTTCATAGCAGCTTTATTTGTAATAGCCAGAAACTGGAAACAACCCAGATGTCCTTCAACTGAAGAATGGATAAAAAAAAAAACTGTGGTACATTTACACAATGGAATACTACACAGCTATCAGAAATGAGGAAATCATGCAATTCGAAACCAAATGGATGGAACTAGAAAAGTTCATCCTAAGTGAGCTAATGCAGTCCCAGAAAGATAAACATGGTATGTATTCCCTTATAAATGGATATTAACCGTACATCACAGGATAACTATCCTACAATCCACACACCCAAATAGACAGGAACCTAGCATATCTATCCTAGGAAAAATTCTACCCACCAGTGAGTCATGGAATCTGCTGCAGGTTAGTGGAACACCACACCCTAGATGGTGTGCCTTATTAAGCTCCAGTACAAGTGGAAGGCTCTTGGCCCTCACATGACACAAGATCTGAGGGAGTATGATATGTGAGGGCCCACCTCATCTGAGGAGAAGAAGAGTACCAAGTAGAAGAACAAGGAGGGAGGGAGGGACGGAGGGAAGGAGAGAGGGAGGGGAGGAAGGAGGAAACTATGTTCTAGAAGTAAATAATACTTTTTTAAGAAAAGAGTTAATAAGCTTAAAAATATAATAAAAATACACTATAAATTTTTCAAACTATAATTTACCAAAGATATACTTGCCTTACTGGCATGAAAGGAAAATGGCCTTAATTTCAGATTAGAATGTTAGAGTGCAGGTGGCCACATAGAATACCACAAACTTGATAGCAGCTTAAAAGTTCTTTTTTTTTTTTTTTTTTTTTTTTGTAGAGGTATAGGATATTTCCATGGTTTGGCATTAAAAAGCAGGTAACAGGTTTAAAACACTGTAAATAAATTAAAGGTTACAGCTGTCCAACCAGGTTTTACAAACCTCCAAGAGTTGAAAAAACTTAAGAGCTATGGTAAAATACATGAAAGGCATGGTGTTAGTCCATGCCTTTACCTCCAGCAGAGACAGGAGGATCACTATAGAGTTAGTTGTCTTATATATTCTAGAGTTACAAGGAACAGGGTGGTGATGGTGCACACCCTTAATCCCATCATTCGAGAAGAATACACCCTTAATCCCAACACACTAGAGACAGAAACAGGCAGACCTCAGAGCTCAAGGTCAGCCTGATACAAAACAAGCTCTAAATAGAGAAAAACTTCGATCCAGGGGTGATGGAGCACATCTTTAATCCCATGAGTTGGGAACCACATGTCTTTGATCCCAATCCTTAGAATGCAGAGACAGGCACATAGGATTTGGAAGGATTTAAGTTTAAAAGCTACTTACAAAAGGCATGCTGAAATTCAAACAAATTGTCCTTTGAGATCTCAAAATATATACACTAAAGGTTTGTTTAGCTCCAAAATATCAAAATAATTTCTTCTTAAATCTGGATTGAAAGGTAATCCTTTATATATTACTAAAAAACCAAATTTGCTCCAGGAAAAATATTACCTGACCCCCCCCCCCAAAAAAAAAGGTAATTGTCCCAGAGTTAGGATTAGGGCAGGGCTCTGTTCTTATCTTTCAGGAGATTTAAAGCATCCATTCAAGGAATCCAGGGACAACTGGACAACTGAAACCTCAGCAGAAAACAGATCAGACACCAAAGAAGGCAAGTGGCCCAGTTGGTCCAGCCTTGCAGACCTCCTCAACAGCCGTTTCCTCAAAAGTCTACAACCACAACAACTCAAACTTGCTAAGATCGGTCAGCTCCACAGACTGCTCCAGCCAGAACTTCAGTAAAGCCCTGATGTAGGGGTTGATAGATTAATATAAGTTAGATTTAGTGAATATGTAGGTTTCTGATATGGTCTCTTAATTTGGGGAATGAAGATCAACTTAGCTGAGAGCACTTAGCTTATCAGCTTATGGATGAAGTCACATGAAACGAGGGGAGTCTCTTTGGACTGAAAAACAAGGATGAAGCCAGGTGAAACAAGTAAAGACTTTATGACCTGGCATTGTTTTCAACTGTTAAAGGGGCAGGGCCCAAATTAAGCTGAAGCAGGTGGAACAAGGAGTGATCCTATTTAAGGACAAGTGGATGAGCCCAGAGAGCGGCATGCTAAGCCCCCCCCCCATATTAGAGAACTCCGATGCTAGCGAGTCCTGCTGAAGAAGGTGCTACACAGGTATTGATCTTTGTATATTGATACAAAATTAAGATTATATTTGGCCACATTGGTATTGATCTTTGTATACTGATACAAAATTAAGGGTAACACTTCTTAAAGGTATTGTAGCTAGTAATGCTTAAAAATGAAATGTAAAGTTTTGGCCTCTTGCTACCAACCATCATAAACTGTTTAGGATAATTAAGAAATGGAAACTAATAGTCATGCAAGCGTGTCATTTTGTTATTTACTATGACAGTTTATCACAGTTATTTTCTAAGCTACTCAGAAATCAAGTTGCTAAGAGACAAGCAACATTTGCTTATCTAAATATAAGAGATAGACAGGGCATCTTCAAAAACCTCAAGAGATCTGCAGAATATGGCATTCAAAGATGTTTTCTTAAGATTTTCTGATATCGCCGGGCGGTGGTGGCGCACGCCTTTAATCCCAGCACTTGGGAGGCAGAGGCAGGCGGATCTTTGTGAGTTCGAGGCCAGCCTGGTCTACAAAGCGAGTCCAGGACAGCCAGAGATATTCAGAGAAACCCTGTCTCGAAAAACCAAAAAAAAAAAAAAAAAAAGATTTTCTGATATCGAGACATGTCAGCTCCTGACAGCACCCCCTATTCTACTCCAAGTAGAAGATGAGCATCGAAGAATCTCCAGTGGGAGATGATTGAATTGGTGGTAAGCCTTTCTCTTGGCAAGAAAAACCCCTTGCTTCAACTGTAGACAGACTTCTGTTCAAAAACGACAAAACTTGGAAGTAGGTAAGTAGACGGCCTAGCTCTGCCAAGACAGGGTAGGCAAGTTCTTCATAATGCCTGCTCTACAATCAATGTCTGTCAGAGAAACAGGGCCAAACGGCTGAAGATTGATGCTGTAATGTATGGAGAGAAAATGGGAACTGTCCAAGCAGCCACTGGTATGTCATTTCTTAGTTTTGGAAGCTGCAGGCCCTGCACTTCCTATATAATCAGATATATTTATCCCTCTCAGGTCTCTAAGGTGGTTGAAGAACAGATAGCTAGAGTGTCATAGTTAAATTTTGAGTTGTTTAGGATCAAGAGGGTGTTCTGGATCTAAGAAGATACTTTTAAAATTGTGTTGCAAGTTAGTATGAAAGCTGAGTTGGATATAGAACTTTAAACTCATGGAGATGGTTAGATAGTAGAATCTTAAAGGCAGGTGCCAAATACATATGGACTAGACATTGGGAATGTATGCTAAGCCATATAACTCTCATAATTTTGGCCTATTTATTTCTGTTGTTTTGTATTGTATTTATAGTTATAAGAGAAAGAACCATTTGTTGGACTGAAAGGGAGAGCTGTTGGGGGAAAAAAGAAATACCTTAAACTAAAAAAAAAAAAAAAAGGGGGAAGAGGATGGGGGGTTGAGGGGGAGGAGGGGGGAAGGGTGGGACTGGAGGGGGGAGTAGGGAGGGGATTGTGATTGAGATGTAACTTGAAGAAATGAAAAATAAATCATTAAAAAAAGAAAATAAAATTAACTCTTACAACCATAAGCAAAGTAAGAAATCCTAGCTATGACACATCTATAAATATGAACTCCAAATGAACCACAAACCTAAGTGAAAAAGTTAAAACCAAAACTCACTTGTAAAATAAATATCTGATAAATGATTTATATCCAAAATTAAGACTGACACCCACATATAAAGAAACAGACATAAAATTTCTTTCTTTCTTTTTTTTCTTTTGTTTTTTTGAGACAGGGTTTCTCTGTGTATCTTTAACTGTCCTGGACTCACTTTGCAGACCAGGTTGGCCTGGAACTAACAGAGATCCACCTGCCTCTGCCTCCTGAGTTCTGGGATTAACGGCATGAGCCACCACGCCTGGCCAAAATTCCTTTTTTAAATGGACAAGAAATATGAGCAGTCACCATCCAAGGAAGACATACAGGTGGGAAATAAGTATAAACAGAAGACGTCCAACGTAATCAGCTGGTTCGGAAGGGCACATGAGAGCCCTGATGACACATTACCAAATGCCTACAAGAACGGCTAAATAAGAGCTGCCGAAAGGCCTGGCAAGTCTGTGCAACCACGGGACTCCTTACGCTCCTTACACACTCTTCTGCGAAGCTAACAGTGCAACAGTTTGGAGGCTACTTCTAATTAGAAACACATATTTACCTTATGACCCAGCAAATTCATTCATAAATTATCCCTGAGAGATATGGGAAAATATGTCCACAGGAGGCCTATATATACACAAATATAGCAACTTTATCCACGATCACCAAACACAAGAAACTAGTTGCCGGCTTTGTAGCATTATAGTAACATATCTTATAGAGAAAAGGTTTACTTTGGCCCAGTTTTAGAGGTTCCATCTATGATAAGGTAGAGCATTGTTTTTAGGTCTCTGTTGGGATGCTGGACAGCAGTGGAGTGAAGGGGGCAGCAGAGCAAAGTGAACACCTCATTGCCAAGAGTCCTATGGTTCCCCAGTGTCCTAGGGAGCTCCATAATGTTCCTCCGAAGATTCACGGCACCTCCCAACAACAGCACCCCAGGGAGTGAGCCCTTAGCACACAGCCCTGTGAAAGTCATTCAGTAGCCGAAAGCTCATCAGCAGTCATTTCATAAGCAGTGCAATGTGGCTTAGCAATAAGGTTTGATGCATGCAGTAACATGACAAGGACCACAAACGGAAAACCACAAGGGGAAGGTGCCAGGCTCAGCTTGGAAGACAGCACTTGAAGTCATGCCACTCACAGGACCCGCTGGAAAAGGCAAAGAGGGGACACACTCGATGATAGGGAGGAGCTGAGCTGGGAGAAGGGTTGACCACAAATGGGCACCAAGGAATCTCTAATCAAACAGAAACGGCCTTACTTCTTCGGCACAGCATATATGGGTACAGTCATCAGAGCTCAGAACTAAACACCCAGCCTGGGCGAATATTAATGTCTAAAAAAGATCTCTGTAAATGTGATGTGAAAGTTTGAAGTTTCTGCCAACAGTAACAAAACGAACAAACAAATAGAGTCAATGAAAGGTATTTACAAAGGAAAAATAGATTAATCTTGGTGAGTGTTTGCTTTAGAGAAAGAAAGATAGGAAGATGAAGACCCTGTGCCCATTAGGAACTGGGAGTGCTGAGCAGCTGCACGGCAGGCCGTAACACTAGGCAGTTCTAGTAGCTTGGATTCAAATTAAGGAAACTTAATCTTGGTTTTAAACAACATCAAGAGTCATGTTTCTAAGGAAGACCTTTATAAACATCCACAATAATGTATATTTATTTATTATTGCCCAAAAAGATTTTGGGGCAAATACTTTTCCAGTTTGGGAATGATGACATTTTAAAAGTTAATAGAAATAAAAGTGAAAGCACATGGTATTTGCTAACGGGTAATAAAATAACTGCAGTCAATTGGCAAGCTCTACACTAGTGGATTTCTTTAAATAGTAATGAAATCATTGCTTTAAAAAAAATCTATCATTATTAAAATAAAAACAAAATTTGCCTGAACCTCCACCAAAATTAGATTTGGAAGTTGCTGGTCATCCCTATAATTAAATCTATGTCACAAATCTGCAAGAAAAATGGCCACTGTGACTAATGCATTTACTTGCTACTCCAGTCCCATCAGGCCATATAGAGCATTATGCTGCTAAAATGAACCAGGCAAACATTCTGCACATTTTTATTAAATAACAAGACCATTTTTTATTTACACTGATTAATTCAGATAAGAGTTTGTTTTAAAAATGAATTAAAATTCAATTGCGAGAGATTCCTCCTTCCTAAGCAACGATGCATCTTTTTAGTTCTAGCCCCTTTGACATGCTTGCCTGGTACCGAACAAACATTGCACAGAGAAAAGAGTCTGGGAAAGGGACAAGCATGGGTTCCATGGGTTGAATCCCTGATTCTGGGATTTTTCTCATTTGTTCCTAAGGGAGCCAACTCATCTCTTGATGAAGTGATTGGAAGCCTCAGAGCAGTTTTATCCAGGAGACTCAAGTTAGAGAATACGCTGACTCACTCACAGGCAAACTCTCTTGGTACTGGCGCTAATTCTCTTTTGGAGACAGGAGACAGCATGTGCTAGCTTTGGACTTTAGCTCCAAAGTTACAGCAGCTTCTCACGTGATTTAATATCTGCTACCTCTAGTCATAACAAGATAGTTTTTCATTTACAGCATTGCTGGAAAGTTTGGGCTTGAGATAAATTCAAATTTTAAAACTGGGTCTGATTTAACAAACCGCGTGCTGACATGGCAAGGCCCGTAATGGAGTCTGAATGCTGGGAAACAGCACTGAGGGTGGCCCTGCCATCTTGCTTCTTCACTCTCTTATTGTTACGTTTCCCCCCACATATTTATCTATGTTCTGTGCTTTTGCTTCAGTGTCTAGAAATAAGCTGTGCACTAACAGGGCTCTGAGGACATTCAACTTAACTTTCTATCTCATAGGCAGGAAGCTGTAGCCTTCCCTGGACATATGCAGCGCTCACGAGCTGAGAGTGCCCAGGAAGGACTGAGAGCTTGGAATGGCATGCATCCAGAGCCAAATTATCTTGGGTCATCTTTAGCCCTTTTAATAGTCTTTTTATTGTCCTCCTTGTGTGTGAGCTACTATCTTTGCGACAATTAATTAGGTAAGTCCTTTGGAATGTACAGAAACCTAGCTCCCAAGCCCAAACCAAAAGGCTAAGATGACATCAGACAGCACCTAACGCCAACAACAGAGAATCCAGTTTGCTCTAACCCATTCATCTAATATGTTTAAGAAGGGTCTTCATTTGTGAGTTTCTGTGTTCTTTTGTTCTGTTTCTATAAAAGCTTCATGAAACTACTTCCATGTTGAGATATGGGATTCATGGAGCCCTGAGGCTATCTTCCTGAGCCATGCTCACTCACATTTGGCTTTGGAATAAAATTTTAGTCCCTTTGACTTTTGTGTCACATTGTTAAGTGATTGTTTTGTTGTTGTTTGTGTAAGCTAGAATCTACCCTGTTTGTTGAGACAGGGTCTCTTCCTGGTCTGTAACTCAAAAAAAGTAGGTAGGCTGACTGGTCAACAAGCCCCATGCACCCTATGTCTGGTCCTGGGGCTGGAGCTCTTAGCACAGAATACAATATCTGGCTTTTGTAGATGAGTGCTGAGGATACACTCAAGCCTGGGCTGTGTGCCTAGCACTGTGCTGACTGACCTACCTCTCCAGACCCTAAATCCACAGTATTTACTAAAGGAAAACTAGTGGGCTATCAGCAACCCAGACTTCATGATGCTCATTCGTCCCAAAAGGTGATCTGTTCCACTCTGTAAAGGGAAACCTCAGTAAGACAAGTTCTAAAGGCAATACCTTTTTCAGAGTTCTGACCTTGTCACATCCTTGCTACAAAGATGAGGTTGAAATGGTACTGTGTAGGATAGCATCAAACACCACCTGAAAACACAGATGCTTGTTTGATATGGCATTAAAGTTTAATGAAAATCAAGTTAAGTCCTGAACTTTGAAGGGTAAACCAAGATTCCAAGTAAACAGTTTGAGTTGGATAAAATCAACCTGCCCCATATCCATGGACTAGATAAACCCTAGACTTAGGTAAAAGGAAATAAAGAAATTAAATGTCTGGCCTCCAACACTCAGGAAACCCAGGAAAGAGGATCTTGAGTTTAAGTCAGACCTCATGAAGAAAGGAGGGCCAGGAGAGGAAGGTGGGAGGGAGGAAGGGATAGAGGGAGTGCTGGAAGAGAAGGAGAGGGAACATTATATGCCTTCATTAACATGTGAGGTTCTTCACTATTTTGCTGACCCTTCTTCTAGCCCCCATAGGCACTAGGTACACATGTAGTGCACTCATGTACAACCAGGCAAACATTCATACACATGAAAGAAAGTGAAATAAATCTTTAAAAATACTTCAGTATCTAAAAACAAACACACCCTCTTCTGATGAGGATGAAATACTGCTCTTTAAATGTGTAGGTTTTACAGGGGTGCATAGGCATATACATTATGTGAGATACATAGGCATATGCACTATGTAGGATACATGAGCATATGTACTATGTGGGACATATGGACATATGCATTTAGATATCATCTTAGTTATCCAGAGCACACAGAGCTACCAAATTCTATCCAAACCTCATCAAGAAGGAAATCTCAAGTCCCTTACTACATTCCACAATAACAATAAGTGAACAACTAAAACAGCCAGAGGACGAGGCAGCATTAACTCCTTAACTTAAAGCAATCTCCATGGCACAATTTCAAAATACTCTCTTGGTCTCAAATTTATGTAAATTGAGTTCATCTATCATTAGTTATTACCAGTATGCCTCCATTAAAAAAAGTTTTATATAACAATTAGTTCTTAAAATCACTGTTTTAATTAGACCTGGGACATTATTAAACTAGCTATAAATGTGCGCCATATTTTATTTGTTATGCCCAGATGCCTGAAAAATCAACAAAAATACCCCTAAAATACCCTTAGGTATTTCTCTAAAATTTCTTCTAATAAAAGTCTTTCAAAGGTTTCAGGTAATCGGAATTAACCTGAAATACAATGTAAATCAGATTCTAGTATATACTAGAATGTTTATATAGACCATTATAATACATGTTCTCTGATAGAGTACATTATAGAAAATATACATAGACTCTATCATACATATTCTGCAGTTATGAGTGGCCATTTCTTTTTTGTGTATACACATATGCACTGTACACACACACACACACACACACACACACACACACACACACACACACAAAGACAAGGATGATTACTCATAACCAGAGAATAGCCATTGATTCAGTATATCTTAGAGCTTATACCACCTGGCAAAGCAGGTGGATTTCAATAGTCACAACCAAAAATATCTAAAATCAGAGACTGGACTGATGTAATACCTAGATGTAAATCTTAGATCAAAGTGGTTTCTACTACACCATACAAACATTTTCTTTGAGTTATCCCTACCATCAACATGGTTCTACTGATAGATGATACAACTTGTCCACATTATATACAGGGAAGGTATCTGCCTCAGTTAATATTCAGTCAAGAGAGAATTCAAACCTATCTTGCTTCCAGTAGAGTGGCTACTACTCTAAGCACAAAATTCCTTCACAAAGAAAATTCCCAAACAATAGCAACACTATTCCTTATGAATGATTTATAATTCACTAGTCCCCCTCTGTAGAGTCCTCTTTGTAATACCAACTCAAGGACCAACTTCTCATATCCTTGCACTATGTACAGGTTCTTTCTTCAAACCTTTGTATACTTTTGTATATTCCTCATAGGCACCAAGTACAAGCTGGCTCTTGTCCTGTACATTCTCTTCTTTAGTGAGAGAAATCATAGTAAACTGGTACATTTTGCTGACGAGGTGTGCTTGTTTGGCTAATTTCTGCAAGAAGTATTAATGGAATGGACGGTGTTGGGATTTCAGGAATGCTACCTTGTGTGTGTGTTCAGGAGAGGGGTGGGGAAGCTCCACCAGCTGTCTTGGCTCATGAGCCAACATTAAGTAAACAAGCCATGTTATGGATGGGAGAGCAGAAAGACATGATCCCTGTACCCTGAGAGACCATGTCATCACATTATGTTTGGATGAGATCTACATGCATCTCATCAACCAAAGTTTGCTGTGATTATGTTAAAGAAGAAGGGGAAAATGGAATTGTCCCTTATTACACTTGGACAAAACATGCACAGCCACAGTTTTCATCCCTTGCTGTAATCTTCAACTTTGGCAAAGAAAGAGAGAAAAGGGAGGAAGGAAATGTAAATAATAAAAGACACTCCTGCCAATTCGTCTTCTACTGCTCAGTCTCACCCGCAGTTCAAGGCCCTGCTTAGAGAGATGTTCTTGGTCAGACCTCAGCATTGGGTGCACATTGCCTGTGCCATTTAGGTGACCACCATGTATTTATAGTAACATCTTTTCTTTACCTTTTTTAACTTTGACATTGCTTTCTTTTTTTAACATGTCCCATCCATCCACAGGCTACTGGAGTGACCCTGTATTTCTCTGTACTCTCCAGAGGTACTTGAAAACTCCCTATATGTGTGTGTGGTCAGACTTTCATGAACACCTTTGATCCAGTAGATGCATTAAGGTTTAAAAAAAGAAAAAGAAAAAAAGTGAAGGAAGGAAGGACAGAAGACTAAGAGTAAGAACACACAACAGAGAGGAGAAGGACCTTCAGGAAAATGCAGAGAAGCTCTTAGTGCAAGCTCTCCTTCTGGGACCTGAGGGTAGCATCTGAGCCAGAAAGAAAATTCCGAGGGATACTAGTGGCCAATGTAAAGCTCAGACTGCATGTAGTGACCATTCTCTCCAGTGAATGGACAGTGGGTTTGCTTCAGATCCTTACACAATTACCTCATTGCATTTTCGCAGTTATCATGGGCATTTTCATGAGTAAGCAGAACAAGTTAAGAAGCCATGCTTCACAGTGGATGCGTATGATTTCAAACCACACCAAAACTGGCTTCTAGAAATTTGCGTTTTACGCTGTTATTTGGTTAAGCAATTGTGACAATATGAAGAATAACACCTGAAGAAATGAAACAGTGACTTAATGAGATACTACATAGTCTAAACTAAGTAGTCTTTAAAAAAATCAATATGTGTGTGTGTGTGTGTTCTCTGTGTTCTCTCTGTGTTTGTGTGTATGTGTCTGTGTGTTCTCACTCAATAAAAATATGGTATCAAAAAACAACATACAAACAACAACAACAACAAAACAGAAAACACAGCATCTGTAAGTGTGGGACATACTTCAGCAATGTCAGAATCAATATCTAGAAGGCAGAAGACTTCAGAAGCTATGCAGCTCTTTGTGGAACTAACACTGATTAACCACGTGTTTGAAAGCTCAGACTATCGTTGCATGCACACTGTGCCGGTTGCATGCACACTGTGCCGAAACAAGCAGCACACAAAGTATCTTAAGCATACACAGTAGACACTTTACACACAAAGTATCTTAAGCATACATAGTAGACACTTTACACACAAAGTATCTTAAGCATACATAGTAGACACTTTACATGGATTCCTAGGCCAGTTCATAGTCCACTGGTTCTATTTCCAGTCATTTGTAAGTCACTACACTACATTTCTGTAAATGAGTTCTGCACTGAAAAGATATTAATTAATTTATTTTCACAAATTTCATAAATTTGAAGTTATAAGCAATATTATTAATTAATAGAAAACTGTTTCTATCTCCATTCTTTCACAACATAAACAAATATTGTGATAATTTATTTTAAAAATAATTTCTAAGGGCTAAAACAATAATAGCCTTGTAATTTCAGTGGTTCTGTTTTAAAGGGTGGGGCTACTTTTGAATAATTTTATTTATACCTTATGTTTCAATCTCTAAAAAGAACCTTCTATTTTCTTGCAGCTTACACATGAATTATATACTCATATCAGTTTTGTTGTTGTTGTTATTTTCCCACAAATATTTCTCAGATATATCCAAGACTATAAGTAGCTTCTTTGACAGGGAAATATAGAAAATAAATCACGTGTCAACCATAAATTAGCATTCCCTTTCTGACCAGCTGGGTCATGTTTCCTTTTCAAAATCCTCTGTCCCATGGCACAAAATAATAATCATCTAAAAGAGCTCATTAAGTGATCAATATATTGACATAACCTCTATAAGGAGACACATAGCATTTTAATTGATTCCTCGAATCCATTAACAGACTATTAAACCAGAGCCTCCAAGATATGTTGTAAGAGAACATTCACTTGTTTTTACTTACTAATTTTCCTTAGGGTATAATTAAGGGTATGTGCAAAGATCCCAAAACTTTGATATTTAACCACGGGTAAAAGAAGTTCAGCTCTTCCTAAATCATTTGTGCAAAACAATATCTTAAGAAAAATTAAAACAGGCAGAGTTAAACCATGTGTACTCACCAAAAAACTTCCAAATGCTGAATTAAATATCGCAGCTGCCTATTAAGAAAAGAAAAGGGAGAAAAACTCACCAAAGGTAAAGAGCAACAGGACAAGCAAAGATTACCATTCTCCCTTTCCCCACTGTACAAAATCTCAGACACTTACTCTATAAAGTTAGTAACTGCTTTCAAAGATCGCCAGTGGCCTATAGTTTACTAAGATAGATGGCTACAGCTTAGGAATTCATCAATAATGGGTCTCAGAAGCAGGCAAAAGGCTTGGCAAGACATGCTTCAAAACTGGATGACGGTCCAAAAGAAACATCCCCGATAGAAAGTCAAAGCCTGGTTGTTAGTGATTTTGCTGCTAGAACTATGAAAACCAGAGGTTGATTTACACATAGCAATGTGTATGGCTAAGATCGGAGAACAGTAAGGCAAACATTAATTGCTCCCTACCAATGAACTCCCACCAGTAGGTGACAGCTATTGTCCTACACATTAGCACCAAGGACAGGGCAGTTGAGATCAGGGGAGCTACTGTCATGCTAATCATTTCTGGGTTAGAAACAACCAAGGAAACGTGCAATCAGTACCCCAAATTGAATAAGAAACAATTGATTCAGCTTACCAAAGGATCCTTGAGTACATGGAGGAGGTTCTACACCTCTTAACTAATCAGCCCCTGTTCCATGAAGCTACATGCCTTAGTCCTGATGGCTTTCCACATTACTCAAAATGGGGAAACCCCTGTACAACATCTAATTTGATGAAAGAAAAGGAAGGAAGGAAGGAAGGAAGGAAGGAAGGAAGGAAGGAAGGAAG
>CAJQZJ010032401.1:4524524-4539077 GCA_907164525.1 Lophiomys imhausi
AAGGAAGGAAGGAAGGAAGGAAGGAAGGAAGGAAGGAAGGAAGGAAGGAAGGAAGGAAGGAGAAAATAAAACCAAAACTAGTCAAAAGCCAAATAAGGGCAGAGAAAATCGATTCAAATGTCCAGCCAGTCCAGAGCAGTGTTGGTTAATTGTTATGGACATTCCCAGCCGCAATGTAGAAAAAGAGGGCATCAGTTTAGGAAGTTTGACTAAAGTCCAAAGCTCAGCTAAGCAGTAGCTGAAAACGCCTTCTGCTCAAGAGAAGGATGCAGAGAGAGTGAATGGATAATGAGACCGCTGGCTCCAGAGAGCTGGGCTCTTATGCCACTTCATAATTAATTCAAAGCTTTGATAATTTCATTAGATTTCTCCTTTGCTGGTCCTATCAATAAAAGATGGCACCGGACCCCACCTCCTCTGTGGCATGAACACAGGCAACAAGCACAGACCACAGGAACCTTTGCTCCCTGACAGGGACAGTGGCATATGGTGTTCTGCATTGTACTGGGAGAAATAAGGAAGAATAAAAAGATCCAGCTACGTAAAAGATTACAGATGACAACCATAAGCTGTAGCAACATATTTCAGGCATCTTCCTAGAATTCTACTATGGACAATTCCAGGAAAGTTCCATGCACAGAGAAAAATAAAAGGGAATTCGCGGTTGTAGTAAGAGTAACAGGGAACGCTGGCTTCCTTCCTGCACACGTGTACTTCCCAACAGTCTGTACGTGTAATCTGTATTTTGTGCGTAAGATAAATTTAGCTTTTTCAAAGAGAGAAACGAGGGCTTCTCTCCGAAGCAATTCCTTCCAAATAAATTTCAGAGCCTTTTACTAACCTTACACTGGGTAGCAAGTGAGTCGGCCTAACTCTTACAGAAATAAGGAGTTACTAGAACTCAGAAGTCAAAGTTGAGAAAGTACTAATGGCTACTCCTGGCACAGAGCCCCCATCACTCAGTCTCTCTTGCTCACCTTTATGATCCAAACAAAAGTACTGTTTCATGTGGATTGGCTGAGATAACAGACGTGCCATGGCCAGATGACACAGGCATCTCCTTGACTGTTTTCAGATTGTGAGGATGGATCTGAGTTTTGTTGCTCTGCCCTCCCAGGTAGGAAACTGACAATTTATATGAAATGATTGGCTTAGGTTCCGGGAGCTCCAAAGAAGCTAGACACCGAAGCCAACTGAGCTCAATCTTACAGTAGTAGTACCTGAGTTATGATTTCAAGAGTTTCAGAGACTGCCAATAACAAAGCAGAATATCTTTTATGACATGAGTGTTTTCTGATGTAAGGAGGGATATCCTGTCTATAAGGCCCTCCTTAAACAAAGCTCTCTCTGTTTCCTTCCCTGCCCATTAAACAAACTACTCCTGATTTCCCTAAATTCATGATAATCATGCTATTTCTCACATCTTTACTCTCTGACATAAAATGATTAATTTCCCCATCAAGGGGTGTAGGACTTAAGCAACTCTCAGTTATCTTAATAAATAAGCTCAGGTACCACCTTCCAAGTTTTCAGTGAGCTGGCACCTCATACACACCTTAGCATATATGCACTACACTCATAAGTGGCCTCAGACTAGGACACTCTGAGCTTACTTCCACCATGGCACCTGTCACACTCTATTGGACTCTGTTCATATGCCTCCCTGTCCCACTTCAGGCAAAGCTCTCCTAAGGAAGGTGATGACGTTCATCTTAACCATGAATAGAACATATTTACTGAATTACCTAAGTCATAAGTCAGTAAGATGTTTTGAAATTTCAAAGTTCTCCTACTCAGCTAGTCTATGTTTGGCAGAATCCAAGGATTGACAGACCCAGGAGATTGGGTCTGACTGATACCTCATACCACCAAGCAAAAGCCTGTTTGGCTTTTAATTTCTTTTTTACCATGTTATCTTTCTATATTCTGACAGGACTAGGGGCCAGGAGGATGGTGAGCCATTATTTGCTCAGTTTGCTCTCTTTTTGTAAAAACCAATGATTGACTTTAAAACAGTTAGACTTTAGCTCCCACTCTGAATGTTGGTGATGGCTCTTGCTGGCTGCTCACCAGATAGAGATGGGGCAGCCTTTGAAGCTGGAATGTTCCATGATTAACAACAGTAATACAAGCATTTAGCTTTTAAAGTGATGCCCCCCCCGCCAAATCACTGCTGTGCTTACATTTTTTTTTAATGTTTAAAGAAAATACAGGATTCATGAACTGAGATGGGATATGAGCTGCTCTGAAGGTAAGACTCCACGGGTTCTAAAACACCCTCACTGTTTACTGTTGTAGTCAGAATCTGGAGGGTCTCCTGAGGCCCACATGCTAATGCTTGGTCTCCAGCTGATGGTGCCTTTAAGAGGTGGAGCATACTGGCAGGAAGTTACATCACTAGGGATTCAGCGCTACAAACATTACTGGAACCTCAGCCCTTTCCTGTCCCACCTTGTCTGTTTCAGGTAGAGAAACCTCCTCGACCACCTATTCTGGTCATGATGTACTTGGCTGCCATAGATCCAAGGGACAGGGACAGGCCACTGGGAGTCTCTGAAACCATGAGTCAAAAATTAATCTTGCTGGGCTGGAGAGATGGCTCAGCAGTTAAGAGCACTGTCTGCTCTTCCAGAGTTCAATTCCCAGCAACCACACAGTGGCTCACAAGCATCTACAATGAAATATGATGCCCTCTTCTAGTATGCAGGGGTACATGAAGATAGAGCTCTCATCTATGCAAAATAAATAAATAAATCTTTAAAAAATTAATCTTTCTTATTAAGTTGGTTATCCCAGTGACTCAAAGCTAGCTAACAGGAGTTGATGGAAAAATTCCAAAACCTATACCCGCAAAATTGCTTCATTACAATAAGGATATTGTTATATCTGTTCAGGATTGCACCCTTACTGCCTAGAATAGTACCTGAGTCACATAATACCTTCTATAAATGTTACAAAATCAAAAATAAATAAATGACAGAAGGATTATCAGTTGAATGTCCTACACAGTATTTTCACTACTAACCTATCTCCAGTTCCATCTGCTAAGCTTGTAACTAACGTAAGTACATTTGAAGGGCAGTGCGACAGATGGCAACAGAGAAATGTGTTGCAGTGGTCTATTAGCACTGAGGCTTCCATCACATTACATTTTTAGCTAATATATTCTTTTCCGTATATCTAAAAAGATGTTTTACTGATATTTCATTACATAGTATGCAACATGCCTTTATGAAGTTACTTGGTAAAGTTCAACTTTCTTCATAGCCTGTCTGTAATCATTTAAAATAAATTTCCTTAAAACCTGAAAACAATCAGGACTTTGAAGTCACAAAAGCAATTATTTCCATTACTGAATGAGGGAAGACTATCAAGTTCTACTCTACAGAAAGCCTGAAACAAACAATTCCTAGGAGTGCAGAGCTCTGCCCAGGTGTGCTCCGGACTTACATAAACATGTCTGGTCCCTTTTAATATACAAACATCTACCGAGTCTTCTCATGATACAATATCAAAGTTTGTCTTGGTGGTATTCCTCTCTGTCCATCCCATATACATCTACTAAATAACAAACTAAAATACATACTTACATAGAATAAGAATGATTTATTGCAAGTTAAGTTAGGAAGCTTCTGGCTTTTGCTGCTGAAGATACTGACTCCCGATTACAGTGCAAGGAAATGTTTCTAGGATGTTAAAAGGATGTCTATGGCTGCCCTACATTCCTAATAATGTTCTAAGGTAAAGAGCTTATGTGGAGAGTACAAGTCAGACACCAAACCCAGCTTCAGCACCTGGAAAAGATGTCAAAACTGGGCCAGGGTGCCCTTCCTCTGTGCAGTGTAGACCGAGACTAGAAACTAAAGAGAAAAAGAAGCGATGAGAAGTTCCAGAAAGCACATCTGTTCTCCCTCCTCGAGTCGAGTTAGGAGAAACATTTACAAGTAAACCAACAACGGAAGTAATAAAAAGTGCACAGAATCAAAATGAGCATCACCTTCCCATGCCGGCTGTTGACTGATGGACCATATTCCATACTAGGCTGCATAAGAGCAGAGGGTCCATGTTATAAGAGCTCTTAGAAACATAATGGTGTGCACTTTAGACCTGAGTGCTTAGGGTGCAGAAGGTATATTAAACCTGAGACATGTACTGGCTTTCTGTTTAGAAGCAACAAAGATGGGAGGCTGCTTAGAACAGACCACAAGGCAAGGGCAAGGGGAAAGGCTAGGAGTTGGAAAGAGGCCTACTGCAGTGCTGGGATGGTGCAAGGTTAATCTCAATGCCAGGTGAGACACAGCAATGCTTCACAACACTCGCCTCTGCTTGGCACTCATTGTGAGAGACCACACTAAAGGAGAGATCTGGCCTGGATAGAAGGGATTAAAAGCTAGGGTGCAAAGGACCTTGGGCTGTTTACGAACAGTCAGTAAACCCAGATTCCTAAGCATGTGGCCATGAGATCTGATGGAGCACCTGCCAAGGGAGGATGTAGGAAAGTACCTCAGATTTATACTTCGCATATTCATAACATTCAAGGAAGAAACTGGAACACAGCACTCGAAACATTTAGCAGAACCAAAGTGAAACAGATTCTGGACATACAGGAGTCAGGCCAAGCCAGAATGAAAAGTACAGAAGCTGATGTTATGGGATGTCCATAGCAGAAGAAGCCCGGGCTCTGACTTCTACATTCCCGCATACACACACACACACACACACACACACACACACACACACACGTAACAAACACATAAATAAGTGTTTTTAAAAGATCAAAAATAAAAAGCAAATTTCCCATACTTTAGCAATCAGCCCAACAGACTGTTGCTGATAATTTATGATATTTAGATATTTGGATTCCTAAAACTTTATGCTAATTTATCCGAACGGCCAGTCTATAGAAAAGCCAACTAGAATGTAAAATTTACTCTTAAACAGGATGGTGGAATGTCACCTGCCAATCTAGATGTGCATCTTACACAAATGACCCCTGAGCTAAGCCCAAGTCACCTCCTCTTTACCCCTTACAAAAAGACAAACACTCCTCTCAGGGCTGCCACCCCTTTACAAAAAGACACTTCTCTCAGGGCTGCCACCCTCTTACAAAAAGACACTCCTCTCAGGGCTGCCATCCCCTACAAAAAGACACTCCTCTCAGGGCTGCCATCCCCTACAAAAAGACACTCCTCTCAGGGCTGCCACCCTCTTACAAAAAGACACTCCTCTCAGGGCTGCCACCCTCTCGCTTGAGGCGGGAGGTGAGGGAGGGGTGGAGAGAGACAGCATAAAACTACCTTTGTTCCCTTAGGAACGAAACAGCTTTGCAAACAAATTGTACACATGAAAAAGAAAAGGCTAGTATGATTACACAGCACTCACCAATCTCAAGAAAGACTCAGTTCAGAACACTTCTAATTCTTAGTCTAAAAATCACTGCTGGAATTTACACAATTGACACAATATTTTAATAAATGTTGATACATATCTTACTTGAGAGTAAATGTTTATTATCAAGTTGCTGTTCCAGGAGTAAACTATAATTCTTTCTCATTTCTGAAGCAGGTCCATTTCTTGATACCATGGTAGGGAAAAAAAATTTTTTAACATCCTTTATCTTGAGGTGAACAGTGCAGTTGTTCCTGTTTGTAACTATTCTTCTCAATTCAGGCATGAAAAAAAAAAATATGCAAGTTCCTGTTTCTGGGCACTAAATTGAATCAGGTGTCCTCTTCTCTTAAGAAAATTAAGTTGCTTTTGTGCTGGCGTGTTTTAATGAGAACAGAGTCGGTCGACAGTGACAAATGGCAATGACACCAGAGAGAGCATGTACGCAGGACAATATGTGCATGGTACAGGCTTACAGCCTATTTTTCACTGACTACTCTGAATGACTTTGCTGTTTCTTAAGGGGCCTATTAATCTCAAACTTAGTTATTACACAACGTTTATTTGAACATATATTCTGAGGATGATGACAGTTAATAAAGGAAATCTTTCACAAGCTGTATTTTTACATATTGTTCCAACTACAGTTCCTAGTCCTCTGATGGTACTGATAGAATAGTCCACATTGTTTGTTCCAGGCTTCTTTTTCTTATGGCTCATATATTCAGATTCCTTTCTAAGCACATGGGGACTCTTAAATAACTGTTAAAATGCATAAAAGGGAAAAGTCCTAACACAAAACAGTAAAAGTAAAAGGACATCTTAACTGCTCACCAAAAATCATTTAATGTGCAAACTGACCCTTCTAAGACAAGCCAGATGCCTTTTAACACTTTTAGAGCTTGGGTACCTAATATGCAACAGCCCTTGCATACCAATCCACTTTCACGATATGCACAGAGCCAGCGACAGAGGGCAAAATCAATTTTCTTAGGTGCAAAAAGAATCAAATAACAGCTACAGTGCTTTATTTCTTGGCATGCTTTCTTCATAAAATACCAGGCACCAAAAACAGTGCAGATCCTGCAGTTGTTTCTAGTCAGCTTTAAAGGACCCTTTTTATACTTTCCTCAAAATATTTATCAACTCAAATAGACCCCTCAATTCAGGCTGTGGTTCCGGTTTGGAGAGAAACAGTTACTTTTAAGTGAAACCGGTACACAATAATAAAATTTCACTGCAGCCTAGAGGAAGACTTGCAAATGTCCTTTATCATTAAGATGCATGTGACTTCCTGCTGAAATCTCAGTTTCAATGAAATCAGAATATTTTAGTGGGCAGGATCCTTAGATTCACTGGCAAGCTCTTTACAATCAGGAAATAAAACGCCAGAGAAGAAGAGGTCTTTCCCAAGGTCATGAGGATAGCAGAAAGCCAGAACAGAAGTCCTGTTCCCCCATTCTGCTGCCCTCCCTATTATGGCCACACTGGCTACTTCGTGCATGAGTTTAAACAGACATTCACAGAAAATGGCTTTTACACTTAAATTGTAAACTAGTAAAAAAATATGCAGAGGACAACATATTAAAGTGGTTATGGCTAAGTGAGGTGATGGGATTATAGACATTTTCTCCTCCTCTGTGCTGTCCATTGATTTTTAAGGTTTCTGTATTGCCTATATATTTAGTAAGGGGGAAAAATGAAATAAATGTTAGATATTAAGCATAATTAGACTCTTAGATGCTCACTCATCAACCAATGGGCAAATAGCATAACAGTGTGTGTGTGTGTGTGTGTGTGTGTGTGTGTGTGTGTGTGTGTGTGCTATGAGATGGCGGTCAGGCCATGTCTGGCTAAAGGCTGGATGAACTGAAGAAAGTATCAAGGGGAAACTACGTACCTGGACATCTTCTCCTCCATCACTATTGAGAGGCACAAACTGTGAGTACAAGCCAAGCCTTCCACTCAAAATGCGTAAGATCTGCTTTGCTCATACCATATAAGCTCGTATGATAAGCTAGATACATATAAATAGCAAGGGTGAAGCTAAACAGAAACCATTAAATTGTGAAACAGTACTTGACATATCTTTTTATAATAGCAATTTACTGACATTCCTGAAGTTTGATTTTTCTTCATCTAATCGGTTTCCAATCTCTACCAGAAAAGAATAAACCAAATATTCCTCTTCTCATTCATTCGTTCAACACAAATTTGTTAAGCCTAATTACAAAAACAAGCCTTTGGAATAGCAGAGTCACAGTTTAGGGCAACAGACTAACACAAAGTCAATAACTTCAAAGAGCTAAAAAAAACCACACACACTGGCAATTAAGGACCTCAATTTCTTTGGGGGGGCACATTCGATATCTCCTAGTGGCATATACATACAACAACCATTTCTCTGATCAATTAATGGAGGCTGTATTCAATGCCAACCATGGTCGGAGCTCTCAGCACACCAGGAGGAAATCTGGCCGAGAACTCCCCTGGCACTTTGTGTAGAAGGGCATCCACAAAACAGAAATGACAACCCACCCACGTCAAAGCAAGCTAGTGTTTCTTACACATTTTAGACTCTAGCTATTCAACTCTGTTATTTCTGTTCCTTCCATCCATTAGGGCTAGGGATCTCAGAGCTTCTTAAGAGGGCAATGGATCAATCCCTCAGCAATAGCTCTCTCATCAGTTTTTCATTAACAATAAAATAGCTTTCCTACCATCTTCGGGGAAATACCTTACTGTAGAGTCACAGGGCTGCCACGGACCTCACCAGGCCATGCAAGCAAGGCCCCTTTCCTAAAAAAACAATGTCACTAAAATCACTAACAACAGGGCCTCTCCACCTTTCAGAGTCAGACTCTGGATCAGCTCTTCTGGAGTTTCAGATTCAAAATATATGTTAGAAATCACATTTTCAATACCAAATGACATATCCATTTGAAATTATTTTTTTCATGAGGGGTCCCCCTCATTATTGCCATTGCAAGTCCTAAGCAGTAAATGTTGAACTGGCCCTTGAGAAGAAGGAACACCAGTATGCAGTACTGGCCTTATTGTAACATTTTTTTAAGGTTTTATATTTATGTGTGTGTACATGTGTGTGAATGTGTGTACATACCCCATGCTGCAATATGAAACTCAGAAGACAAGCTGTGAGTCTCTGTTCTAAGCTCTGAAGATGTAACTCAGGTCACCAGGCTTGGCAGCAAGTACCTTTTACCTGCTGATCCAGCACACCAGCCACCCAGGTAGCATTTAAAGAAGAAATATTAACTTTGTGAAAACTCATCTAGAAAATACAAGATGAAGGAAAATCATTTTATAAGAACATTAGCCTGGGGTCAGTTAAGAGCCCTGACTGCTCTTACAGAGGACCTGGGTTCAATTCCCAGAACCCACATGGCAGCTCACAACTGTCTATGACTATCAAAATCATCTAAAGGATCATTAGAAAGGCATAAAATGATAATCCTCATGTATATAGGTAGGCACAATGGCTCTTATAAATTTGAATTATTAGAACCTAGCAATATACTCCACTGTGCAATGAGGTTTACTTTAGGGATACAGAATTGTTGTATGACTTGAAAATCAAAGCAATTCATCTTATCAATAAATTTTTAAAAATAGTCATTTCAAGACTATTTGATAAAATTCAAGATGGATATGGTGGCACTTGCCTATATTCCCAGCACTCAGGAGTCTGAGGCAGGAGGACTAAAAATTCAAGACCAGCTTGGGACATGGAGTGAGACATATATATGTGTAGTTAAAAACTCAGAAAACTAGAGGCTGGGAAGATAATTCAGTGGATAATGCCCTTAGTGTGCAAGCCTGAGGACCAGAATTGAAGCCCCAATATTTACATAAAAGCCAGGTGGGTGGGACAGCCCCTCTGTAATCCCAGGACTTTATCGGAAGGCAGGGAGGATCCACCAGGCAAGCTAGACCAGATAAATCGGTACTCTGGTTTCAATGAGAGCCCCTGACCCCACACATGTGTATGTGCAACCATATGTATGTGTGCCAACAAACACACAAATGTGCATCTGTGCACACACAGCTTAGAAAACTAGAATATACAAGAATTTTATCTGTCTGGTGAGGGTTCCCCAAGTTGTAAAGGGCTAAATAGCAAGATGAATGGTAAAAGTCTGAATGCTCCAAGAGCAGCAATGCAGAGAGATAGATTGGGGCCGCTCCGTCTACCTAAGCCGGGTCTTGACGGACAGGAATACAAGTTCCAAAAGCAGACACCAACTATGCCACAAAAATGACCTGAACTTAGCTTAATTTGCAAAGAGATAGGAAATTTAACTTGGGTTTGCCTTTTAAATGCCTCTGACAATAATGAATGAAAGTTAAACTGGCTTCAAAGCTGGCTAAAACAGTTACTGGCCAATCCTCTGCAGTGTGGAACCCTCCAGTGTGGTCCCATTTTGGCTATAAAAGTCAACCTGCCATCGTCTGCCTGTGTTCATCTGACTTTCGGATTCTGTGGTTTCCTACATAAGTCTGCATATACTTCTTTCATGCAATAATAAATTTTAAATTCTCCCTACGAATCTACTTGGATTTTTACTTTGACTTCCTGAAAGTCCTAGCTGTGAAATAATGCTAGACAAAGAAATAAAGGCATACAGGCTAGAAAAGATTAAATTAACCAGGAATTCATAAACTGCACCATCCCTCTCCCCTCAAAAACAACAAAAAGCAGGTGCAGTTTTTATTGCTGCAGAGCATAAAATCTACATACAAAACAATATATTTCTATATACCAACATGGAATAATTTTTAAATTGAAATTAATAAAAATGTTATTTACAAGTAGTATAAAAACAGGAAATACATAGAGAACTTGGATTCTAAAACCTATAAAACACCAACAGTAGAAAGTTTTAAATTCCTAACTAGCAATGTGGTTCAGGGCAGTGGTTCAGTGCTTGCAGTCCAGGTACAAGAAGGACCTGACTTCAAATCCCATACCCATGGAATCAGGTGTAATGTTACATGAATGTGTGGAGTCCCAGAGCTAGGGAGGGAGAGGAAGGTGGATGCCCAGAGTTCCCTGGCCAGCTGGCCTAGCCTCCAGTTAGGGCTTCAAGTTCAAGACGTTGTGTCAAAAAGCAAGGCAGATGGCCATCTTGGAGAGTCACACCCAAGGCGACCTCTGGCATCTACACACATGTACACATATGCATACACTCCAACCTATGTAAGTATTCCCACAGACACAAACGTGCATACACACCACATACACACACATTCCGACACACAAACAAAATTGAACAGCTACAGTTTTATAGCTATAGTTAAACTTCTAATATTAACATGTCAAGCCTTTCTATATTAACCTAAAGAGTCATTGTCATCTCAAAATATCTACAGGGTTTTTAGTACAAATTGACTTAATGAGTAACATTTATTTTAAAAATAAACTTTATGTACTTATGTGCTTATTTTTCAAGTCATTGCTTTCTTGAGGAAAAAAGAACACGAACAAAGTTGGTCTCCTGCTTACCACACTTATTGAGAAGCCATACTGAGCAAGAGAGGAAAGTGGCTTGAGAACGAATGGACTGGTGACCACGGAGCACAGAACAGCGAATCTAGAAAACGACCTTCCTGAAGATGGGAACTGGGTTTGGGGTTTTGTTGTTGTTTTGTTTGTTTTATTTATTCTTTTTAAAATTTATTTTTGTTTTTAAAATTTTTTATTTTTTGGTTTTTCTCAAGACAGGGTTTCTCTGTGTATCCTTGGCTGTCCTGGACTCACTCTGTAGACCAGGCTGGCCCCTAACTCAGAGATCCACCTGCCTCTGCCTCCTGAGTGCTGGGATTAAAGGTGTGCGCCACCACACCCAGTTAGTTTTTGACCAGAGTGCTAGGGCAGCTCAATGGGAAAGGACAGACGTCAACAGTGACAACTGCTCAGCCACATGCCAGTCAAATAAAAAGGCCAAAGGAAAACTTAAAGCCTAAGAAACTTAGAGCAGAACCACTTGATTAAGCCACTCCACCAACAAACAGGGTTACCAGCTTACTAACTAGATAGACACTAGTGTCAGCTTCATAAAGTTACTGTGAGATCAAGTTAGATGGGTATACACAAACCCAGGTGCTGTACAAAATTTCATAAAAACCCAGCTGTCGTCCTTATACAAATGTCTGTCCTCTGACCATCACAGCAGGTGAAAAAGAAACATTTCTAAAAAGATCCCCAGAAAAACCTGCTTCTTTCCTGCACCTACCCCCCACCAGCTCTGCAGTACAGACCTCTGCACTTCTGTTCACGGAGTTCATGCTCACTGAATTTACAGTGCATCACATCACAAATAAAGCACACAGAACTTGTTAAGTACACTTGCAAGAAGATATAGGATTTAATCAAATGAACGAAATCCAAAGAGTCAATGAGATGTGAGGAAAAGACAGTACAGGAGCTTAAAGGAACAGTGTTCACGGCCAGCAGAATGGCTTAGGGGAGAAGGTACTTGTCGCCAAACGGGATGGATGACCTGAGTTTGATCCCCAAGACCCACAATTCCTGCAAGTTGTCCTCTACCCAAACATGTGTACTGTCTGTCTCTCACAAACACACATGATGTAATAAGAGATCATTTAAGAAAATAATAATAAAGAGTGGTCAATGAGCTGGAATATAATTCAGTGGTACAGTGCTTGCCTAGTATGCAGGAAGCCTTGAGTTCCATCCAGCACCAAAACCCAAAAAGTGATTAAAATAACGTCTTATAAAATGTGCATGTGTGTAGTGTGTGCGCGCATGTGTGTGTGTGCCAGTGTGTGTGCCCATACGTGTACACGTACCTATGAGTGAGTGCAAGCTTATGCAAGCCACAGCACACATGTGAAGGTCAGAGAACAAGCTCAGACGTCAGTGCTCACCTTCTACCCAACTGGAGGTGGGGTCTCGAGTGCCACTGAATACAGCAGGCTGGTGCGCTTCAAGGGACTCTGCTGTCCTCAACCCCCTGTCGCTGTAAGAGCACTGGGACCACAGTGTCCAGGTTCACGTTGGTCTGAACTCTTGCATGCAAGCACTTGACCTCAGCCACAGCCCAGTCTCCTTTCCAGGAGAAGCAGGTGACAACTCAGTTCTTCCCGAGTCGTCTTTGTGTTTTGCTGACAGAGTGAATAGGAGAGGAAGGCGTGGCACTGAACCGCCTGCCATTGTCTCAGGACAATGACACCACTGACTCCACTTCCCAAAACAACATTACACTCTTTGTCTATACATATCAATAATCAGCAAATGATTATGACTTGGATTTTGCTAAAATGATAATTAAAAATAAGCTCACTATTAAAATTTAAAATTTTTCCAAATAAAGACTAACTGAACACACTTTTCAGTACCTATAGTACAGTGATTCTGTTAAGTCAGTTGAATGAACTTTCTCCTTTACAGTGTACCACTGATAAAGCAAATCTCCGATTTGTAGGGGGGACAGAACAGAGTGATTCTTTTTACGTCCTGTAAAAACCACAGCTGAGCTTAAAAACAAGCTTCAAGGAGTCATTTACATCTACAAATAATAGAGCAATCCCCACGGAAGAAGAGAGAAAGCCTCCCAATTTCCTAATTGGACAGTAGCCTAGGGTAAAAAGGGAGTTGCTTGAGAGGACATAATGTCTGACAGTGGCTGAACTGGAATTACAAGGAAGAGCTTCCAAACACTCTTCCTTCCCCAGGCCATTAATCTTTATCTGACTCTAATATACTATGTAGATAGGCTATATATGAATATCAAAAATACATGGCAAGGAAATCACACGGACACACTAAAAAGTAAAACCCTAGTCAGCAAGCAGCAAAGCACTAAACGGACTTCCAATTGTTATTAAGGTGCCCTTCTGTGAGCGACTGAAGGTATATTAGCTCAGTGGGCCGTGCAATCGCCGTAACACCACAACTAATGGACTGCCAGGAGATGATTTAATAAAGAGCCCCAGCTGAACAGCGGGGTATAAGTAACTCTGACAACTGAGGCTTTCTTCTGGTCAAACGTTTTATATCTGTAAGTGACTTTCTTTAAAAAAAAAAAAAGGCCTGAGAAGATAACTCACAGAACAACAGCAACCCAGATGTTCTTATGTAAGATCAGAGTGCCAAGACCTTCAGATGTAACTTTAAAAACCAAAGCCGGAAGGCCTTGTCCCCAGGTCCTTCTACAGACCCAACTTGTAGCTCAGTGATCTCATTCAACAATACACTCAGCAACTACAATTAGTGCTGTGGGGTAGTTAGAGTGACACAATAGAGCAATGTCTTAATTGTCACCTTCTAGATTACACTTGAGAATGGGAGTGACAGAAATGGGAGTGGGCTGAATAAAACTATTTATTGAATAAATATTTCTACAAAATATTTAAAAAGAACATGTGTGTGACTGACGAGGGCTCAGGGGAAGGTAAATCTGCCCCTTTCTAGGCCTGATAGGCCGGCATCCACACCTTCACCAGTCTTGAAAATGTCCCACTTGACCCAGTGATGGCACTCCTAAAACCTTATCTAAGGAGGCATAGGGGACTTAGGTCATGCAAGGGTAAGACTGGGTTCAGTCCTCCCTCAGCTCTAAAAAGAGAAAAATATCTAAGAAAATTATATAATGCCAACAAGAGGCTTGGCTTAAAAAGTCATAATATTATTTTAAATAACAAAACTCTTAAGTTTATCAAGGGATAAGGACACATAGAATATACCTAAAAGTATGGTTTTCTACCAGTAAGCAAAGAAATGATTAGCTACATTTTCTAGATCATCACTAGGAACATATAATGCTTTTATAATAACAAAGAACCATACAAGAACATGACATCCGTCCCAGCTGCGCTGCAGAGCACAGCATTCAACTAGAGTCTGTTGAAATGCAGCGCACCATGTGAGAGTATGTGAACACTACACTATGTGACAGTGTGTGAACACTACACTGTGAGAGTGTGTGAACACTGCACCATGTGAGAGTGTGTGAACACTACACCGTGAGAGAGTGTGTGAACACTAAACCGTGTGTGTGAGCACTACACCATGTGAGAATGTGTGAACACTACACCGTGTGAGAGTGTGTGAGCACTACACCATGAGATGTGTGAACACTACACTGTGTGAGAGTGTGTGAACACTACACTGTGAGTGTGTGT
>CAJQZJ010032401.1:4539498-4572282 GCA_907164525.1 Lophiomys imhausi
GTGTGTGAACACTACACCGTGTGAGAGTGTGTGAACACTACACCGTGAGAGTGTGTGAGCACTACACCGTGTGAGAGTGTGTGAACACTACACCGTGTGAGAGTGTGTGAACACTACACCGTGAGAGTGTGTGAACACTACACCGTGAGAGTGTGTGAGCACTACACCGTGTGAGAGTGTGTGAGCACTACACCGTGTGAGAGTGTGTGAGCACTACACCATGAGAGTGTGTGAACACTACACCATGAGAGTGTGTGAGCACTACACCGTGTGAGAGTGAGCACTACACCGTGTGAGTGTGTGAGCACTACACCGTGTGAGAGTGTGTGAGCACTACACCGTGAGTGTGTGTGAGCACTACACCGTGTGAGAGTGTGTGAACACTAAGAACCTCTCTCAGATGCTCAGGCCAAAATTACACCCAGGTATGGGATCATGTGAAAATATGAACTAAATTCAAAATAAAAAATAATTCCAATAGAAATAGCAATAACTGTATGTTATTAGAAATGAACCTTTTAGCCGGGTGGTGGTGGCGCACGCCTTTAATCCCAGCACTTGGGAGGCAGAGGCAGGTGGATCTTTGTGAGTTCGAGGCCAGCCTGGTCTACAAAGCGAGTCCAGGACAGCCAGAGATATTCAGAGAAACCCTGTCTCGAAAAACCAAAAAAAAAAAAAAAAAAAAAAAAAAGAACCTTTTTCTGTCATTATCAAAGTGGTCGTTTCTAGGGGAATAAATCACAAATAAATGAAGACCTGAACATGACCCCACAGTGGCAAAGTGCGAACAAGACAAGTGAGGGTCTAAAAATAGCAGACTGAGAAGAAGGATGAAGGTCTAAATGCTGAAAGCTCCCAACAGTGAACAGCTCTGATTTCTTTAAAACAAAGTTTACTATACTCTTTGAAAAGGTGTCTGTCTAACCTATTCCTTATAAAAACTCGGGGGAAGTCTGGTCCAGGTGTGAGACTCCAGTTCTTAATTTGTTTTTAGATGCTAAGTTTCTTACAAAAAGAAGACATGGCTTCCCGTCTACACCTGTCCATCAAACAGCTCCACACAGAGCGACATCTGAAGACGGAAGCCACTGCTGTGTCTGATGGAGATGCTGCTCAGTCATCTGTAAACTGAGTCTGTTGGTGCACATCTGTAATCCCAGGGCTTGGGAGACTTCGGCAGGAGATTCAAGGTCAGCCCGGACTGTACAGTGAGACCCTGCCTCAAATCCCAATCAAGTAACTTCAATCAATTCAGTTAAAAGTAATAAGGGGCTGGGGAAGATGGTTTTGGTTTATAAAGCCCGCCCATGTATGAAGTAGTCTGGGGCTGATTAGCGCATGCTAGCCCCTTTCTCCCTTCTATCTTTTCCCCATCTCTTCCTTTCTCTCCCCATACCTTCTGCCTCAGAAATCTGGGTATCAGACTCATGGGGAAAAGTCACCAGAAACAGGTTTATGAGCTTGCTAATTTTCCTGTTCATAAACACACAAGGAAATAAATTACCTGAAAGTAAAACTATTCTTTTGCTTTGAAAACTGTGTTTGGGCTATCTCAAAAACCTACCATGACTTAAAACTTATCCCTGAAAAAATTTATGAACAAAACAAAGTCTGTAGGCATAATCGAATTCTGATAGCCTTTTGA
Source organism: Lophiomys imhausi (assembly GCA_907164525.1). Taxonomy (NCBI): domain Eukaryota; kingdom Metazoa; phylum Chordata; class Mammalia; order Rodentia; family Muridae; genus Lophiomys; species Lophiomys imhausi. The sequence goes on from CAJQZJ010032401.1 coordinate 4,541,144, forward strand.
AAAAAAAGTTTTTGATCCCATATCAAATAATTAACTTGAATTCTCATTCTGTCAACAACTGAAAGTTAGCATTGTTAAGCATTTTTTTCCTAAAGAGGTTTTGTTGTTGTTTTGAAATTACATGTATGTGGTGCCTACTTGTGTATGTCATATGAATGGTGTCCACAAAGGCCATAGAGGGCACAGGATTCCTTGCACCTGGAGCTCACAGTTGTGAGCGACCAGATATGGATGCTGGCAACCAAAGCCAGATGCTCTGCCAATGTGGAGTTAGCTCTTAAGCACTGAGCCATCCTCCTCAGCCCCTCATGGCTGATGACAGCCTGAACTCCAGCAGTCCGCACCCCTCATCGCTGATGACAGCCTGAACTCCAGCAGTCCGCACCCCTCATCACTGATGACAGCCTGAACTCCAGCAGTCCGCACCCCTCATCACTGATAAACGCCTGAACTCCAGCAGTCCGCACTGAACCAAACAAAAAGAAGTCACCCTTGGTTTTTCCAAGGCTACACAGTGAGGCCTACATAGAATCTCCTTATACATCAAATACCCACCTAGTCCAGGAGGTTGCAAGGACTGAAAAATCAGGAGGCATTTACCACTTCCCACCCAATCACCCTCGGCAAGTCCCAGCCGTTCACGCTCCAGAATTGTTAGGCATAAACCTAACTGAAGTTTCCATCAGAAAACAAGTGAGTGAACTTGCACAGACAGACTCCTTGAGAATATAAATGAGGTTACTAAAATCAGTCCTCCATCTCTACCCACAGTTAGCTTAAATTCAAGATCTGAATAATGAGCCTAACTAAAGATTTTCCTAAGATGTCATTTAGCCTGCTTTCTTCTTCCTTTTCTGCATTTCCAATCTCTTTCTAATCTTAAAGTTGAAAAAGGTTTACATCTTTTAGAGAAAAAAATGTAGATGTCTTTTTTAAATGGATTCCCTTAACTATTCCTTACATCTACTTTCTAATCCCCAACTCACGTAATTAAATTCAGTGTGAATTTAAATTGCAATTAACATCTTTTGAGGGATTACATGCTCTAATCACAATTATACAGTGAATATTTGAAACACATACATTTTGTTACATTATCTGAAATGTAAATTGGGATTCCAAAAAAAAAAAAAAAGGTGTTTAATAAAAATGTATAGGAGTTGGGCTGGAGAGGCGGCTCAGAGGTTAAGAGCACTGGCTGTTCTTCCAGAGGTCCTGAGTTCAATTCCCAGCAACCACATGGTGGCTCACAGCCATCTACATTGAGATCTGCTGCCCGGGCATATATGTAGAGCAAATACTGTATATATACATAATAAATAAATAAATGTTAAAAAATGTTAAAAAAAAATAAAACATGAAATTTAAAAAAAAAAATGTATAGGAGTGAAGACTTTATTACATAAGCTACGGGACTAGGGTTGAGGTTGGAAAGGGTGAAGCACCGATCCAAGTGTAAAAACAAATCGCCTCATCTCCCAAAGCCCTGGAATTGGCCCCGAGTGCCTCCCATTTAACCTAGCTTCATCATGCCCTAAAAACTCACTTCTGAATTTCACATCTTTCTCCCCATATCAGTAACTCAGTCTTAAAAGTAATGTGTGTCATACAGTTTCATAAGAGCCAAGAATGTTTTTCTAGCCAAGTATAATGGCTCTTGCCTATAATCCCAAGACTCTGGAGACTGAGGCAGAAGCACTGCTCCCAGTTTGAGGTCACCCTTGGCTCCCAAGTAAAATCTACACCAAGGCTCCAGAGTGGGGTGCTGTCTCCAAACTAAAAAATTAAAGAATAAAAGCGGGGCAGTGGTGGTGCAAACCTTCCTTCAATCCCAGCACTTGAGAGGCAGCAGATCTCTGTGAGTTCAAGGCCAGCCTGGTCTACAGAGAGAGTAGCTGTCTACAGACAGCTAAGGGCACACAGAGAAACCTTGTCTCGAAAAGACAAAAATTTAAAAAATAGAAAACAACAAAATGCTCTGGCTGAATCATGGGATGATTAATTTGCTCAAAATTGCATCCCAGAAGAACAAAAATGTTGACCTTCCCAGAACACCTGTATTCTAGACAACTGTTACTTTATTAGACCCTTACAATAGCCCTGAAGCATGATTCTATTTTATAGACAGAACCATAAGGCTCAGAGAAATTTGTTAATTACTTTTGCCTCACTGTACACAACACTTGACAGAAATAACTTAAGGGAGGGCAGATTTATCTGGGCTCGAAGCTTCAGAGAATTGCAGCCCATCACGGCCACTACAACTCCTCATCTGACAGTGGGAACCAGAGGTATGGAAGCCTGCAAGGCCCACATCTAGTCACCTGCTTCCACCAGCCAAGTCCCCGAATGCTGGGGACCAACTTCTTGAAACATAAACCCATGAGAGACATTCCTATGTAATGTGTTTAGGAAACACCAAATTAATGAATCCTGGGTGAAATTGACATTCGACTTCTAAATTCATGCTCCTAAGAGATAAACATAAAAATAAGGTTTACCAATTCTGCACAGCTACACCTTATTTAGGAGGTAATCCTCCCAAGCACGTTACTGGATTGTGGTCACCTCAGAAGTTGCCATTGTCTCTGATGGGGAAGCTTTGAAAGGAATCTTCAAGAAGTTGTATATTCGGGGTTCTTTCTGGCAAACCCAAGATCCTACTGAAAGCCAGGTTTCTGATGTGGGTTCCTCAGGTAGCGTTGAGCTTTATCCTAAAGATGGATATTGCCATCTCTATCTAGGTTCTCCATGGTAACCTTGTTCTTGTAACCTCAGGGACTCTATGTATGTTGTTACCTCCAGAACTAGGTATAAGAAAAACTCCTTTCCCTACACTGTCTGTTTCCTGATAACTAATGGGTTTCTTCACAGCTGCTGTGTCTATTTCCTGCTACCTAACCGGTTTCCACACGGGCTGTGGCTACGCTTTCCTAGCTAAGTGGAGGAGTCAAGCTAGCTCTACTTTTTCCTTTGAGATCATTCATACACTCTCAGATGATCACGTGATAACACCAAGTAGGCTCCACACTCAGTCAACTCTACACAGTGGGGTTTATAAGTAGCCCTCTGTGGCTCTGGAGAGATGGCTCATGGGCTAAGGGCACTGTACTCTAGCTGGGGACCTGATCAAAACCACCTGTAACTCTGGCCCCAGGAGATCTGGCCTCCATGGGCACCTGTACTCATGTGGGCATTTGCATATGCGCATGCACACACACACACACACACACACACTTAAAACTAAGAATAAATCTTTTTAAAACCCAGTTCTGTGAGTACTCCTTATGATGTTTTCTTTCTTTGCTTCTCCATGCTCCCGTCATGAGCTTCTACGGTCCATGTGATTAAACCATGCCTCATGTGACACCGTATCTGAACAAGGGTAAGGATGGAGGCTCTGTGCTTTGTGTCCCCACAGTGTATGTGGTGGACTTGGTATGCAGCAGAAGGGGATGGAGAGATAAAAGTCCAGAGGTATTTGAGCCAAGAGAGCTCTGTTCTCATGATCAAGCTGTGCATGGAGTGATGGGCTGGCATGTTTGCTCTGACCCCCCATGTGATGCCTTCTGCCATGTTACTCAGCAGGAAAGCAGCCTTCACGTGAAGCTGAGTAGACAACAGCAGCAAGTTCTTGGACTTCCCACCTTTCAGAACCCTGAGCTAAGTAAACCTCAACCCAGTATAAATTACCTAGCCTGTAGTACTCAGTTACAGCAAAAGCAAACAGACTAAGACAAAACAACAAAGGCTTGGTTGGAGAAAGGAACAGAGAGACACTCCAGAATGTGGCTAATCATCCACAACAGTGAAGATATGCAGAAATGAGATTCAGACTCAGTTTACCTGAGTCTGAATAATCACTGATGGGTATGACAGGATCTACTTACATTAACTTTGTTAGAATTTATATGTCCCATATAATGCCTTGGCACAGCAAATACTGAGCAATTATCAGCCATTATTAACTATGCCATCCAAGGAGCATCTCATTAGTACGTGCACAGAACCATTCATCAGTGACCTGCTGGACTAAGAATCCAGAAACGCAGACACAAGATGCCTGGTACATTTGAAAGCCTAGAGACAATGTTGGACAGAAAGAGGAGGCTAGGGGCTGGCTAAGTGGGTAAAGCTAAGCGTGAAAATCTGTGCTCAGACCTTCAGCGTCCATGGAAAAAGCCAGGCATGGCAAAGTGACCTGTAACCCTAGCATTAGAGGCACAGCTAGGCAGTGGAAAGGGAGCAGGCCAGGGGAGGCTGGGATGAGAGTTCCACCAAAGGCACACAGGGAAGCCTTCCTGGAAAGCAGTGCCACACAGGTAAGAGAAGCCCTGGACATCGGCTAGCAGCCTAGAGTCCCACTGAATCTGAACACCATCCTCACATCAGCACCAGCACTCAGACAAGAAGGATGTAATGGACTCCACCACCTGAGAAACTGGGAAATATAAGACTGGTCTGTTCTCGGGAACTTGTCAGTCTGGAAGAGACCTCAGCAAGTGACAAGGCCAAAAGTGCTTCAAGGCCAAGTATGAAGCCAGGAAAATGGCTCAGCTGGTGAAGACACTTACTGCCAAGGTTGACACCATGAGTTTAATCCCCACATCCCACACAGTGGAGAGACAAAACAATTCCCACAAGTTGTCCTCTGACCTACACATAAGTGTCATAGCACATGTATGTCCCCCAATACAACAGATGACAAATACATGCATACACACATATATACATACATACATACATGTCATTTTTTTTCTTAGAGAAGCAAAGCTTCCTGGAATCCCATCATTCAGGAGACTGAAATAAGATTAAGTTTGAAGCCAACCTGGGTTACGTGGGGGTGGGAGTTTGTATATATGGGAAACAGACTACTTTAAAGAAAACAAGAATTTTCTTTAAAATCAAGCATCTCTACGGCAGACTTTAGTATTTCCCCAGTGTTGGGTCTATCTTTGTGCATACCATGTTATACTAATTATGATCTTCCAGTCAGACTCACTTGAAGTCTACACTATCTGTCAAGAGAAAGAGAACATTAAAAGGTATATAATCCCAGCACTCGGGAGGCAGAGGCAGACAGATTTCTGTGAGTTCAAGACTAGCCTGGTCTACAGAGTGAGCTATACAGAGAAACCCTGTCTTGAAAAAAACAAGAAAAAAAAAGGTATAATCATTTCTTCACTTTTTTTAATGACTTCTTTTAAAGTCATTTCTTCAGTGTTAACAACTAGGGCTCAATTCAGTTTATTATTTAAAATGCCACTGCTAAAGGGTGTCCTGGGCCAGAGCTCTTCTGTAGACAGCCCCAAGAGTCAGAGGGTTCCTCTGATTCTAACATACAGACGCACACTTTACACAAAGATACAGTAAACATACAGTGTATAAGTATGAGTAGATATTCCAAGCATAGATACACACATGCTTATAAAAGTGCACACATATGCCCATGCCACACACATATGTCCCAGATAATACAACTAAGCAGGAAATACAGACATGTTCTAAAAGCCACAGTTAGAAAGGACTGTTTAGACAGAATGAGATCTATGTCATTTATTCTAAAGCCAAAAAACATAATTATGTGTGTGTATGTGTATGTGTGTAAGCGCAGAGACCAGAGGATGGGAGTTCTTGTGCACTGTTACCCTCCACTTTATCCCCTTAAGTATTTTACTGAACCTTGCTGGAGCTTGCTGTTTTTCAGCTAGACAGGAAGAACAGCAAGTCCCATTGGCCATCCAGTTTCTGTCAGGTGGGCACATATATGTTCAATTTTTGCATGTAGGTGCTGGAGCTCCTCATCCTTTCTGTGCATGAGCATGCTTACCCATGAGCCATATCCTCAGTCATAATGACCCTTTCAGAACAAGTCACCTTTCTGATGTGACACCAGATATTTAACTTCAAACTTCACAAAATTTCCAATACTGAATTAAAATAGTGTTTGTAAAGTTTCATTTTAAAGAAAGCAATCTTGTGGATTTTTTTTTTTTCAAGTAGACATAGATAATTGTGATTGCCTTATGAAGCCAATGACATTCCCTGATTTTGTGCACTTGATGACTTTGAGGATCTGAAATCTTCCTTATAAATCTACAAGCCATCTCTAATGTAGGCAGGTGCATTGATTTGGGAAAGATGCTGTGAGAACAGCAGCCACGCCTGCTTTTCTGCACCCTGCATCCTTGTATTTAACATCCCATTCCATAGGAGTGTCACCTCCTAATACAAGACATGAGACATGCAAAACAATGCCCAGTCATGTGCCATCCTCAAACTTTCCCATGTTCACATATCCTCTGACAGGAAATCCAGAGCAAGAATTTTAACAGCTTTCTAGACATCAAAAGCCACCTTTTGCATTGAAGTGAAAGCCACACTAGAAACCCTGAGTGATTCCAATGTGACATTCCACTGACCGTGGACTGGGAAGGAGCTCAAAAGTCCCAGCCGTAACTCAGGAGCAACTGACAACTGGTGCTTCTGGGAGAGAGACCGCCTGTAAGGGTGTGGTCACTAGTAGTCACCTATGAATCCACACTTACCTGTGAGTATATGAACAGCACAAATTGAACTCACTGGGTTATTTTAAAAAAAATAGACAGAAGACAGGAAGTTGGGAGATATTTGGGAGGTGGGAGTGGATCTGGGGGGAGTAGGGGGTAAATATGACAAAAATACATTGAAATTCTTAAAGAATCAATAAAAATATTTTATTAAAAAAAAAAGTTGTGAGGCCGGGCGTAGTGGTGCATGCCTTTAATCCCAGCACTTGGGAGGCAGAGGCAGGAGGATCTCTGTGTGTTAGAGTTCGAGGCCAGCCTGGTCTACAAATCAAGTCCAAGTCAGCCAGGGCTGTTATTATACAGAGAAACCCTGTCTCAAAACAAAAACAAAAACAAAAACAAAAACAAAACAAAACAAAAAAAGTTGTGCCAGGGGTGGTTATGCACGCCTTTAATCCCAGCACTAGGGAGGCAGAGGCAGGCGGATCTCTGTGAGTTCAAGGCCAGCCTGGTCTACAAATTGAGTCCAGGACAGCCAGGGCTACACAGAGAAACCCTGTCTCAAAAAACAAAAACAACAAAAAAAGAAATTCCATTCATACAAAATATATAAAGCCAAGAAAACATTCCAAGCATTTCCTCCCTTTACCCACTCCACTTTAAGATAACTCTTTAAGCTGCTTTTTAACCTGTATCAAAAAAAGGAGAAATAAAGGTGATGGTTTAACACAAAACATAAATCCTTATGTATCCTAAAAATATATTTTCTACAAAACATAATAGAATAACTGCAGAGTGAATACTAAATGGTAAAGATGTGAAAGAAATAGCTTCTGTCAGTACTACACCTGCCTCCCAGTAAGTTAGACCATCTTCATCTCTAATATCAGCTCAAGTGTTAGAAGCAGATCCCAGCAGCAAGAACCAAACACCAGCAATGTAATCAACAAAGAGCTGAGAAGAGAAGGGCTCTGCCAGCTCTAGGAGAACTTCCAATAAACTTTCCCTCTACTCAGGGCAAAATCTTCCTGCAGATTTCCTGCCCTCATTTGCATATCTGTGCAAGCCTAGTCTCTCTCTTTTTTTTTTTCCTCTCAAGCCCCTTTGCCCTTTCAATCATGAAGCATATTACTCCACTGTCAGGGCAAAGCAGTTCCTAACAACAGGGAACCCAGCTGGGATAGGAAGAGGGCAGCAGGCTCATGCATTAACATAATAATCCAACTGTGTTCCCATAGGCCCTTAGGGCAGACAGCATATTAGGTAGGCCTCCTGTGCTGGCCCTGGTGGGAGCTGCCTTATCACCTGCCCATCAACCTGTGGCAGCCAGAGCAGGTTCAGTAGCGGCAGCCCCTGCCAAGCAGTGGTGCCCAATTACCTTACCACAGAAGACAGAAATCCATTTCTCTATGCCTGCCTAAGGTGCTCAGTGCATTTCCTTATTTGTGATTTGAATCTGCACTTCGGCATCATTTCCAGGAGATTGACTTCTTGCCTTTGAACTTTTTAAAAGTCTAGTTGTCTAAAGTCTGTCCCACTGCAGTAGGCAGGAAAGGGACTTAAAGGGTGACTGAACACACAGAGCCCACGTTGGCGAGAAACTGCTTGGTCACCAGTTGCCTAAAGATTCTTCCATCAATTCAAAGGACTTGAGGTATGTGGAGGGCCATCTCTACTTCCTCAGGGAGACGGACAGAGGAAGAAAAAAAAAAGAAAAGGGAAAAAATGGCAATCTTATATCCTGTATTCTTTCAGTATAAATATTTATCCCATCAGAACGTATATCCTCCCAGAAGCCATGAGCTGTTGAGTACACTGACTCCAGCATGAAAAATGTGCATAGATCACTACAGTTTGTTGATGGAAAATTGAGAAAGATATGTGAAAGAAAGGACTTTTTTATTCTTAAATTATTATTGAAGACCTTTAAAAAAAAAGTCAGCCCATTGGTATGAACATCACTATCCATATGTAAACTTTATGCTTTTTTGCTCAGGTCCTGGAATCTTTGTTTTGTTCCATAGGTGATTTTTCTTTCTAAGCTTCAGTATGTTTTAAGGGAAGAACAGCCAAGGGGCGTGTGCGCCTAAGGAGGGCCATGCATTACCCTACACAATGCACCTCCAAACCAAAACCTCAAGTACGAATCACTTCAGTTAAATGAACAGTAGTCTCATTCCTTGAGATCATCACTTTAGAAGGTTACAGAATAAAGGTGTACATGTGACTTGATGTTCAATTTAACCTGGAGAGGGTGCTTTCAGAAGTATTTTGCAGAATGTTATATACAAGTACAACACTGCCAATTTGGCTAAGGGATCATTTTCCACTGATCATGTGCTTCTAAATAAACATTGAGCTTCCAGGGTTTTACAGGTATTTTAATAAAAAAAATGAATCCTCCACACAAACAAAAATGTATTTATCTGCCATTTCTATGAATTTTAAATGTTAAGGAACCAATATTATTATTTAAGCCAACCAAGCTGGTGTCTTTTCTGTGCAATCTAATAATTTGGTAAAACTTAAGAAAGGAGAGCCATGTCTACAGCAGCATAGGTCTTCAGGAGCTGTGACCAGTAGCCACAGTTTCAATAGTCCATGAGCAGGTGGGGGTTGGAGCACTCCACAAACAGTTCTTTATGTCCACACACACCACACAGGGCTGGGTATGAAGCAAGAACCCCAGCATGAAGAAATTTGTTTGCTCTTTTAGAAACACCTGGGGAAAATTCAAATCAAGGAGAAGGAAAAACTACTAAAAAATGTTTTCTTGTGCGTGTAAATCTTGAGCTATTTAAGTCTCAAAACAATATAATATGTTATAGAGTGATGGAAGCGTAAATACAAAATACTAAACTCTATTATAAATATTAATGTTTGTATGTGTGTTAAACAACAAAATTATACACATCTCCTCCTTGATCTGTTGGGGATTCTAGGGGTTCTTTATTCTTCATAAATTCTTACATCTTGACAAAATGTAATAGATCTTCCAAGTCATTAAATGTAGAAACCTGATTTTTTGATTAAAAGACAGTAAACAATAGCTCTATGTGGTGTTAACAGGATAAACAGTGGCCTAGACTTTATTTCTTAGAGAGGCATGCTTCCACTATAGTGTAAATAAAAGAAACACATTTTTATAAAACAAAAAAATGTAGATATTCCATTAGTAGGAAGTAGATTTTAATGTAAACAGCAATTTATGCAAAAGCTAGAAGAATCTGGCCTCTAAGACAGTGACAGAGAAGGTAATAAGGGTAGGTTTCATGGTTGTTTCTAGATTTGGCAGCTCAACTTCTGATGAGCTTAAAAATTTTTAGAATACAAATACTGAACATAAACGTTATTTAAAATCTAAGTAGGTGTAAATATCAATAAGAAATCCTGTGAAAGAAGTCTTCTTTGTATTTAAGTATTATATAGCAATGTGACCATCTGCACACCTCCCCAAGCAGTGGTTAGGCTGTACTCTCCTTCCCTGAAGTCAGTCAGACCTTCATTTGATTCAATCAGAGCACCAGACCCTCCAGTGCCTTCTGTGCCCATCAGATGACCCGACTCTCAGGGACTCTACGTACCCAGTCAGCACGACTTCAGAGAGGGAAAGCAGCTTAGTATATTTTGGCATTTCTGCCAAGGATAAAATTAAGCATGAAATATCAAAACTGCATGTTGAAATCGATGCCATCTTGCTTTGTTTCTTCCTGACTAGCCCTTCAGCTGTTGAGGCACAATACATTTTTCCCCAGGCAAAATCCCCAGGCTACAATAACTGAGTCTCATGTGTTAGGGACAGCTTCCCAAACATTATCCTTACGTATCTGATTATCCTTCGGTGTAGTTCTAATTCATATTTAATCATGCAAATCATACCTTGGAGAAGAAAAAATATTACTCAGGTGCCACTGGGGACAAGTTAATTTCCAGCATTTCTCAGTTGTTTACCTTTATCTTAGTGGCAGAGGTAGATGCCACAAGGAGTCAGGACTGTGATTTTGAGCAGCATACCACCTACCTGGGTTTGGCACTGGAGCCAGGACTGTTTCCCACTCCCCCTTCCTCAACATCTCAAGGTGGCTGAGCGTCACACACCATTCACACACCATTCCGAAGAGCAGTGAATGTCCCAAGGGCAATACTTTAAACTCAGTGTGACAATAACTACAACTCATTTGAAATTGGGGAAATTTATCTAATGAAAATTAAATAAGGTGCTAAAAAATGAAAACTTCCAGACCATTATGAACTAAAAATAAAAACTGTAAGGTTGTGTGCTCAACCTCATGCTTTCCAAAGAAAGAGAAGTTAAAATGCATATTAAATCATTACATTCTAACAAAAGCAACTTGATTTACACTGCAAACATTCTCACTTAGCATGTAATTCTATCATCAAAGTTTATGGATTTTTACTTCAACATCCATTCAAGTACTAAGTCATTATGCATTGAATTAAAATAAAAAAAAGAGAGTCTCAAAAAAGGACCTTAAACTGCCTGCTATTACAACTTAGTTCTTATTTCTATTCAAAACCCTTTCAAACTGATATGAAGAAACCCACACAAAAGGAGAAAGTTTGAGTCGGTAGAGGAGTGGGCAACATATAAAGAACACGGTGGACTAAGCAAATGAAACCACGTGGAGACATGGCTGTGGGGTAAAGGATTTGCTCTGCAAGCGTGAGGAACTGAGTTCAAATCCCCAGCATGCATAGAAAAAGCTACGCATGAGTGAGCACATCTGAAAACAAAGTGGATGAGAGGCAGAGACAGGTAGATTCCAAGAGTTAAGTGACCAGCCAGCCTAACCAGAACAGCATGTTCCATACCACACACAAAACATGAACAAGAGAGTCCTTTGTTTTCAGTAATATCTACTGTAAAGCATAATTAAGCACTTCTCTATATACAGCATTGTGGGACAAGATGTTATATGAAGAAATGATGGATATAGTTAGTGTTCATAAGGTAAGTGGGGTTGGGAGGAGAGAGGGAATACTAGTATCAATGAAGCAATCCAAGACAAATGAGAATTAGTACTAAGAGGGAAGTAGACAGCCATGCTGTATTGGCAACTTCTAGAAGACCAAAGAAGAGGAACCTCTTGGTCTTTCACTTAGCAAATGCCCATTTAAATGGAGGAGGAGGGAGAGGGGAAAGGAGAAGGAGGGAGACAGGTAAAGGGAGGAGATGGAGAGAAAGGGAAGAAAAGGGTGGGGGACTGACTCTGTGTGCACGCGCATAAGCATGAGAGGAAGACCATAGGGAGTTCTCTGAGGTGGGAAACACAAACAGTTGCCTGTCCACAATAGAGAGTAAGTGTTTCATCCATTACTGGACCACAATCCTGAAACCACAACTCAATCTCAGAGCAAATCTGGCTGTAATCAAGTCCAAGGGGGTGACAACACTGCACTGGGAAAAGTTTTGTTTCTCTAAATAACCCCTTCTTAAATTAATCTACTCACTAAGGTGCATAAGCATTTACGGCACATTGGGTAGAAGTGACTCAACCTGAACTTACACCAGGAAGACAGAGAAGTGCACTAGGCTGGTGCTAGCAAAGGGTACTGACTGTTCTCAACGGAGGCAAGCAGGAGCAGAACCAAAAGAACCCAGACTACACTTTGACAAGAAACATCAAATCCCACTCTGGAGAAGAAGAAAACAAAACAAAACCAAAATCCAGTGCCTCCTCAGCTCTTCATGCAAAAAGCTAGCATTATTCTTGCTTGGTTACTTAACTCCAGAGAGATAAATCTATTAGCCCCTATACACTGCTACTAGGGGCTTCATTTTCCTCAAGGAGTTAAGAGAACCCTTGACGACTACACAAAGAATACAAACTCTGCACTACATGGCTAACACACATCTCCAGTAATATTGAAAGACGTTTTTACAGCCTTTGTGCCAAGTTTGCATTGCCAGGTCTTAAAAAATGAGTTGCAGCATTTTAAAGCTCCAAGGCCGGCTAATCACGTCTGATCACTGGAGTTTACAATGGCATCCCAGGAGAGCAGAACCCATGCTTTCATCGGCTGCTGCTGCTACATTAGAACGCTGAACAGAGAGAAAACAAGGAGGAAGGTAGAAAGATCTACCTGCTGATCCTCTCAGCAAGAGCCCAAGATGTCAAACGTCCGAACTGGATCCTTACATATTCCTTGGAGTAAATTCAGCTACAAGCCTTTCAAGGTTCTAGAATGTAGGAATGATCTAAAAGAGCAAATGTATTACTATCGCCCAAATTCTATGTGACTAAAGAATGGAAAATCTCACATATAAAGCAAACAGGCAAAGGATGATAAGATTTCTTACCAAGCATTACTAATACCAAGGTGAAGAGCGAGAGAAAGGGAGGGGGACAGAGAGAGAGAGACTAGGATTAAGAAAGGACAGAGTGCCACCACTGAGATTTATTCTGAATTCATTTGAAAACCAGGAAGTCCTGCTCTCACTCCAAAACAGTTCAAGATTCAAACAACAGTCCCTTACGAGCAAGGATTCGGGACTAAAGAACAGCCCTCTGCAAAGAAGCCAGGTAGCCCCTCACAGCTGGCTACATTTTAACTCACAACTGTGATGCCCTTCTTTCATAACAGATAATGGTGATGCCCTCTTGATGGCTTTTCTACTGGGACTAAGAACAACCGCTTAGAAATTTCAATCAAACAGGGGCTCTTTTCCTTGTGTGTTTTTTTGGATGGTAGACTTCACCCAGCTAGCTACACAAAAGAAAATTGATCCAAACAGAAATAAACTCACTAAAATTTAAGGTTATTCCAACAAAAGGGTTAATTAGGAAAACAAATTTTCTCTGACTGTTAATAATGGGAATGACACACATTATGTGCCCATAAGTAATGCACAGGTATCTTTGATCTTCAGCCCCACATGGTTTCTGTTGCCTACTGTAGCCTGGCCTCTGGGACTCTCTTAGAACCAGACATCTGGCTACTTTGTTGTTTCAAACTAATCTCCTCCCGAGAGAGCTCAAAAAATGACACCAGGCAAGGAGGGTCCTGGCAGGGAAAAACAGAACAATATTAGCAGATTCCTTTCTGAGTGGAGAAGAGTATCTAAATCGCCTTCAGATTTCTATAGGTCTTCTGGAGTACCGCAATCCTCCAGTTTTACCGGGGCAGGGTTTTAAAGGGATGTATAGAGTAGCCATTAAGACCCATCAATCATCCTTGCAATCCACTGAATGTTAATCATAGGCTATTGTAATGTGTAGGAGAAGTTGTGGGGAAAATACAAATCAGATTAACTCTTCACCCATCTGTTAGGGTTGGATGATGACTGATAAAACAAAGATTTTTAATTGTCGGCTGAAGGCTGACACCAAAATTGTGGGGCAATGTCTGAGAACTGCAAACACCGTCACATGCCTCCCATTAAGCCAACTCCCTGGCCTATTTCTTGTTTTAACTAAGACTTTTGTTTTCAAAAGAACCTCTGCCATCAACCTCCTGGGAAGGTTTTATAAAGTGGGCTTCCTTCCGTAAGATGCCGCTGAGGAAATGAAAGAATGAGAAGTCAAAGATAAAAATGTTATTTTTGTACTCATGGTTTTACCAGTATTTTCCCCAAGGCAACAGGATATCTTAATAACTGTTTAGAAATTATTATTCAAGCAGCAAAATCTATACAGTCAGAGGAAGAAAAAAAATTACCATTTGCTCCACAATGGAATATTAATCGAGTAGGATAAATGTCTGATAAGAATTCTGGCACTTTATCCTAAAATCACATTTCATCTATTTCTAATATATGATTCAAATTTCAGTAATGGCTGAAATTACATGAATACCACAACACGATATTCATACTGCTCTTGTACAGTGAAGAAACTCAGCAGACTCAAAATTCCCAAGAAGTCATGCTGTGCCTACTGCAAAGAGAAATTCCCATTTCATGCTGTAACTCTCTTCTTACTACTATAAGCTAAGAAGTAGGGAGTTCAACCTTGCACTCTCTTTCATTATAAACTCCAATACCCTATTTTATCATAGCACTTCCTACTCTAACATCCATTATAACAAAATATTAACTAGGTTATTCAGTGAAATACAACCTACTGTGATAGGTAAAATTCTTCTTCTTCAACACAATTTCTCTGTATAACAGCCCTGGCTGTCCTGGAACTCACTCTGCAGACCAGGCTGACCTGGAACTGCCTCCCAAGTGCTGAGATTAAAGGCGTATACTACCATCCCCCATGATAAATGTATTACTAGTATCAGATCACCATAGTTCAAAAGAAAGCGTGAGTTGGTGAATAACAATAAGAAAAATAATCATTTGTTTGGATTTCATGCAGCCCAGGCTGGTCTTGAGCTCCTGAGCTTCCTGCTTTCGTTTCTGAACAGCTGAGATTACAGCGGTGTGTCACATGGGCAGCTAAAATAAAAATCTTAAATTGAGTCAACCTGAAATGACATTCAGTTTAAAAGACAAACACAAGGAATTTATTTCCTTACAACGAAGGAAATTTCTTTTATTTCTTTGGGTAGGAACTGATTATTTGGGTAGATTCTCAAATGAGTTAATGTTCTCCATTTGTTCAGAAAGAGTTTCATATCTGAACACAAGCTTAAACATGGTCTGAATTCTCCAAGATGCTACCATCTTACTCCCATGTCTTGACCCACTCGGTGGAAAATACATAGAGGAAATATGAAATGAATGAAAATTAGTATAAGTAAGTCAGTCTCCTGTAGGATCTATCCCTCAGGTCATCCAGGAATTTCAGATTTCATTTGACTATGTCTTGAGATTTTCTTTTAGAGGTAGGAGGGCATGAATGTATGTGTACACGTTTCTATGTGCACATGTGTTTGAAAGTAGGTGCGTGTGTGCACATTCCTGTGGAAGCCCAGGGTTGTTGGAGGAAAGTCTAATACATTGCTTATGATAGGCTGATTTCAATGCTGAGATCTGGTTACCGCCCTTTCTGAGGCATTCTGTTGATTGGTTAATAAAAGTCGCCGATGGCCAATTAGCTAGGCAGAAAGAGTATAGGAAGGTGAGACTTCCTGAAATGGAAACAGGAATCCTACATTTTACATAGAGGAAGCTCTCTTTCCACCAGAAGACATGGAAGTGGTCAGGTGTGTTTGAGAGCTCTGAAAGGTGACAGGCCACATGGCTGTTTGCGATTAAATGGTCCAGTTTAACTTAGATTAGCTAGTTGAGACTCTGCCCAGCTAAGGGCTAAGCATTGAAACATTAAAAGGTCTTGGTGTATTTAATTATTGGGGAAAAGACTGCAGCGACCTATAGGCCGCCAGTCCAAGAATTCTAGGTCCATCAGCCTCCCACTGAACCCTGGCAACTGTCCCTCCAGGCAGAAGGCAATTCTGCTGGTCTAATATAATAGTTTATTGTTATTAATAAGTATCCAGTAGCTACCCCGCCAGCTTTGCCGCTAGACTGCACCACCAGGCCGTCTCTCCAGGCATACAGACTTCTAAGGCAAGACAAACCTGATGAACTCCGGCCAAGCCACCAGCTTTCCGCTGGCCTAATATAACAACTTATAATTATTAATGAAGATATTAGTTGATAGAATTTAGGTTGCAGGTGGTGAAGGCAACCCTTGATCCAGTGCTTTTTCCTTAGGATAGGTCAGGCCGCCAGTTAAGGCAGGCCAGGCCTGCTGGCTTCCCGCCAGCCCGCTAACTGCTCCCCTGGCCTAATCTTATATTTATGCTTATTAATAAATACAATTGACAATTAAACTGTAGTTTCACAGGGTTGAAATCAATAGTCTCCAGTGGGAGCCTTCCCTCAACTGAACTCATGGCTCACTGATATGTCTGGCTTGGCTGACCAGCCTTGATCAGGGGATTCTGCCTACATCTTACTACTGAGGCAGGGCCCCTAACTGAACTCATGGCTCACTGATATGTCTGGCTTGGCTGACCAGCCTTGCTTGGGAGACTATGTGTCTTCACCTTTCCAGTGCTGGGATTACAGATGGTCGCCAAACCTACTCAGCATTTACATGAATTCTGGGGACTTGAACTCGTGTCCTCATGTTTGCATGGCCAGCACTAACCACAGAGCCATCTTGCCAACCCCTTGACATCTGTTAGTTACAAACATAGCTCCAGTTCCCTTGGGTGACCATCCATCTCCCTGCAGCATACAAATAATGCTGTGCTGATTCATTTTGGAAGAAATTCAGACCATTCCTTCAAACCACGGTGGTCACCTAGCTGAAAATCCTCATGGGACAGGACAACAACAGCAAGCTTTGGAGAAGACCCTGTGCTCACAGCAAAGCAGAGTCAGATAGCCTGAGGCATCCTAGAAGGTTGGTGCTAAATGGCAGCATGCTAAGGGACATCTTGCTCGGCCCTGGGAACACCCAAGGGGCATAGTGTCTCCTAGATGGCCTTCAGAAAGCACCAGAGCTCCAGTAGCTACCCAAACACGGCAGTTTCTTGAAGAAGAAGCTGTATCAGGAAGACCTGAGTCATTAGAAGTCTAGGATCAGCTGGGAGTGTAGCATACACCTTTAATCCCAGTGCTCAGCAGGCAGAGGCAGCTGGATCTCTGTAAACTGAAGGCCAGCGTGGTCTACAGAACAAGTTCCAGGACAGCCAGGGATACACAGAGAAACCCTATCTTGAAAAAAAAAAAAAAAGTCTAGAATCAGGACTTGGAAACTTCAGAGGGCATCCCACTTGGTCTGACAAAATTTTAGACCCAGAGGAAGAACTGCAATGACAATAAGAATGACAGTAACAACAAAGGTGCCCAGAACCATGCAGAACCCTTGTGAAGAAAGTCTAGCTCAGTTAGTGGAGAAAATGGAAAGCCTAAAGGGCAAGAAAGACAGCTAATTGCACAAAACTATACATAAGCTTGGGCAACTGAATTCTATCCCCAAAACCGACAGCAGGAACTGACTCCAGAGTCGACTTCTGACCTCCACATATGCACGGTGGTAGGTGTGCACCTGCATACACAAACATACAAATCATGGATAAAATCAAATAAAAAATTCAAGCAGCCAGAAAACAGAAGAAAAGACAAGGGTAGAAAAGAGGAGGAGAGAGAAAATGGACACATACACGGAAGACAAAGGTACATGCTTCTCGAGACAGCTTTCCCCTGTAGTGCAGAACGATGTGGCACTCACAGTAACCATACTGCGTCACTCCAGAAGCACTACAATTCCAATTGCAAGCGACCACACCTGGCTCACAAGTACATTTGAAAAATACAAGATAAAAAGTAAAGGTGCTGGGGCTGGAGAGATGGGACGGAGATAAGGAGTACTTCCTGCTAATGGAGGCAGGAGTTGGGTCCCAGCACCCACAGCTACCTGTGACTCCAGACCCAAGAAATTCAGCTCCCTTTTCTACTCTCCCTCACCCCACCACTGCACTTCCTGCCTGTAAGTGGTGTGCATGCACACATGCAAGCACACATATATGTGCATAAAATGAGTAATTTTAATGAAGACACTTTTTTTAAAACCAGGTCAAAGTGTGTAATTCTTTCTTCTCAGGATTACGAAATGAAAAGAATAATGTGAACCAACTTAGTCAAAGAGAGAAAGTAAGAAACTTTACCTCAGCCTAACCTTACACACAAAAAAAACAAACAAACAAAACCCCATGATTTTCTACACCAACAGGAAAAATAATACATTGAATACCTAACCTTTGAAGTAATAACACATCAACCAATAAGACAATGCAATATTCAATTAGAAAGTGCAGGTCGTTCGGATATGCTGTCTAGAGAGCAATGATTAATTTATGGCCAATTAATTCCATCCAATAGGCTCCCCAATCACTATTACTTTATGAGCCAGTTTTCTAATGGCCATAGCAATAACTTAACAGTGTTTTGTAATTTGCAACGTGTTCACCATGTTAAATTAACCATCTGACAAGACTGCACTAAGCATTATACACACTTGGGGTGGGGGCAAGAAATATCCACAAAACCTAATGAATGCAATGGGCTTAGGGGAAGGTAGGCACATAGTAACAGGGTTCTAACACTGAATTCAATTTTACCTTTGGTTAAACAATCTTTAAGGAAGAAAAAAAACATGTGTGATGTCTTATTAGAATTTAAGATACCATTTTAACAGCTGATAAGGTAGGGAATATTTGGATAGGAATGGCTTCGTGATAAGAGTTTGGATCTGAAATGGAAATAAATACAGGACAGTGGTCTTTCATGTTCGAGGTGTGGAAGGAGCCCTCAGCTTTCTTTTCAGCTTTTCACCCTGTAGGGAGAATTCCTGAGTCAGAGTCTGCCTTTCCCTCTAACTCTCCCACTAGCACAGCCAGTCCCAATCTGTGGGTCAAGACCCCTTTGGGGGTCACCTAAGCCCATCAGAAAACACAGATATTTACACTGTGATTCATAACAGTAGCAAATTACAGTTAGGAAGTAGCAACGAAAATAATTTTATGGTCAGGGGTCACCACACTATGCGGAACTGTATTAAAGGGTCGCAGCATGAGGACGGCTGAGAGCCACTGCAGCGATGACGCAGGACACACAGGAATAGCCCAGGTTACTCAGCAGCCAATCAGATTTTGTATCTACAGGGCACCGCAAAGCAGTAACATGGCCTCCAGCGTGCCACACACAAGCACCTTTTCAAACTAGCTACTGGTTGAACTGCAGTTGTTTCCTCCTTGGCTAGTTTCTTCTGCTCCCCACAGAGGCAGAACTATTCCAGCAACCTGGTCTCCACACACGGTGTCTGAGCTCCCTCTCTCCATCAGACCCACCCCCTTGAATCTTCCAGAAAGTCTGCTATCCTGACCCACAGAGGAAGCCCAACCACACAGAGAGAGAGCCTGTGCCTCTCACTTCCAAGCACCAACTCCCCACAGAGTGGGCCTGACTCAGCTCCAGAGAGCTCTGTAGGCCCAGGATGCCCCTTCCTGAGCAGGGCACACCCATTCACAGTGACCAATAAGTCACCCTGTAACTTCAAGCCCTCACAATTTGTTCTAACAGCACACTGACAACCAGCCCTCAGACAACCACTAAGAAAATCACTTTTAATGAGGGACCAACCCAGCATTGGGATCTCAATACAGCTGATATCATTTTGGATGAGATAATGCATAATGGGAGGAAAGTGTCCTCAGAGGTCAAGACTTCCCAGTTGAGGGTCTTGGGACAGGTTTCCTCACCTCTCCATTCTCGTTTGCCCAACCACAAAATCAGCATAATATAATACTATACATGCAAGATAATTAACACAATTGTTGGGGAAATGAAAAAGCTGAAGATAAGAGCATCTTAAAAATATGCACAATATGTAAAATGTATTTATCACACTAAGTGACCTAAAAAAGTATTCTCACATATATTATAATCTTAGGTAGACTAAAGTTTTCATAAAGGAGAAACTGTTCATTGTAAATTAAAAAAAAAAAAGAGCAACAACTTCAACGTTCATTGAAAAATAAAATAAAATGTACCAGCCAGCTGTGGCAACACAGGTCCCATATTGGGTAACATAATCCCAACACTTGGGAGACAGAGGCAAGATGATCTCTAGTTAAAGTTAGCCTTGGGTACACAGTGCATCCTGTTATGCTGGCTGGTTTTTATATCAAGTGGATATAGCTAGAATGAGTCATCTGAGAGGAGGGAATTTCAATTTAAAACATGCCTGCAAGCAGACTGTAGGCAGGCATGTAGGGTATTTTCTTATTAGTGATTGATGGGGAAGGGCCCAGCCCATTGTGGGTGTCACCATCCCTCGGCAGGTGGTTCTGGGCTCTATAAGGAAGCAGGCTCAGCATGCCATGAGGAGCATATCACAGGCAGCACCCCACCACGGCCTCTGCATCAGCTCCTGCCTCCAGGTTCTTGCCCAGTTTGCATTCCTGCCTTGGCTTCCCTGGATGGACTGTGACTCCGAATACACAGCCTTTAAATAAACCCTTTCCTTCTCAAGCTGCTTTTGGTCACGGTGTTTCATCACAGCAACAGTGACCCTAAGAGTAATCCTGAGACACTTGTTTGTTTGCTTGCTTGCTTGCTTGCTTGTTTGTTAGGGGGTAGTGGGAATCTCCTACTGTTTTCTAATGTCCAAGTCATTTTTTCCCATAGAAGATATTTATTTAAGTAGATGGTTTACCATCATCCACAGTTAAGCAGGGAAGAAGACAGAAGAGGATCCATTCGCTAAAATTGTTGTACATGTTTTCCCATCCCTTGATGGCTTTGAAAATGCACAGCTAACAGCAGACAAGTTATTCATTTGTCTCTAACGCTGTGTTAGCTATAGAAATCTTACTTTCCTCCACTCAAAGTGCTGCTTCCTTGCAGGCACAAGGCTTGCACTGAAGGGGACTTCTACCAGAAGGCTGCCTGTGTGGAGGAAGACAAAGTGGAACAGGTAGAAGTAACTGAAACTTTCCAAGTATGGATCCTGACTTTTCTGGAAAGGTTTGACATAGGACAAAGTGTAACTAGAAATGCATTACCGCCTTAATAATACATAGAGTGGTGGTTCGAAAGAGAAATGTCCTTCATCGGCTCCCATATTTGAACACTTGGTCCCTAGTTGGTAGTGCTGTTTGGGGGAAGGAGGGACTTGAAGTATCTTTGGGAGGTAGAGCCTTGCTGGAGGAAGAACATCATTGGGGAAGGGCTTTGAGCATTTACAGTCTCTTCCCGCTTCCTGTTTGCTCTCTGCTTGGAGTTTGTATTTGAAGATGTAGCTCTAAACTTCCTGCTGCCAGACCTGGCTGCTGCCATGGCTTCCCTTCTGCTTGAACTCCTAATCTTAACCTTCGGGAACCATGAGCCAAAATAAACTCCTTTACTAGTTGCCTTGGTAGCAGTGCTTTCTCACAGCAACAGAAAAGTCACTTATACCTTTGAGTAAATTGAGACACTTAGAGGGCTACATTTTTTTTTGTTTTTTTTTGTTTGTTTTTTTTTGTTTTTCGAGACAGGGTTTCTCTGTGTAGCCCTGGCTGTCCTGGACTCACTTTGTAGACCAGGATGGCCTTGAACTCACAAAGATCCGCCTGCCTCTGCCTCCCAAGTGCTGGGATTAAAGGCGTGCGCCACCACCGCCCGGCTAAAAATTTAGCCTTTTTTTTTTTTTTTTTTAAGATTTATTTATTATGTATACAGTGTTCTGTCTGCAGGTATATCGGCAGGCCAGAAGAGGGCACCAGATTTCATTATAGATGGTTATGAGCCACCATGTGGTTGCTGGGAATTGAACTCATGACCTCTGGAAGAGCAGCCAGTGCTCTTAACCGCTGAGCCATCTCTCCAGCCCTACATTTTTTTTTTAATCTACTTAAGTACTCTACTCATTTATTTGAACAAATATTCATGTATTTGAAGGTATATTTAGTGTGTCTTTACATATTGGGTACAGCCACTACAAGTGTGGATGAGAAATACCCATGTTGATGGAGGAAGGCCCTCCATCAACAGAAAGCTTCACTAAGAAACACAGGCCTTCACAGTGTGTTATGCTAAAGATGTCTGGATATACAGAAGACCAGAGAACCTTGAAAAAGAGATGAGGAGTACTTCCTGAGAGAGGAAGGGAACCAGTCAAAGAGACCATCCAGTCAACAACTTCTTATGGGTCCTTTTTACCAAGGCCTTTAATCTACTCTTGGGGCAACCTTTATTTTTTCCCACCAAGGTGGCTCGGGCATTAGCCATGTATGAGCTTTCTGTTCAGCACTGCCTATCTTACTCTAAGTGAGAGACAAGAGAGCATAAAGTAGTGAGCCATAGGCACTGAAGCCAAAGAGCTGACCGGGGTTTTCATCCAGGCTTTTCTTCCATTCTTGTACTCTACAACCCTAAACAAGTTCCCTGATCTCTTCTTGTATCCATTTTCGCATATGTAAAACAGGGACAAATACAGTGCCTAACTTGAAGCAATGCTCTGCAGAATGCAGAGACCCACACTGCTGCCACACAGCCAGCATGCACTTGTCTGTGACTGTGAGGGCTGCTACAGCTGCAGTCATCTCTCACTGTGCATGCAGTGTGACCCTGGCAGGGACCACCCTGGGCAAACAAGCTATATAGAAAAGTTTCAAGAAACAAGAAGTGCATGCCAGCAAGTCCCTTATACAAAGATACTGTGTGTGTAATATTTTAATCATTACGACATGTATTTATTTTGTGTGAATGGGTGCATATATGTAGACACAAGCATGTTGTAGCATGCACATGGCATCTAGAAGATAACCTTGAAACCGTACTTTTTAATTATTAATGCTTATTTATTAATAACTATATCTACTTATAACAAATACACTTACTTAACTACTATTCCTATAAATTCCTACAACCCCTATAAATGCCTACAACCCCTAAGACCTAAACACTAAACCTATTGATAACTATTACAACTATTTTCATAACCTTTTAGAAGGATACAGTCTCTGGGGCAGGTCCTCAGTCACCAGGAAACCAGTCTCTGGTAGACCCTTTAATGCACTTAGCAGTCTTTCTTCTGGAATATCTCAGATGCAGGTTCGTCAGAGTAAATTGGCTATCGAAGTCTCACCTTAAATAAGGCTTGAAGCTTTCTTCTCTCTGGGAGACCTCAGCCATCTGTAGGCCAACCTATTTCCTTCGTATCAGCAACTCTGCCACTCTGCCTCAGTCTTTAAAGCTGGCCACAGTTCCATTCAGGCCACTGTTCAGACAGGTCAAACCCCTCTAGGCAAAAGCTGAGCCACAGGGTTTAGTCCTTGGCCTTTTGCTGTCTTGCTGAGGCTATATCTGCTCCCCAGCTTCTTTCTGCCTCAGGGAGATCTGGCCATCAGTTCACCAGCACTTTTTCAGCAGGACTCGCTAGCATCAGAGCTCTCTAGTATTGGGGCCCTTAGCACGCAGCTCTCCGGGCTCCATCAACTTGTCCTTAAATAGGATCTCTCCTTGTTCCACCTGCTTCAGCTTAATTTGGGCTCTGCCCACTTAGCAGCTGAAAACAATGCCAGGTCATAAAGTCTTTCCTTGTTTCACCTGGCTTCAACCTTGTTTTTCAGTCAAAAGAGACTCCCCTCGTTTCACGTGACTTCATCCATAAGCTGATAAGCTAATTGCTCACAGCCAAGTTGATCTTCATGCCCCGGATTAAGAGACTGTATCAGAAACCTAGATATTTACTAAATCTAACTTATATTAACCTAACTCCCTACATAACCTACAGAGTCAGTTTTCTGTTTTTATTTCTTTTTATTTTTATTGGTGTTTTGTCTGTATGCTTGTGTGAGGGTGTTGGATCCTGGAGTCACAGACAGTTGTTAGCTGCCATGTAGGTGCTGGGAATTGAACTGAGGTCCTCTAGAAGAGCCACAAGTGCTCTTAACCACTGAGCTACCTCTCCATCCCCTTCAGTGTCAGCTTTCTAATCCCACCATGTGGATTTGGGGATTGACAGGCTGTCAGGCTCAGCAGCACGTGCCTTTACCCACTGAATAACCTTGCCAACCCTGCAATGAGTGTTTATGATGTGCTATTTTGACAGAGAACTTACTGCAAGCTCAAATGAAAGAGAAGGCATGCCAGTCTCCTGTTCTTGATAAGGAGGGTCATACACGTCAAAAAAAAATGGTTATTTTTAAGCTAACCCATAATGAACTTAAACAATGACTAGCAGCTGTACCATATAAATATACTTTACCTCATACAGTTGGGTCTCTCAGACTGCTTTTTTCAGAACTAATCTGTTATGGTCTGCCTATTTGAGACCATGTACCAGAGTAAACATAACTAATTATAGATGGAACTTTGCAATAACATTGTCTCAAGGCCCACACTAGATTGATAGGCAAATGAGAAATACTTCTGATCACAAACTGAATAATTCCCACAAGAGGCTCTTGAAAATGGATTTCAACAAATGAGAAGATATGTCTAGCCTAAGACATTATTCAGTTCCACCGCTTGTCTGATCTACCCTTTCTCTGTTTTGCCCTAGAACACATGAAAAGATCCTTGGGAGAGATAGAGAGCACATGGTCTTGCTATTTAGATGTTAGTGACTTCATCACTGTCTGAACAGATGTGTGAGGCCAAGACAAAGGATAGAGTCATTAGCTAACTTCCTCAACCTTCACTTTACTGCTGTTATTATGAATATTCTTCTGCTGCTTTAAGGGATACAATGAAAAGCAATCTCTGCAAAAACAAAACAAAAAAACCTCACAAGTTGGCATCTAAATAAATAGAAAAATGTCTGACTAACGATGAGGACATCAAACTCTACATGACAGTAAGCAAGACTGATTCTGACTGCAACAGTCAAGACTTAGAGGGAACTTGCCCTGACTGATGGGCAGGGCCTCAACACCTACAAATGAGGGAATGAGGAGGTTGCTGTTGGAGGAGCACGTAGGTTAGGGAGGCTGAACACAAACTCAAAAGGACAATGTTCTCCAAGTGGCCAACGACACAGGAAATGTCCGTAAGAGACAGGAAGCTCAGAGTCCCCAGCATGCACCAATGAAACAAGTCTGCACAGGATCAAAGCAGCTGAGTCGCAGGCAGGAGGGACAGCGGCATCCCCTGCAGCAGAGTGTTCACCATGCTGTGCTTCACAGTGAATCCAGTGAGTATAAACTAGCTTGTCCTTTTCCAACACGGAAGGAAGGAAAGAAAGGAAACAAGAGGGAAAGGAGAGAAGAATAAAGAAAGGAGGAAAGTGAACTACACTGAGTGGCTACATTTTGGAAAATTCAGTTTCTACAAATGGAATATATTCAAGAATAAAAATCACTAAATCCTAAATATTGTATGTAAATTCAGTATCTTGGCACTTGGTAAACAGAGCTCAGTGAGCCCTCTCAATATAAATTAAGAGTATTAGTTTGGATCCAAGTGTTCTTGACCATGAGTAATCTTGAAAATCTCACTACATCTTTATTACAGGGTGTTCTCATACTTGAAAGACACAACTTGGTTTCTCCAGAAAGCAAGTAGGTTTAAAAGACTGTAGGAAAGACGAAGCAAGACTCCATAAATTTTGTGGTCACAATAAACAGTCACATGCCAAACCCCTCCACGTGAGACGCAACCATAATCAAATACCTGTTTAGGAAGACTATAAGTTCATACAGACAATGAGTTGAAGAAACCTTGTCTCTAAAATAAAAAAAAGAGATAAAGATAATCAAACTATTACAAGACACAAAGAATATGAACATTAGTCATATATGACTAGTTAAGAGAATAATTTTAAGTGTTTTGTTATTTAGACTAGCATTTCCTCAAAATCAGTAATGGATCCAAGATCCCACCTTAGAAGAGAAGCCTGGAGTTTGAAATGGTCAGTAAGCACAACAAACCCTCAAATAGCTGCTTCGTTGGCCATGATTCATGCAGACATTGTGATGTGAAGGAGAATTAGATTAGTAGCAAATGTTTAATGTTGGGAGGAAGACAGGCACCTGCGGGCTTTGGCCTGTTTACAGGATGGCGCCGGGATGGTTTTTGAGATGCTAAGTGTAAGGAAAACACCCTGAACATTTATTCAATCCTTTTGGTTCAAATTTCTAAGAACAATCTTCCAAGTAGTAATTTGGGTTTCTATACCCTTTTGTTCCCTGAAGATGTTATCTTGGATAGCTGACATAAATACTCTAAATATACATATATATATGCTAACATGCTTATAAACTGGAGTTATCCAATTTATTAAATGTATTTGAACATCCACCATCCTGTAAATTTATTTAAATCACAAATCATCTCATATTTACATTTAATTTAATATTTGTCCATTTTATATTGCTTATTAAACTGAAAGTCTTATAAAGGCACTGCACACAGAAAGCTATAACAAGCACTTAATATATATTTTTAATGAATAAAGCAACTAGACGAGCAAATTCTGAAGAATGAAATTATGTCACAAGTAATAGACCTGGGCGTGGTGATGCAGTCACCCAGGAGGTTGAGGCAGGGAGACCATAAAGTTCAATGCCAGTCGGATTGCAGAATGAGTTCCCTGCCACTGGAGACCACATAGCAAGACCTAGTCTGGAAAAAGAGGAACTCAGGAAAAGAAGGAGGGAGGAAAGACAGTGACTCAGAAAACCAAGTGACTTTCATCCATGACAAGGCTCTGTCCTGAGAACAATGTTGGGTCTTTCTTAACTGTTTCCTCACTTTGCAAGCATTCCTGTGTGCAAACCAGTGAGCACCATACGTGCCATTTGTGAAATATGTATGTAATTACTATTGTTCCTTGAAAAAGACTGCATCAAGGATCAGAGGGGCCCAGGGCTTACTGGAACCAGTACATGAGCAAAGGTAAAGCAGGGATAGAAAGCATGCTTGATTCCAGCTGGAATGAGCAAAGGTGGCAAGAACCACACCACAATGACATAAGGTGGATTTTTACTCTTCCCCAAGAGCAGAACAATCCTAACCAGAGCTGTACACAAAGGAGCAGGTCACATGCTTGAGCTCTAGAGGAGGACTCAGAAGCAGGTATCTATCTGCTTGGACGGGGCTAAAGTTTCCAGATGCAGGTCTCTGGAATCCACCACCCTTGCAGTGGGAAAAGAGCTAATCATGAAGAAGTGAAGCAACATGAAAGAACAAATTTCAGAGAAGAGTGTCAGGGAAACCAGAAGTAAGACGTAAGACGAAAGGAAGTGACCACGGCCTCAAAGACTTAAGCCATGGAGGACAAAACTGATTCTCGGCTCCTGACTTGGGGACCAGAACCCAAGAAGAGAGAACTCTTTAGCCAGCTGTAAAGAATGGAAGAAGGTATTAGAGTTAAGTGAGGAAATTCTGAGATGCACAAAAGAACTTGAGAAAGTATATTTCGACCACATTTACAACGGCTTAAATTGGAGCCAGTCAGCTCTTTCTGGTGCTCCTAATGAAAGACCCCCGGCTAAGCATGCCTATTTGTTAGCTGCCATCCCAGTCATGCTGCTGTTTAAGATAAGGACTTTACATGCTAGGCGAGGCCAGCAAAGATAAGATATCTGTTGCTCGGGGGCTTTCCAAACAGGATATCTGAGGTTAAACATCTGCCAACTGACTCACCAGCCCCAGGAACTGGGGAAACCAAAAAATGTGCTGACAATAGCCTTATGGAATGCCAAGCTTGTCCCTAACCTGAACCCATGGCCTCATTTAAATCAACCAATGAGAACCCTGTAACCATGCATCTGCTTCTGTAAGCCCGCTTCTTGCCACCCCAACCCTATATAATCAACCCCCGTCCTAGCCCGGCACGAAGGCTGTAGCGTCTGCAGGCGCCTGTGTAAACAATAAAGTTGCCTCTTGCACTTGCATCCGGTGGTCTCGGTCTCTGTCCTTGGACGCTGGGCCCCAGGGGCGGTGTCCCCGTTTCAGGGGTCTTTCACTAAGAATCAAAGCTAAGCCAGAAGGTGTGCTGAAGCTAAAGGCAAGGAGGGAAGAGTAGAGACAGAACCCCTTGTGGTCACTACTACCGCTGTCCTTCCATCTGAGGGAGACTTGGGCCCCACTGAGGTGAGTGCACAAGGCTGAGCGCTCCACAGCTGCCGGCTTGTAAGAAGGCACAACACTCTCGGCCCTTTCCTCCCACACCCACTGAAGGAGGCATAGGTACCCCAGCAAGGAATGGAGGGCCACGAGTTACTGCTGAAGAAAATGACTGACAGGTTTCCCTCTCTTCCAGGTCCTCCCTGGGCAAATCAGATTTGCTCTGACTGTCTTTATAAATGTTTCAATGAGCACTATCTTCAGACGTTGGATTAGCAAAGCCAACTCCCCACTGATAATGCAAAATAACCCTGAAGTGTTTCATGCCTCCCTGATAAGCCAGGAACTGAACTTTCCCTCTCCATTTGGACTGTGATGATCTTGACCTTTCACCTCTAGTGAAAAGCTCTGAACTACGCATTTAAAGTTGGTAATGAGGCTTCATCTGCTTTCCAAGCAGCCAGAAAATCTTTTTTTTAAATACACTCAGGTAGAGTCACGACCTTCACCTATGACTTAAAGAGTTCATCACACTTAATAAATATCTTTGCTCAGGGGACATTCTTAAACCTCTTTTAAGGAGATATGGACACCAGTCCCATTGATGAAACCACACACACACACTTATACTCCAAATCAGAATGTTTCTTTAAAGTGTATTGGGAATTCTTATTATCAAAGGAGTCTAAAGTCCTTCTACCTCATAAATACTATATAATTAAAATACCTCCATTGTGTTTCTATTTGAAAAGAAGCATGCTGTCTTACTCCTGTATCAGGCAAGACAATAACCTAGTCCCTCCAAGTAGCAAACACGATCGGTTTCCCACGAAGTACTCATTCCACTTGTGTGTATTTGGGACTTTTCTACACTAAGGTAAGAGAACAATGATTGAATGAAAAGGGTCCCTCTAAAATGATTTCACTCTTTCTATTCTTGTGTAGTTTCTAACATGAGCTAGAGGTGTGACCTCTCTTGAAGGCCACAAGCCGCCGCCTCAGGATGCTGCCTCAGCAGTGCAGTTGGTCCCTGACAGAGGCAGGAGGGAAACAAGGTCTCTCTCCTCTCTTTCTGGGTAGTGGGTCATAAAACCAGACATCGCCCACTGACCTCTCCTTTCTTTCCCAAAAATCCTCATTTGACAGCGCATCTTACTCCACACCTGGGGACAAAGAGGCAAAGAAAGTCTTACAGGGACACCAGGACAAATCTGACTGACAGACCTTCTTATGCCCACACCACAATGACTGACAGCCACTCAGTCCTGTCATATCTTCCATCACTACACAATTCCTGCTTTAGATACATAAAAATGCACTGACCTGCACCTTGGGGTGCCCAGTTCTAAGCCTCTCCCATGCTAGGCAAAAGTTCAGTTAAATAAATTTGCTCCGCCTTTTCTCATTTATCTTCTGATACAGACCTTCAAAAAAGATGACTTCTCTCTGTGACAGAACCTTATCTAGTCTCCTTGTTCCTTATGGTAAGATTGAGGAGAGTCTTAGGTGAACCGGCTCTTTAGCCAGGCTTAAGCACCAAAGCCTATTTCTGAAGCGGGACAGTAGGCGAAGGGCGATGCTATGCTTTGAAATGTGTACACAAGCTTCATGTACCACCTCCTGACAAAACGCATTTCATACTGTGAGAAAAGAAAGAGAATAGTGCCGCCCAACTGCCAGGGCAGGAAAAACCCAAGGTCGCTATTCCATCCCCCCCGGCAGTGCTCATGCAACTGATACAAACAATGTATCTTAGGGGAAAAATGATAAGAAAATCTAAATGGCATGCCTACAAGTAGAGTCCTTTACAGGTGGAGGGGCCTGTTTCAGCGGTTCCAATCACCAGGCTTAGCCTCAAACATAGCCGATGGTCAGCACTGCCGGATGGGACCTGAAGCTCCTCCCTCCAACTTGCCCTGACCTTATCTAGTGAATTCCAGGTGCTTGCATGCTCACTCGCTTCCTTCCTTCCTTTGCTCCACTTTGCTGTTGTCTCTTCCCTTCAGAAAAGATTCTGAAGGCAGAATCCTTACTTATATTTCTATTTTTGTTTTAATACTAGACTCTCAAAGTTGCAGTTACACAGCTCTGCAACTTCTTCCAGGGGTTAAGGCCCACACTCTCTAGTTTTAGAGAATGCCTTTTGGTGAATTCTCCTTGTTCGAGGCTTCCAAAAAAAGAAACACTGAGGCAAAGGTAGACAGTACCTCTCCTCCTGAATTACCTTAGCTGGTGTTTGTCGTGAATAAGCATTAGCATAGAGGAGAGAAAGGTCTTTGTAACAGGATGAAAAGCAAACAACTTTCTCCAAATACAAGGTAACAATTTTCTACTCTTTTAAAAGGTAAACTTCTTCTATGAAGGGAATGCCCATAGCAGTTACTGTAAGTAATAAGTAACTTAGATTTGAATATAATGATTCTCTTAGCAAGCACCATAGATTTAAAGCCTTTGAGAGGCTTTAGTAGGGGGGAGGATCAAGTTTTTTATCCCAGAATCTTACATTTGAAACAGAAATCTAAGTAAACAAATGTACATGCTTTTCAGCAATTATATAATTATATATAATATATGCCTTCTATATTATAATAAAATACATGTATTGTTTTATTTTCTTATAGTTGACAGTGAGATTAGCTCTGTAAGCCTTATTGCTTTTCCTACTATTTACAAATAAGCTACAAGTGCACGTGTGAGCTCACACAGACACACACGTGTACAGACATGCATGAATGCATACACCACTTTCACCATAAGTTGGTTGGACTATATCAACAGTATACTACAATTTTACACTTCTGAGGAAGTGTATTAAAAATACTGGAATAAATAAATAAGTTAAGAAAAGAACTTAATTAATGTAATGCTTCCAGTATTTACATAAATAATTTAAATTTAAAACTTAGATGTCACAAAACAGTCAACTACACCCCTGAACAGGCTCAGTGGGTGAAGGTGCTTGCCTCTAAGCCTGATGACATGAATCTGATCTCCAGAACACACTGATTCCCACACGTTGTCCTCTGACCTCCAAGTGCATAATGAAGCACAAGTGCTGCACGCTTCCTCTCCCTCCTCCCTCTCCCTCCTTTCCTCCCTCCATCCTCCCTCTCCCTCCTTTCCTCCCTCCCTCCTCCCTCTCCCTCCTT
>CAJQZJ010032401.1:4572292-4623509 GCA_907164525.1 Lophiomys imhausi
TCCTTCCCTCTCCCTCCTTTCCTCCCTCCCTCCTTTCCTCCCTCCATCCTTCCCTCTCCCTCCTTCCCTCCCTTTCTATCTCCCTCTCTGAACCTCCTATATACAAATATAAAATAAACTTCTCTCTAAAGCTCACTCTCTTTGGTCTGTGAATTTCATTCTCCAGTCTGGAATAAGAAAAAACAAAAAACCAAAGCCACTGGATCAGGGCAGCTTTGGTGGCCACCAAGTCTCCTAGATCCTAGGTCCCAGAAAAACACTTGTTCTTGAAGATTCTCCAATATAGGCATATCACTTGTTGCCAAAGTAAAAGTTGTAAGTTAAATCTTCTAAAAGTAAAAAATTTGCTGGGTGTAGTGGTGCACACCTTTAATCCCAAGCTCTCGGGAGACAAAGGCAAACAGAGCTCTGAATTTCAGGACAGCCTAGTTTTACATAGTGAGTTCCAGGCCAGTTAAACTACATAATGAAATTCTATCTCAAAAAAAAAAACAAAAAAAGCAAAAAAAAAAAAACAAAACAAAACGACAACAATAATTTTATTAGAAATGATTTAAAACATGAAAGGTATATAAATAACTCTGTAAGAGTGCATACTGTTCTTACAGAGGACCCAGGTTCAGTTCTCAGCATCCACGTGGTGGCTTACAACCACATACAAACCCCAGGCATAGGCCAGCCTCAGAAGTGGAGATTCCCTCTGTGGTCTCTGATATTGTTTCCCCTACCCAACCTCATGTTATGGCTACTGAAAATTCTCTGTGCTCCATCCAAATGCTCCTACCAGATAACAGAACCTCCAGACTTCCCTACTAACTCATATGAGCAAGGAATAAATGTGAATACATGAGCAGGTTTCACTATTGAGACTTAGGAATTCTTAGGGATCCCATCATACCCTAGCATGCGAGGCTAGTGCCCCCCAAACCTGACCCCACACTGAAGGGGCTGATAGGTTAATATAAGTTAGATTTAGTGAATACCTAAGTTTCTGATAGTCTCTTAATTCGGGGCATGAAGATCAACTGCTGTGAGCAATTAGCTTATCAGCTTATGGATGAAGTCAGGTGAAATGAGGGGAGTCTCTTTGGACTGAAAAACAAGGTTGAAGCCAGGTGAAACAAGGAAAGACTTTATGACCTGGCATTGCTTTCAACTGCTAAGTGGGCAGAGCCCAAATTAAGCTGAAGCAGGTGGAACAAGGAGTGATCCTATTTAAGGACAAGTGGATGACGCCAGAGAGGCGCGTGCGTGCTAAGGGCCCCCGATATGAGAGAGCTCCGAGAGTCCTGCTGGAGAAAGTTCTGGTAGACCAATGGCCAGATCTCCCTGAGGCAGAAGGAAGCTGGTGAGCAGAGAAAGCCTCGGCAAGACAGCAAAAGGCCAAGGACTAAACCCTGTGGCTCAGCTTTTGCCTAGAGGGGTTTGACCTGTCCGAGCAGTGGCCTGAACGGAACTGTGGCCAGCTTTAAAGACTGAGGCAGAATGGCAGAGTTGCTGATACGAAGGAAATAAGGTGGCCTACAGACGCTGAGGTCTCCCAGAGAGAAGAAAGCCTCAAGCCTTATTTAAAGTGAGACTTCGATAGCAAATTTACCCTGACGAACCTGCGTCTGAGCTATTCCAGAAAAAGGACTGCTAAGTGCGTTAAAGAGTCTACCCCCGAGACTGGTTTCCTGACGACTGAGGACCTGCCCCAGAGACTGTATCATTCTAAAAGGGTATGAAAGTAGTTGTTATGATTATCAATAGGTTTAGTGGATAGGTTAAAGGGGTTGTAGGAATTTATAGGATTAATAGTTAAGAAATTATTGGTGTTTGTTATAGGTGAATTTAGTAATAAATAAATAAGAGTTAAATAAATAATAATTTAAAAGGTCGGTTTCACCACACAGTAGTATTCTCTACATTAGTAAACCCATGTTTTCCACTGTTCAGCCAAACCTCTGGAATGAACCCTGACTCCTCATTTTCTCGTGGGTCACACACACACTCCATCAGCATACTCTATACCTTCAAACACAGCGAGCCTAAGCACCTGTTACCTCCCTTACCACCATCTTGCACTTCAAAGGGCACTTGTAAAGCTGAACAGACGCCAGGCGGTGGTGGCGCACGCCTTTAATCCCAGCACTTGGGAGGCAGAGGCAGGAGGATCTCTGTGAGTTCAAGGCCAGCCTGGTCTACAAAGCGAGTCCAGGACAGCCAAGGATATTCAGAGAAACCCTGTCTCGAAAAAACCAAAAAAAAAAAAAAAGCTGAACAGACAAGCTGGGGATGATGGTTACAGTGCATATATCTAATGAAGGGCTTCATAGCAGAACACATAAAATTTTCTATGCTCACAGTAAAGCAAACCACTCAATTTTTAAAAATGAGTCAAAGATTTAATAGGCACTTTGGGCTAGAAGACACGTGGATACAGGGTGAATAAGCACAATAAGGATACCCAACACTACTAGTCACTAGGACATGCAAATTTAATTAAAAACCACAATGTGGAAATACTATGGATATACCAGAATGGCAAAAATCTTAAACCGAAAGATCAAGTGATAACGTGATTGCAGAACACAGATTTAAATGTAAAATGATACAACTCTGCTTTGGAAGTTAGTTTAGAAATTTCTTTCAACAGTTCAACAGTTAAACATCCTTCTGTGATACAGAGAGTTCTTTCCATTGTTGGAAACTATCCACCTCAGAAACTATGAACAGGAGATTAGACTACATAAAGATGATTCTTCCTTAGTCCAAAGGCAAGGAAACATCAAAGGGTCCAGCTATTCCACTAATACATTTTCCCAAGAGAAATAGTAGTGCATGTCCACTTAAAAAGTATGCATGGACACTCGCCCCTCCAAACTAGAAACTGACCATATGTCTATCGACAGTGAGTGGACCAACACTCTGTACCCCTGCAAAACACCACTCAGAAAAAAAAAAAAAAGCCTAAAGAATTGACGAACACAGAATAAACCAAAATAGATGTTTCAAAATAATTACAGTGACCAGGCGTGGTGGTGCACACCCTTAATCCCAGCATTCAGGAGGCAGAGGGAGGCAGATCTCTGTGAGTTCGAGGCCAGCCTGGTCTACAAATCGAGCCCAGGACAGCCAGGGCTCTGTTACACAGAGAAACCCTGTCTTGAAGAACAAACAAAGCAATGAGTAAAAGAAGCCAGGAAAGAAAACATAAGCAAAAAACAAAATCATACATACTGTATGATTCCATTTTATAAAAGTCCAGAATATGCAAACTTGTCTAAAGTGACAAAAACAGATCCAAGGCTGCCTGAGTCTTGAAGAGGAGTACTAGAAAGGGCACGAGGCGAGGGTGTCAAAGGGACATAGGAAAGCTTCCAGGGTGCCATGGCTTGAGTATGCCCCCCACACCAGAGGTAGGTGCATGTCTGCAATCGCAACGGTTGGGAAGGCTAAGGCAGGAGGATCACCTGAGCCCATGAGCTCGGGCCGGCCAGGGCAACATAGCAACACCCCATCTCAAAACAACAAATCAAAAGGTGAGATGAGTGTGCTCCCAGAAGGTACTCATCACAAACTTAACCTTGAACACAGTGACTCTCAATCTGTGGGTTACAACCCCTTTGGGGATCAAATGACCCTTTCACAGGGGTCACCTAAGACAACTGGAAAACACAGATATTTATAACAGTAGCAAAATTACAGTTATGACATAGCAACAAAAAAATTTTATGGCTGGGAGTTCACCACAGCATAAGGAACTGTATTAAGAGGTTGCAGCATTAGGAAGGTTGAGAAGCATGGCAGCGGTGGAGTAGAGTGATCCCACTGGGAAGTAGCCAGATGAGAGGAGATATCCACCCTCAAGAATGAATTAATTCTAAGTAAAAAGGGGCTTAAGGCTAGGAAGCCCTTCTGCTCTTTCTTACGAGTTCTCTCTTCCCCTTCAGCCTTCACCAAGGGATGGGACAGCAAGGAAATCCTTACCAGATGCAGACCTCTCAAACTAGAATTTCCTACCTCCCAGGCTGTGAGAAATAAACCTCTGCTCTTCCTAGTTACCCAGTTTCAGTATTCTGTTAGAACAGCACAAAACAGACACAGGGGGTAATGAGTGGGCTCACGGTCTTGAGAGTCACCATTCCTCTTAAGGGAACTGTATTCAAAAGAATACAACTCACACAATACCTTTAAGTGAGTTAACACTAGCTCTAGATTAGCTATACAAACCGTGTGGCAATGAGAATACTTGGCATAAAGAAACTGCTTAAGTTAGCATTCCTAATGCATGTTATTCCTACTCCAAGAAGCTAAACATAACTGGGAGAAAATATGCAACCATGGTGCCTGTCTTCACTTTACATGATGGTTTTACAGACAAAGATAAAGGAGACAGACAAGTGATAGATAAAAGATAAAGGAGACAGACAAGTGATAGATAAATAACAGATAAATAGATAGATCCTAAATAGATGATAGCCAGATGGATAATAAAGAAATACTGATTGACAGATGGTAAGTATTAGGTAGATGGATAAATGATACATAGATCACAGATATATAATTAGAGGATAATAGGTATAGATGTAGTGGATAGATAAATGATACACAGATATAGATGATAACAGAATATAGGTAGGTGCATAGATGATAGACTAATGATTGATAGATAAAATGATTGACGGATGATAGATATGTGTATAGTTTATCCCATGCAATGAGCTTAACAAAGCTATTTTTTCAAAAGAATACTGCAGGCAAGTATTCAGTGAAGTCTTTTTAGAAACAGTAAGTGGATAAAATTCTTAACAGGAAGCCGAGCCCTAGGAATAAAGTGGGAACCCCTACTCCACCTTCTCCCAGAGCACTTGCTTCACAGATGAGAATGGAGGAAGAACATGTGGAAAAGGGAGGCCCTCAGGGTGACTTCCCTGGGGCTTTCAACCAAGGAAGGAGCACCTGTAACACTGCAGGCGGACTGCTGTGTCTGAATTCTAGTATGTTCTTTTGCCACAGCTGGGTGATTGCCTTGAACTCATCCGAGCAATGTGGCATGATTTCTTATTTGATATCATCTGTATTTGGCACTAAACATAATGAATCTTTCCCAGCAATTTAATTTAAATCTTTTTTTAGAAACTAAGAAAAGGCTCCAGCCTGAGTCTGTGAGTCTGGTGGGAAGGGTTCCTTTCTTTGGACTGCTCTGTTCTTCATCCCCCAATTCCTACTGAGATAGGAAGGTCGCCACCTCTACTTCCCTCTTCTCCCTTGCTCTTCTGTGTGAAACGCTAGTTCCACTCATCAGTGTTAGCATCAACCTAACACATGCAAACAAGCATATCCTTCACAAACAGCTCACATGAGTTTTCTACAGTGATTCTTTGATGTCCAAAGCACAGTCTTGAAGCAAACAGAAGCACAGCACACACATGTTTAAACAACATTATCCCCAGGACTCACCTCATTTCCACCAACTGCCTTGGTTAAAATCACGGCAGAAGACACAGGGGGAGGCATGCAACCTACTGTCTGCAAACTGAAAAATAAAAGAAAATCCAGTTGTAAATAGTTCCTCGTTTCCAGTTATAAATAATTTCCACCAATTAGTCCTAAAAGAGCAGAACTGAACAGAGAAAGCAGAGTGTTAATCAATACATACTCTCTGTTGAGCTTAGACACTGTGAGATAGACAGCATGGTCTAGAAGATAAAGTAAACGTGTGGGCCCTGAGTGCTCAGTACGTTCTATAGGCCTAGACGGTTTGAGTTCTTAAGTTGTTTGAACTTTGAGGGGCTGGGGTTTGGTACAGTTGGTACAGTCTGTTTAACATGCACAATGCCCTGGGTTTTATCCTTAGCACCACATAAAATAAGATGGTGGTGCCTTTAATCCCAGCACTCAGGAAGCAGAGGAAGCCAGATCTCTGAGTTCAAGGCCAGTCTGGTCTACAGAGTGAGTTCCAAGACAGCCAGGGCTACACACAGAAACCCTGTCTTGAATAACGATAATAATAATTATAATTAAAAAATAAAAATAAGATATGTCTACAATCCATCCCAGCAATACATGAGATCCTGTCTCATTAAACACACACACACACTAAACTTTGAATACAGAGTTCTAAAAGCCACTAGGTTATGGTAAGTGGTGTCACTGAACAATAATCAAAATAGATAACATAATCTTGGGTTACTGCCATAGTATCCTCAGGAACTGGCACAGTGGTACACAGCTGGGGTCCCCATTAATCGGAAGATGAGGCAAGAAGGATGAGTTCAAAGACAACTGAGGTAACACAATAAACCTCTGTCTCAAAAGAAAATCTTCTCTGCATTTTTATAGATCTTTTGGTAAAATATAAAGCCTCAAGATGACATGTAAAGCTCAAAAATATTGATGAAAGTTTACATTTTACAATTCTCAACTCCCATCTCATAAAAACATTCTCATGTTGGAGAGTCACTGTGGAGGCAGAAATGTAATCTCACACGTCTTAAATTCAGACCCCCATGGTGAATTCTAACTCTACTTTAAATCTGTTTTTATTAAATTATGTCCATACATCCATGGTCATGATAGTAAGTATATTTTCTCAGTTGATACAGAAAATAAACTGCATGCCAGGCAAATAACTATGGGCAGAAAATTTAAGGGCTAAAACTGAGAAATAATCCTCAGCGTTTGAGTAGAATATGGCCTAACCAGGAAGAATGTTCACACAGGACACTCTGGTCACACAGTCAGGAGAGATCGAGGTATTCAAGATCAGCCTAGGCAACATACTGAGACCTGTCACTTAAGATAAAATAAGAACAAGGGGATCTGGAAAGTTTGTTTTGTTTGATTAGTTGGCTGGGTTGGTTTTTGTTTTTGGTTTTGTTTTGTTTTTTGAGTCTTGGTCTGGCCTTGAACTCACTATGTAACCCAGGACAGTCTAAAGCTCCCAATCCTCCTGCCTCAATCTCCCCAGTGCTGTGTCAGCAGAACATTTCAAATACTTTTGGTTTGGTTTTTTGAGACAGGGTTTCTTTATGTAGCCCTGGCTGTTCTAGAACTTCCTCTGAAAATAAACCAAGCTGGCCTCAAACCCACAGAGATACACCTGCCTCTCCCTCCTAAGTGCTGGGATTAAAGGTATGTGCCACCACTGCCTTATTGTTAATGATAACTTCTGAGTTATACAATAGAGTTACAGATTAAGTTTATTTAATTCCTAGAAAGTCAGTTTTCTCTCTGAACTCATCATGGGAGCTAGCTTTCATCTCATGATCTACTTTGCACTTTAGAGTAGTGTATGACCCCATGTGTTGCTTATAAATAAACTGCTCACCAAAACCAAGGTTTCATTCTTCCCTGGGACTGAGGCCACCATCCCTGACCAGAGGCTTTGCTCCTATGTCTGGATGCTCACACACTGCTGAGTGGTTCTTCCTCTACTCCGCTCCTTACTTTTATTCTATCATGATTTTGAGGTAGAGTTTATATGCCCTTAAGCTAACTGGACTGAATAGTTTTATTGTAAACTTGACACAAACTAAAATCATCTTGGAAAAAAAGAACCTGAGGGCTGGAGAGATGGCTCAGTGGTTAAGAGCACAGACTGCTCTTCTAGAGGACCTGGGTTCAAATCCCAGCACCCACATGGCAGCTCACAACTGTCTATGACTCCAAGATCTGATACCCTCACACAGACATACATGCAGGCAAAACACCAATGCACATTAGATAGATGGATGGATGGATGGATGGATGGATGGATGGATGGATGGATAGATGGACAGATAAAAGCTGGGTGGTGGTGCTTGCCTTTAATCCCAGCACTCGAGAGGCAGAGGCAGGTGGATCTCTGTGAGTTCAAGGCCAGTCTTGTCTACAGAATGAGTTCCAGGATGGTCAAGGCTACACAGAAAAAACCCTGTCTTGAAAAAACCAAAAAGAAAGAAAGAAAAAAGAAAAGAAAAGAGAACCTCAACTGAAGAAATGCCACAAACAGACTGGCCTATAGCACTGTCCATGGCATTTTCTTGATTACTAACTAATGTAGAAGAACCTAGCCCACAGTGGGCAGCACCATTGCTAGGTAAGTAGGCTTGGGTTGTATAAGAAAGGAAGGTCAGAGAGTAAGCCTGTAAGCAGCACTTCTCCATGGCCTGTGCTTCAGTCCCTGCCTCCAGGTTCCTGCCCCCAGTTTCTGCCGTGATTTCCCTCAGTGACAGGCTGCTACCTGTAAGTATAAAATGAAATGACTAACCTACCCTGGTAGTCCTTCACAATCCCTGCTCTACAATAAATGTCTGTCAGAGAAACAGGACCAAAAGGCTGAAGACTGATGCTGGAATGTATGGAGAGAAAATGGGAACTGTCCAGGTAGTCACTGGTTTGTCATGTCTTAGTATTGGAAGCTGCAGGCCCTGCACTTCCTATACAATCAGATATATTTATCCTTCTCAGCTCTCTGAGGTGGTTGAAGAATAGACAGCTTGAGTCTCATAGCTAAATTTTGAGTTGTTTAGGAATCAAGAGGGCGTTCTAGATCTAAGAAGATGGTTATAATAGTGATGCAAGTTAGTATAAAAACTAAGTCAGTTATAGAACTTCAAACTCATGGAGATGGTTAGAAGGTAGAAGGTTAAAGTCAGGGGCCAAATATGTATGAACTGGACATTGGGAAGGTACACCGGGCCATTTAACTCTCATAAATGTGGCATATTTAATTCTGCTGTTTTGTATAGAATTTACTGTTATAAGACAAAGAACCATTTGTTGGAATGAAAAGAGAAGCTGTTGGGGGGGGAAGAGGGTGGAAGGGTGGGACAAGAAGGGGGAATAGGGAAGGGTTTGCGACTGAGATGTAACTTGAAAAAAAAATAAAGTACTTATTAAAAAAAAAATAAAATAAAATGAAATGAACCTTTTCCTCGCCAAGTTGCTACTAGTCATGGTGTTTATCACAGCAACTGAAGAACAAATTAGAATACAAGCACATCAGTGTTTCTACTCAAACTCTGGAGGCCAAGGGAGAAGAACAAAAGTATTTGAGAAGAGATTGACCTAAATGAGCAAGTATGGGCTCCTTTAACACCCTGGGGTGGCGGACTGCCTGTTCTACCTAGCACACAGATGGCAGGTGCTCTTTCCTCATGAAGTGTCACTATTGGAATGCTCTTTCATGATGACCACCTTTTAGTACCTGATTCTCTTGGTTTAACACTTTTGTGAGCTCTCCCTCACCTTACAGCTTCAAGCCCCAGATTCTTCAGCCCAATACTTGAACCCTGCTGAACTGACCCTAAATATTTTTTTTCTTTTTCTTTGGTTTTTTGAGACAGGGTTTCTCTGTGTAACAAGTCCTGGCTGCCCTGGATTCACTTTGTAGACCAGGCTGGCCTCCAACTCATAGAGATCTACCTGCCTTTGCTTCCCAAGTGCTGAGATTAAAAGCGTGTGCCACCACACTCGGCTAACCCTAAAGAAATTTTATGTCTCTCACCAACACCTCACTTTGGAGCCCTCTATTCTAGACATACACAAATGCTGCTGAGTTTTAACTGATATGTACTATCATTTATGATAGATATAGACAGACAGACAGACAGACATATGTAGCACACAAATAGCATAAAGATGTTGTACGTATTCAATTGGATTGGGAGTTTCCTGAAGAAAAGTAAAATAGCATCTTCCTACTCTCTGCATGTCCCAGGCAGGCACAGCAGACTCTTAGCACTCAGAAGTGAGTCATTGCTCTGAAGTGCCATCATCGTACTACGTGGCACTGGCCTCTCCCAGTGAGAGGCAGCGCTCTTTCTCTGAAGCACAGTATGGTGAAAAGTACATTCTTCATCTCCCTTTCTGCTCCTAGGCCATCAGTGTCCCCTAGCTCAGTAAAGACAGTTGCCATTCGTCCTGTGGCTCAGTCCCGAAGCCTTCCTCTCCTGGTGACTGCCACAGCCTTCCAGCACAGAAGTCCTGAGAGCTCTAACTTAGAGTTGAACCTCCCACCACATTTCTCTGATGCACTCATACATTCCACTCGCCTCCATACTTGTTTCCCTAGTCTCATCTCAAACGGCTCTCTTACACCAAAGCCAGAAGACCCCCATGCAAACAGGACTCCCACTGGGGCCTCCCTCTTCCCAGGCCTACAGCAGCTTCCTACGGCTCCCAGAGTATGACCTCAGTCCTGTACTGTGGCTGACAGCAGCACACCCAGCTCCTCTGTCCCACCCACCCCCACATCCTAGTGTCCTTCCACCACACAGGCAGACAGGTCCACTGGATCACTCTACTGAGCCTACCTACAACAGCCCAGGCTTGTTTCTGCCTTAGTACACTGTTTCCTTTGTGGAGAACATTCTCCCCAAGAACTCTGGAGAGAGACAGAGCTCCTCAGTAGCCAGGCCAGCCAACCCCACTGGGCTTCTATCCCCTCTGACATCACTCATTAGTTTGCCCATCCTACTGACTTCCGACAATCTACTCTGAGTCTCCCTGATGGGCCAATACACTAGCAGGTGACCACTCTTGCCTGCCACTCTTTCTCCAACATCTAAAATAATCCCTGGTGCATAGTAGGACTAAACAAGTAACAAATTGTGCCATGGGTGGGAAAAGTTGATGCAGCCAACATCACTGTCTTTATTTTATTCAGAGAAAAGAAGATCTAAGCTATAGCTTTGCTGGAAGTCACATGGTTTGCCAGTGGTGAGCTCGGAGGGCAACCTCTGGGCTCTGTGGCTGGTGTTTCAGCAGCTATAACATGATGCTGACTTGAGGTTAGTTTTAAAATAGTTTCATTAATGTTTCAATTGCTAAATTCTTTTCATTAAACATGGTAACATTTTTTCAAGAAAGAAAAAAATTCTCATAAATCTACTGTTAAATTACCTATAACATCAACATAAAATAGAACAAGTAAAAAAATTAAGTATCTGTCCTACACATATACTTTTATTATGTATTTTAAAATAGACATTACAGCTGGGCATGGTGGCACACACCTTTAATCTCAGCACTCTGGGAGGCACAGGCAGGTGGATCTCTATGAGTTCAAGGCCAGCCTGGTCTACAGAGTGAGTCCAGGACAGCCAGGGATACACAGAGAAACTAAACTCTGTCTCGAAAAACAAAACAAAAAGACATCACATTCAACCATTATCAGTACACGCTTGAAAAGACACAGCCAAGGTAAGGCAGCAGTTGACAGTCTACATCCTCATGCAGACAGATCTCAAATCCTCTAGTAGCTTCCAATGCTCTGCTTCCGTGAGCGGGTCAGGTGCATCTGTCTGTGCATGCCCAGACCGTACGAGACCGCAGGAGGACAATAGGTGTAGGACTCTCTTTCTCCATGTTATTCCCTTGAGACAGACTCTATCGATAAACCTTGAATTCAGCTGGTGGCCAGCAAACCCTACCAATCCTCCTGGTCTGTCTCCTACAATCTTAGGGTTTCAGGTTTCACTCTAAATCACTGAGCCATGTCCCTGGGTCCTCTCCTATTCATTTTAAATGTCCAGAAAGTGTCCATCCTGGAACCTTAAAATTAGACACAGGGGTCTACTTTAAGATTCTGTTAACCAATTCTTTCCTGAATCAATGATAGACATTTTAACAAACAATGTTGAAAAAGTGATCTCCCTTCCTAACAGTACACATGTCCTTGTGTTTATAGTTGTCATAGAAACGAAAGCATCACTAGGGCTGCCCATTAAAACAATACCCATCAAAAGATTTAAACGTACCCTTTTAAAAGCCATTCGTTGATGGATGTGACTGATAAAAGCTGAAGAAAGAGCCATATTGTTGTTGGGAAGAAGGCAAGTGTGAAGATCTGGATGAAAAGATGCAGCTTCAGATGCACCAATGCGCTGGTCAGCTCCTGGAAGAGCAAAGGAGACAACGGCCAAGGTGAGCATGGTCTGCAGACAGAGTGCTAGAGGAATGACATCATGTGCACTAGCTTTGATTGGTGACTTGCCTCAAGTCTTAGACCTTTACAAACACATGTATAAGAGAAGATGCATGATGACAATTATAAATTAGTTTCGTGTAAAATTTCTGAGCTATCTAATTTCCTTCAATATATAATTTGTTCTAAGAATTCAGATCTGGGGTTGGAGAGATGGCTCAGCGGTTAAGAACACTGACTGCTCTTCCACAGGATCGGGGTTCAAATCTCAGCACCCAAATGGCAGTTCACAATGTCTGTAATGGCCAGGTGTGGTGGTCCACATCTTTAATCCTAGCACTCAGGAGGCAGAGGCAGGCGGATGGATCTCTGTGAGTTCAAGGCTAGCCTGGTCTACAAAGTGAGTCCAGGACAGTCAAGGATACCAGAGAAACCCTGCCTCAAAAAAAGAAAACAAAAACAGAAACAACAAAAAAAAAGAATTCAGATCTGTAGATCTGTACATTTCTGGGTAGTACAGTATAAGCTAACCTCCATTACAGTGGCATAGATATGAAGACTGCTATAAATAGAACACGTTTACCTACATTAAAAATTATCTTAAAAATTTCATAAGACTTACCACACTATAACCAAGTATACTAATTTCTATTCACTGTAGGAAATTTGTTGGGCTTTGATTTGGGAAGATATGTCCAAATCTACAAATAATATTTTTTAACATATAATAGTTTTTTAAAATATGTTCTCTTCAATAACAGTTTATAATTCCAAGAGGTTCCCTCCCTGACAGACCACTTACTGCAGTTCTTTGTTAACATTTTTTGTGAAACAGCCATATGCCGAAAGCTAAGTTAATCTGAACAAAGGTTTTCTCATTTAATTCCTGACAACCCCAGTAGATGGATTCAATTACCCCTACTGTACTGCTGAGGAAGCTGAGATTGAGAACAACTACAAAGTGAAGAGCAGATCAAGTCCACTCCTGGCACACTAGCAATCAGATCTAGGCTTGCTTCTACCATGGCATCACAAGCTCCCTAAGAGGGTAAGAAATGCACACTTGAGATCAGGCACTGTCAGAGTGGTACAGGCAGACAGAAAGGCACATTAGGCTGGAAGTGTAGCTCAGTTTCAGTAGTGCTCGCCTAGAATGCACAGCCTGAGTTTTTGATTCCTAGAGCCACATAAACCAGGTATGACAGCATACACCTGTAGTTCCTATCCTTGGGAAGTTGAGGAGGAAGGATCAGAAGTTCAAGGTCACCCTCAGCTACACAGTGAATCTGAGGCTGACTTGGTATTGCAATATGAGACCTTGTCA
This sequence comes from Lophiomys imhausi, assembly GCA_907164525.1. Taxonomy (NCBI): domain Eukaryota; kingdom Metazoa; phylum Chordata; class Mammalia; order Rodentia; family Muridae; genus Lophiomys; species Lophiomys imhausi. Next base: position 4,585,513 of record CAJQZJ010032401.1, read on the forward strand.
CAAAACAAAACAAACATATTAAACATGTTACAAGTCTTAGCCAAAAAACACAGAACAGTTAACACTGTAATTCAAATATATATTTACTTATTTATATCTAACATATAAATATATGTGTAAATATATATATACTTGCAAACATATGTGTTTATATTTGCATTATATGTTATTCTGCTGAAATCCAACACATTTAGAAAATGGGCCAATCACGGTGGCACACACTTTTAATCCCTTGGCAGGAATTAAATACTTGGAAGGCTGAAACAGGGTGATCTCTGTGATTTTGATGTCACCCTTGTGTACTTACCTAGATCCAGGCTAGCCAGAGTTACATAGGTGAACCTTGCCTCAAAAAATAAATAAACAGACAAATGAATAGAAAGGAAAAAAAAAGTCAGGCGTGGTGGTGCACACCTTTAATACTAGCACTTGGGAGGCAGAGGTAGGTGGATCTCTGTGAGTTTAAGACCAGTCTACAGAGTGAGTTCCAGGACAGCCAGGAATACACGGAGAAACCCTGTCTCCAGAAAAAGAAAGAAAGTAGAACAGTGATGAGAGACAACTCAGCAGAGTGCTTGTCATTCATGGACAAGGCCTTGGATTCCACCTCGCCCGCACAAGCAGATCCCTCGGGTCTCAGTGCCCAGCCAATTTAGCCTAATTGGTGAGTTCCAGGCCAATGAGACCTTGTCACAAAAAATAAAGGGGCCAGAAGACCAGGGACAATGGCTGAGGAACAACACTGGAAGTTGTCCTTGCCTACACATAGACACAGCAGCACACAAACATGCATTTACATACAAATATAAAAACAAGGAAGCAGAAAATAGAAAGCAAATAAGCCCAATAAAACCCGAAGTAGCAGTATCCTATACTTTTTATGTGACCTTAAGGCCATATATTCAAATATACCACCAGTAATGACTGAAACCTTACTGTGCAACACTTTGTTTACTTACACATAATATACGTAAAATTCTTTCTGTTTGTTTGTTTGGTTTTGGGTTTTTTTTTGGGGGGGGGTTGGTTTGTCAAGACAGGGTTTCTCTGTGTAACAGCCCTGGCTGTCCTGGACTCTCTTTGTAGACCAGGCTGGCCTTGAACTCACCAAGATCTGCCTGCCTCTGCCTCCCGAGTGCTGGGATTAAAGGTGTGCACCACTATGCCCAGCCCCAGGTCAAATTCTACTCCACAGCTCACACTGACTATAGCAGAGCCTCAGCCTCAGAAATCGAGAGATGCTTCACACCAGAGCCCTCTGACTAGGATGCAGAAATACACTAATTATACATCAATTTCCCTTCCAGCCATTGCTTGACCTTTCTCAGACTTCCTTTCTGAGAGTCAGCATCTGGGCTCTTGGCTAGAAACAAGCAGCATGCACCAAAAATTTAGATTTTGCTGTATTTGTTTTTCAGCTAATGAGGTTTCAAAAGTCATCATCAATTTCGGAAAATAAAGAGAATTCTGTGTATTCTGCCCTACTTGGAACCCTTTGAGGGCTCTGAGCTATGTTCAAAGAGCTCTTTTCCCTAGCGCCTTGTAGCCACAGCCACTTAAGTATTTGTTTAAATGAACTGGCCTTGCCACAGTCTATTACAAGTCCTCTGAATCGGTAAGTTTGAAGTTGCAAGGTTTGAATTTCCAAACAGGTTTATTCCTCTGTGTGTGTGTGCGCGTGCATGCGTGTGTGTGTGCGCGTGCGTGCGTGCGTGTGTGTGTGTGTGTGTGTGTGTGTGCGTGTATATATGTGCGTGTGTGTATATGTGCGTGTGTGTGTATGCATGTATATGTGCGTGTGTGTGCGTATGTGTGTGTGTAGGTGTGTATGCAAGTGGGTGTGTGAGCACATGTGTGTGTAACCTCATACACTCAAGTCTGTGCAGGAGCCCAGCCCATGCAAGGGTATCCTTCATCACATTCCACCATTTTTATCCATTCTTTGAAACAGAGTCTCTCTCTGAGCCTGCAGCTTGCCATTTCAGCTAGATGACACCCCTGGGATCCACCTAACTCTGCCCAAACAGTGCCATGGTTACAGACACATACTCACATGTGTCCTGAGGATTACAACTCAGGACAACTTAAACTTGTTGTTTAGACAGCAAGTACTTCACCATCTCTGGTGGGTACTGAGCCATCTCCCCAGTCCTAGGCTCTATTTTAAACATGTATTTCGCAGCTGGTTTACACTGCTTTGGGAGGGTGTGGAACCTTTAAGAGATGGAGGCTATAAAGCAGAAGTAGACCTTGGAAGGTTACATCCTGGCCCTTGGTTCCACCCCACCCTCTGCTTTGCTTTGGTTATCCATGATGTGAATGGCGTCCACACACACCCAGGCTGGTAAGAGCTGGTTCACTGAGCTTTCCCTGGCAAGATCAGCTGAAACTGGAGCCCAAACAGCCTTTCCTCCTTTATGATGTTTCTGTCTGGAATTTTAGTCACAGAGATGCAAAAGTAACTACGACATTAGCTAAACATAAAGCTAAATTAAGTTTCACTGCACTTCAATAAACAACGTTCCAAAACTCATTTCAATAGATTTTCAGAAATTAGAAACCAATAGTCATGAAACTGAAGATTTAGCTTGCATTAGCACAGGACCCATCACGATTTTCATAAATTAGTAGAATGGGCTGGGAAGATGGTCAGTTTGTAAAGTACCTGCTAACCAAGCATGAAGATGTGAATTTGGATCCCTAGCACCTATGCAAAACGGTGGGTATGGTAAACCGTGTATGTGACCTCCCTACATGAAGGGCAGATCCCTGAAGTTCAAAAGGCAGCCAGTCTAGCCAACCAGTCTAGCCAACTGGTGAACTGGAGTTCAGTGAGAAACTCTACCTTAAAACTAATGTGGAGAGCAACAGAGAACACCAGACATCAACCCCTGGCCTTCACATGTTGCACACATGAACACATGCCAACACAAACACACACATACACTATCTACAAACATATACACAAAGTAAAATAAAAAACATCTGAACTAATTTTAGATTATACATCATTAAATCAATGTACGAGTAACACACCATGAAATGTTCAACATAAATCAAAGCTGAGTGGGACAAACCCAAATGTTTTTAGTCGCAAGTCAATAATTTACTATCTCCAATGAACAAAACACACTATTCTAGGACCAAATAAGACAGAAAATAATAACCATAAAAAAACTATATCCAGTTAAAATTAATTTAGGATTATTAAGTAAAAAATAAATTACAAAGCTGTACTTCTTACTTCCTAACTGTTGGCCTGCTGGTGGAAATTGCAGGGCTTAGAGATGGTCAGCAACATACACTGATGTAATCTAAGTTAAATGGTTTTTGAAGATGACTGATGTTGTACTGGTTTGAAAAGGGTCTTTGATGGAGGAAATGGCTTTGATGGCTACTCAGATACCACAATAAAGTACAGGATCAAAGCCCTTCATCATTACATCCAAATTAGCTGGGTAACTCTGAAGCCTTCCTAGGTGCTCACAGAAGTCGGTCCTTAGAGACCTGATGATAGCTGTGACACTCTTCCTTCTTCAGCTCTTACAGCCCACAAAGTTGGCTGCTTTACAGAATAACATTAAATAAGAAGCTAAGGAGTAAGAGATGTGAAGTCTCTCGACAGATTTCCCATGGCATAAATAACAGCTGTAGCCATTAAATGGATACCAGGGGACATAGTTAGGGCAGTGTCCCAAGCAGAGGACTCTGGCAAGGCAGCTGCTCTACAAATCATTAGCCAGGGCCAGCAGGAAGACCTCCAAGTCATGTGTGACCTGCACCACAGCACGGTACATATCATTCTGCATCCCTGTGCCCACACTGAGAACCAACTGTAGAACTCAGGTATTCACAGAAAAAGCTGATTTCCTCTAACAATGGTTACTTCTAATCAATAAAATTTCTAAAGGGCCTCTAATTAATAAAACAGAAAAACACATCCTATATCAGTTATTTTCAAAAAGGCAACCAATCAGTGAGAATATATAGAATTGTTGGGATGAAATTAATCAGCTCTATGGGCCTGGAGAGATGGCTCAGCAATTAAAAGCACTGGCTGCTCTTCCAGAGAACCTGGGTTCATTTCCAGCACCCACATGGCAGTTCACACCGATCTATAATAATGTATGTCAGTTCCATAGGACATGACACCCTCACACAGACATGCATGTGGGCAAAACACCAATGCAAAGAAAGAAAGGAGGGAGGGAGGGAGGGAGGGAGGGAGGGAGGGAGGGAGGAAGGAAGGAAAGAAAGAAAGAAAGAAAGAAAGAAAGAAAGAAAGAAAGAAAGAAAGAAAGAAAAATAAAGAAAGAAAGAATAAAACATTTTGCCGGGCGGTGGTAGCACACACCTTTAATTCTAGCACTGGGGAGGCAGAGGTAGGCTGATCTGAGTTTGAGGACAGCCTGATCTACAGAATGAGTTCCAGGACAGCCAATGATACCGCAAGAATTTATCAGTTCTAAACACTACGCACTAATCATTTTATATATATATATATATATATATAGTACAGGATCAAAGCCCTTTTTTACTTTTTATATATATCAAAAACTACCCTCAATGAAAAGATTCATAACAGTCCAATCACTACAGAATGAAAATTTGTAAAACGCCAGTCTCCCATGTTTAACCCATGGATAACAGGGTGACCTAAGAAGGAGGTAACTAACTTTGGCCTTTGTCTGAGTTTGTTTTCTACTGCTGTGGTAAACACCATGTCCAAAAGCAACTTTGGAAGAAAACGGTTATTTCATCTCATGCTTCCATGTTATATCCATCACTCAGAGAATTTGGGGCATAAACTCAACCAGAAACCTGGAGGCAGTAACTAAGCAGAGACCATGGAGGAAAGCTGCTTACTGGCTTGCTCTCTGTGGCTTGTTCAGCTTGCTTTTTAATACCATCCATGCCCACTTGCCCAGGGGTAACACGGTCCACAGTGGATTGGACCTTCACATATCAATCATTAATCAAGAAAATACCCCACAGACTTGCCTTCAAGCAGTCTGATGGAGAGAAAACCTCAAATAAGGTCCCCTCTTTCTAGATGACTCTAGGTTTGTGTCAAGTCAACAAAAAGTAGCCATCAAAATCTTCCCTGAAACCACACCTAAAACTACCCTATGACCTAGCTAGCTACATTCCTGGGCATATACCCAAAAGATCCCATTTCCTACCACAGAACTACTTGCAAATCTATATCCATTGCTCCTCTACTGAAAACAGCTAGAAAACTCAATCAGCCTAGATATCCATCAACTGATGAATAGGTAATGGATGTATGGTAGACATATACAATAGAACATTATTCCATTGTGAAGAAAAGTAACACCATTAGATTTACAGAAAATTTGATTGAACTGTAAAATATTATACTGAGGTAAGCCAAGCCCAGAAAGACAGTCTGTATAATCTCTCACATGTTCATCCTAGCTTCAGATTTTTAGGCCCGTGTGTTAGTTTGGAGGATCGGTAAAGGTCAGGCATCATAAAGGGCTCATGAAAGAAGCCATCAGGCCTTGATGGAAGGAGGAGAGTAGAACACATGTGATGTGAAAGGAAGCAGAATAGTGGGGATTAAAGTTCTGAGCAGGGATAGAAGGAAAGGAGGGGAGAGGGACTGGGTTAACCAAAACCAAGGATGTATTTTAAAAGTCTATGGAAACCCATTTTATAAGCTAATTAAAATATAATTTTTTTTTAAAAGTCTGGGGCTGAGGAGATGGTTCAGTGGTTAAAGCAGTGGTTAAAGTGGTTAAAGTGGTTAAAGCATCTTCAACTCAAGTCCCAAAAGATCCAACAACCTCTTTAAGCTTCCATGGGTAACATACATACATGGTATACAGATATACATGAAGACAATACACCAATACACAAAAAATAAAAATATGCAAATCTGTACAAATAAATTTCTGAAGTTTGAAAGAGTGAACGTGTCATGGGTGGACAATGCTTCCCCTAGAAGACATGGGCTATTAAATGAAAATCTTTTTTTTTTTTTTTTTTTTAGTTTTTAGAGGCAGGGTTTCTCTGCATAACAGCTCTGGCTGTCCTGGACTCATTTTGTAGACCAGGCTGGCCTCAAACTCACAGAGATCTGCCTGCCTCTGCCTCCCAAGTGCTGGGATTAAAGGCGTGTGCCACCACTGCCTGGCTTAAATGAAAATCTAATGCCAAGTATGAGATATCTCCCTACAGTAAGTTATTGGTTAGGGAAAACCCAGAGGCCTATCAAAGAGCACAGGTTGTTACCATTACTCTTTGTTACCCACAATAATAACTAGAGGGTAAGACTCTATCACTGAAGACACTATGCACTTCAGTTATAGCACACAGAGGAGTCAGGTTTGCCTAAACTGATATGAAAGCTTTGCTAGCCAGCTTTCATAGTGCCAGAAGGTGCTATGCAGAATATTGGAGGATAAAAGTAATCAGTTATCTATCACTGGATCCTGTATAAGGGTCCAGAACATAAACCTGCTATCTAAAATATGCCCACCAGTGCAATAATGGCATGATTATTATGAGAGTAACCAACCACTTTTAAAACTATATTTAAGATAGCTGTTTCCTCAAAAGTCTATAACCACAACTCAAAATTGCTAAGATTGTTCAGCTCCACAGACTGTTCCAGCCAGAACTTCAGTAAAGCCCTGAAGATCAGCTTCTGTCTACAAACTACTTAGGACATTTAAAAAATTGCAAAAAAAAAAAAAAGCTGAACACAAAAGGACTGAACATCAAATGATTCTATTAACATTTTTAACCATTTTTCCATTCTTATTTGGGCCCCAAACAGGTTTACTATGTCCCAAATCAGCAGGAAGTCATTTTAAGAGAGCAACATCCCATCTCCAGAAGGTAGGGTGGGTGATTTTCCCCCCTTTGGTCATTTGATGGTTATAGATAATCTTGTTATTTAGGGGGAGAGACTACAAGCTGTTAAATGGGTTTTGGAGGTTAGACCCAGGGACTTCTTTCTTTTTCTTTTCTGTATCCTTCTTTCTCTCCTATGTAGGAGTGAACAGACTTGAGAAAAAATGGGACATAGACATAATATAGGAAAGAACAAGAAAAAAGGACAGATTATTGAATATACCCTTATACCTTTGTATATTGATACAAAATTAATATTATATTTGGCTAAATTGGTATGGATCATTGTATATTAATGCAAAATTAAGATTGTATTGGGCTACATCAGTATTGATCTTTGTATATTGATACAAAATTAAGAATATATTTGGCCACAATGGTATTGGCCCTTGTATACTGATACAAAATTAAGATTATATTTGGCTAAATTGGTATTGATCTTTGTATATTGATACAAAATTAATATTATATTTGGCCACATTGGTATTGATCTTTATATATTGATACAAAATTAAGGTTAACTCTTTTTAAGGTATTGTACCTAGGTAATGCTTAAAAATGAAATGTGAAGTTTTGGCCTTTTGCTAGCAACTGTCATAAACTGTTTAGCTAATTAAGAAATGCAAACTAATAGTCATTCAAGCATGTTATTTTGTCAGGTACTAGGACAGTCTATCACAATTATTTTCTAATCTAATCAGAAATCAAGTTGCCAAGAGACAAGCAACATTTGCTTATCCAAATATAAGAGATAGGTGGTCTTCAAAAATCTCAAGAGATATGCAGAATATGGCATTCAAATATGTTTTCTTACGATTTTTTTGATATCGAGACATGTCAGCTCCTGACAGCGCCCCCTATTCTACTCCAAGTAGAAGATGAGCATCAAAGAATCTCCCATTGGAGATGGTTGAATCAGTGGGAAGCCTATCTCTTGGCAACCTTGCTTCAACTGTAGACAGAATGCTGTCCAAACAGGACAAAACTTGGAAGTAGGTAAGTCAACAGCCTAGCTCTGCCAAGACAGGGTAGGCAAGTCCTTCATAATTCCTGCTCTACAATCAATGTCTGTCAGAGAAACAGGGCCAAATGGCTGAAGATTGATGCTGTAATGTATGGAGAGAAAATGGGAACTGTCCAGGCAGCCACTGGTATGTCATTTTAGTTTTGGAAGCTGCAGGCCTTGCACTTCCTACATAACCAGATATATTTATCCCTCTCAGGTCTCTGAGGTGGTTGAAGAATAGATAGCTAGAGTCTCATAGTTAAATTTTGAGTTGTTTAGGAATTAAGAGGGTATTCTGAAGCTAAGAAAATGTTTTTAACATTGTGATGCAAGTTAGGATGAAAGCTGAGTTGAATATAGAACTTTAAACTCATGGAGATGGTTAGATAGATGTTAAAGTCAGGTGCCAAATACGTATGGACTGGACATTGGGAATGTATGCTAAGCCTTATAATTCTCATAATTGTGGCCTAACTATTTCTGTTGTTTTGTATTCTATTTTTTTATAAGAGAAACAACCATTTGTTGGACTGAAAGGGGGCGCTGCTGGGGGGAGAAAGATATACCTTAAACTTAAAAAAGGGGGGGATAGGTGGGTTGAGGGGGAAGAGGGTGGCAGGGTGGGACTGGAGGGGAGAGTAGGGAAGGGATTGCGATTGAGATGTAACTTGAAGAAATAAAAAATAAATTTAAAAAAAAACTATATTTAAGGACTGCTCCACAGCAAAGCATTTTTGCCTGGAACTGTTAACCTGATCCAAACCCCATGGTTCCATACACCCTGGGATGAGAGGGTATATACAGGGGCATCTACTATTGTTGTTTTGCTGAACAGGCATGTTGTCAAGTTGCATTCTAAATATTTATATTCACAGATTCATGCTGCTCTCAGTCTTGGTCAGAGAAGATTTCTCCTTTCTTCACTAGACAGCAGCTAATGCAAAGATTCATAGCTGTTCAAAGTGCTGAGAACAAGTAACTGTAGAGTGCTCACTTCTAAATGAGAAAACTATATCAATCTCTGCAAGACTCAGAGATTACAAAACAGGGATCAGAAAGACTCCAAGAGCAGTGCTTCCAGGAGTGCTGTGAGCTGGGCATGGTGGTGCTGGCCTTTAATCCCAGCGCTCGGGAGGCAGAGGCAGGCAGGTATCTGTGAGTTCAAGGCTAGCCTGGTCTACAAAGTGAGTCCAGGACAGCTAGGGATCCACAGAGAAACCCTGTCTCAAACAAACAACAACAACAAAAGAGGTGTGCTGAGAAACTCTGCCTTGTGGGCATGGCACGCCTGCTGCAGTCGTGAACTCCCAGTCACTGCAGTTTACCTGCACAAACCAATTAGGTCAATAATTCCAACACAGACGGACTACGGAGATGGCTCGGTGGTTAAGGGGACTGCCTGCTGGCCCAGAAAACTGAGGGTTAATTCCCGGTTGACAATTCCACAGTAGACCTGAGTCTGTAACTCAAGCTCCAGGGCTCTGATGCCTTCTTCCGACCTCCTCAAGCACCTCAAGTACTGCATGGTGTACTGACACACATGCAGACAAAATGCCCATACACATCAAATGAAAATAAATACATGTTTTAAAATAATAATTCCAGCATGGAAAAGGGAGGGGCTCATGAGGCTCTATTTGTAGCTGAGGACTTACTGGCAACTAATGTCTGCTGGGGTACAGGAAGCCATTTCTTTCCAGGCAAGGGTGTACTCATTCATGGGTGAGCCCATGCTCATTCAAGAAGTGCTAACTGAACCCAGCAGGTCATTTAAAAAAAAAAAAAAGAAAAAAGAAAAAGAAACTAAAGAAGAGGACATGAAGACAGGAGAGGTATGGCTTACACAGTCGGGGAAATGGATGATCAAGACACACTGTGTACAGGCATGAAACTATCAAAGAATAAAAAGTGGAAATAAATAAAACCAAGTAATACTAAATAAAGAGACACAATGTTGAGCCAGAATTTTAACTTTTGAGGCCATATTTTGGGGGAAAAAAAAGAGAGCTGGGTAGTGGTGGTACATGCCTTCAATCCCAGCACTCAGGAGGCAGAGGCACAGATCTCTGTGAGCTCAAGGCTAGCCTAGTCTACAAAGTGAGTCCAGGACAGCCAAGGTTACACAGAGAAACCCTGCAAAAAAACAATAAAGAAATCCATGTTATAATAAGATATTCTCACCTACAAGAATAAGATGTTGCCAGTCGTGGTGGCGCATGTCTTTAATCCCATCATTTGTGAGGTACAGGCAGGCAGATCTCTGTGAGTTCAAGACCAGCCTGGTGTAAAAAGTGAGTCCAGGACAGCTAGGACTTGTTGCACAGAGAAACCTCATCTAGGAAAAAAAAAGAATAAGATGTTACAATATTTATTTTTGGTATTTTTATGTGTGTGCTGTGCATGCATGTACACATGTATGTGCGTATGCATGTATGCTTACATGAATAGGGATACACATTTAGGCATATGGGTGTACATGTGTACACTTACATGTGGAGGCCCGGAGTTGATATCCTGTGTCTTTCTCAAGCAATCTTTAGTTTATCTACTGAGGGTGTCTCCACGAGCCCAGAACTCACCACTTTGGCTGGCCTAGCTAGCCACCTTATCAGCAAATCCCATGTGCACCCCCTGAATGCTGAGGTCACAGTGGGCTGGCACACACACCCACCGTCCTTTGTGGGAATACAGACTCTGGTCCTTGCACTGGCAGGAAGTGTTCATGCGCCAAGCCATCTCCCAGCCCCTAGAAATTATTCTTTTGTAACTTTATGGAATGTCCTGAGAAACCACCCAGTATTGTCTCTCCTTTCCCTGCATTTTAAGTGAAAAGAGCACATTCTAGCATTCTGATAGTTGTTTTAAGAAAACCACGTTGGTATTTGACTGAGAAGTTGCAAGCTGTCACGAATGTGGGTGATGGTGCCTACTGATCCAATCTTCACTGAAATGGGTTCTCTGTGAGAGAGGAATGAGGAGGATCTGTGACTCTTTTCACAACTAGTTCAGGGCTGACGTAACACACCTGAGTGGGTAACATAAGGCCTAGGAACAAAAGATAACTCACAAGAGTTACGGAAACCCACTGGGAGTGGTGGCACATGCCTTTAATCCCAGCACTCGGGAGGCAGAGGCAGTCGGATCTCTGTAAGCTCAAAGTCGGCCTGGTCTACAAATCAAATCCAGGATAGCCATGGCTACAAATAGAAACCTTTCTCTAAAAAAAAAAAAAAAAAGTTATGGAAACCAAACTACCTGAAGAAGCTCACTATTCCCATGCAGAGCAGGTGCACTGTAGCTTTCTCCACAGTTCAGGAAAGATACGAAGTAGGTACTTTATCATGACCATAATAAAACCATATTCACAATTTACATTTATATACCACTAAAAAATAAACCTAACTTCATTTTTGGTTCATGTTTTTGTAGCTCATGCTAACCTCAAACTCATGGCAATTCTCCATCCTCAGCATCCTGAATACAAGATGTGGTAGTTTGAATGAAAATGGCCCCTATGGGCAGGCTTTAAGTTTCTTTCTTTCTTTTCTTTTTTTCTTTTTGGTTTTTTGAGAAAGGGTTTCTCTGTGTAACAGCTCTGGCTGTCTTGGACTTGCTTTGTAGACCAGGCTGGCCTCGAACTCACAGAGATCTGCCTGCCTCTGCCTACCAAGTGCTGGGATTAAAGGTGCGCGCCACCACTCCCAAGGGCTTTAAGTTTCAAAAGCCCAACCCAATCCCAGTTAGCATTCTCTGCATCACGGCTGCTGTCTCAATCGAGAGCTCTCAGCTACCGCTCCAGTACCATGCCTGTCTGTCAGCTGCTACACTGCTTGCCATGATAATGGACTCAGCCTCGAAGTCTTAAGCAAGCCCCCAATTAGATGCTTCCTTTTGTAAGTTGCCTTGCTCTGGGCTTCTCTTCAGCAACAGAAAAGTAACTAAGACTAAAATTAGGGGCATGCCTCATCATGAACCTGGTTAAAAACATTTTTCTTGTTGTTGGTTTTTTTACAAAACAGGGTTTGACAAAACAGGGTAGCCTTGGCTGTCCTGGAACCAGGCTCTGTAGACCAGGCTGGCCTCTAACGCAGAGATCCGCCTGACTCTGCCTCCCAAGTACTGGGTGAAAGGCTTATGTCACCATTGCCCAGCTAAAAATTTTTAATTGTTAATATTACCAGACATCTTTTTTTTCACAGTAGGTGAGATATATTATTGTAGTCTTACTTTCTGTTTGCTGACTACATCTCTTCATAAGGATATTTTTCATACCAATCTCTTCATTAAAAGAACTGGTCAGCGGGGCTGGAGAGACGGCTCAGTTGTTAAGGGCACTAGCTACTCTTCCAGAGGACCCAGGTTCAATTCCCAGCACCCACATGACATCTTACAACTGTCTGTAATTTCAGTTCCATGGGATCTGACACCCTCATACCAATGCATATTTTTTTTAAAGATATTTAATTACCTTACACTTGCTCAACTATGTTCATAGCAGCTTTATCTGTAACAGTGAGAAACTAGAAACAACCTAGATGTTCCTCAACCAAGTAATAGATAAAGAATATGTGGTATGAGGATTGGGGATTTAGCTCAGTGGTAGAGCACTTGCCTAGAAAGCACAAGGCTCTGCGTTCAGTCCTTAGCTCTGGAAAAAAAAAAAAAAGGAAAATGTGGTACAAAAAACTTCACAATGGAGTATTACTCAGTCATGCAAAACAATGGCATCATGAAATTTGCAGGCAAATGATGGAACTAGAATGGCTCATCCTCTGTGAGATAACCCAGACCCAGAGAGACAAACATGGTGTGAACTAAGTGATATTAGCCGCAAAGTAAAGGATAACCATGCTACGATCCACAGACCCAGAGGATCTAAGTAATGAGGGCTCAAGGGGGGACTTGTGGCACACACGGGATGAGGGCTCAAGGGGGGCAACTTGTGACACACACGGGATGAGGGCTCAAGGGGGGACTCGTGACACACACGGGATGAGGGCTCAAGGTGGGAACTCGTGACACATGGAGGGGGGTACAAATGGTCGGGGATGATGGACATAAAACACTGGACAGGGGGGGGATGGGAACAGGAGGGATCAGGGGGGGAGGATAGGGGGAGAGACATGGAATGGAGAGGGGAATCTCTAGGAACAGTTAGAAACCTAGGACAATGGAAACACCCAGGAATCTATGAGGGTGAACCTAGCTATGACTCTTAGCAATGGGGGATATGGAACCTGAACCAGCCATCTCCTGTAACCAGGCAAGACTTCCAAATGGAGGGACTGGGACAACACCCAGCCACAAAACCTCTGACCTACAATTTGTCCTGCCTACAAGATGTGCAGGGAACAAAGATGGAGCAGAAATTGAGGGGAATGGCCAACCAATGACTGGTCCAGCTTGAAACCCATGCCATGAGAGGGAGCCCATCCCTGACACTGCTAATGATACTCTGCTATACTTGCGGATGGGAGCCTGGCATAACTATCATCAGAGAGGCTTCACTCAGCAACTGATGGACGGATTCAGGGATCCACAGTGAAACATTAGGTGGTGAAGGGGCTGATAGGTTAATATAAGTTAGATTTAGTGAATACCTAAGTTTCTGATACAGTCTCTTATTTCGGGGCATGAAGATCAACTGCTGTGAGCAATTAGCTTATCAGCTTATGGATGAAGTCAGGTGAAATGAGGGGAGTCTCTTTGGACTGAAAAACAAGGTTGAAGCCAGGTGAAACAAGGAAAGACTTTATGACCTGGCATTGCTTTCAACTGCTAAGTGGGCAGAGCCCAACTTAAGCTGAAGCAGGTGGAACAAGGAGTGATCCTATTTAAGGACAAGTGGATGACGCCAGAGAGGCGCGTGCGTGCTAAGGGCCCCCGATATGAGAGAGCTCCGAGAGTCCTGCTGGAGAAAGTTCTGGTAGACCAATGGCCAGATCTCCGTGAGGCAGAAGGAAGCTGGTGAGCAGAGAAAGCCTCGGCAAGACAGCAAAAGGCCAAGGACTAAACCCTGTGGCTCAGCTTTTGCCTAGAGGGGTTTGACCTGTCCGAGCAGTGGCCTGAACGGAACTGTGGCCAGCTTTAAAGACTGAGGCAGAATGGCAGAGTTGCTGATACGAAGGAAATAAGGTGGCCTACAGACGCTGAGGTCTCCCAGAGAGAAGAAAGCCTCAAGCCTTATTTAAAGTGAGACTTCGATAGCCAATTTACCCTGACGAACCTGCGTCTGAGCTATTCCAGAAAAAGGACTGCTAAGTGCGTTAAAGAGTCTACCCCCGAGACTGGTTTCCTGACGACTGAAGACCTGCCCCAGAGACTGTATCATTCTAAAAGGGTATGAAAGTAATTGTTATGATTATCAATAGGTTTAGTGGATAGGTTAAAGGGGTTGTAGGAATTTATAGGTTTAATAGTTAAGAAATTGCTGGTGTTTGTTATAAGTGAATGTAGTAAATAAATAAGTGTTAAATAATAATTTAAAAGTTCGGTTTCAAGGTGGAGCTTGGGGAATCCTGTAGAAGAGGGAGAAGAGGAGGAGGCAGGAGGTCAAGCACACCACAAGAAAATCTACAGAATCAACTAACCTGAGCCATAAGGGGCCAGAGAATGAACTGCTAACAGTAGAGCAGGGGCTACCTGACTCTGCTGCTTGCTTTTGGGACCCTTTCTCCCTCCTGGGCTGCCTCTTCTAGCCTCAATAGGATATGAAATGTTCCAAGTCTTCCTACAACTCAATATGCCAAGGCTGGTTGACATCCATGGGAGGGCACCCCTTTACTGAAGAGAAGGGAGGAGGATTGGGGGGGGGGTGGCGCTGGGAGGCAAGAAGGGAGGGAAAACTGCAGTCAGGGATGAAACATAAATAAATAAATTAATTAATTTTTAAAAAACTGGTCATCAAAAAAACAACAAAATACTCATTCTAATCCCATCTCTTGGTCCTCAACGCCCAACTGTGAAGTTCCTACATGGAGATCCAGCATGCTGGTCCTTCTGCTGTCCCAGTCATTCTGTGACAGTGTAGCCTCAGACAGTAACAGCCACACAGAAGGTCCTGGAATGTCAGCACTGAGTACAAATTAACTTTTTTGCACTGTTCTTCCTGCGCCTCGGGTGACAGTACCTCTGTTTTTAACGACAGTCCACTGTTGAAGAATATCGTAGCAACAGCAATGTAGGACACGGTTATCTCTGGCTTCAGGGGTCCTGAAAAGAGAGTGATGAGTTACTGTTAGGAAAGTGTCTGCAGCAGGTGAGGAGTGCCAAGTCTCTCTTAAGAGGAGAGCAAACTTCCTGTGAGCATTAGTGCTGCACCCTCGTGCCCCACTCCCTCCACTGGAGACATCTTCTGTGACTCTTAACATACTCCAGAGAGGATCTCAAGGGTTAGGACTATGGCTTTCTGGTTCAGCACAGTATCCTCAAACCAAAAGAATCAAAGAGCTCACCCAACAGTGGGTAAACAACAGCCTTCAGACATACTAAAGGCCCAAACGCTCCTGCCACAGAATTACGAATGATGTTAACAATCAAAATACCTGTAACAAAAAGATGAATGACGGGAAGGAAGAAATCCTCCTAAGTTAGCAAACGTTTCACTTCCAGGATATATAAATAGAAGCATGTACTTATGCACACATCCAGCCCTGCCAGCAGTATTCGCTGGACCAACATGTAGGGAGCACTGATTGTGTGCATGACATGGGTGATCAAAGAGCACCTAATACTAACACATTCTGTGACTGTAATTGTCAGGTTGCTCCACCCTTGGTCACTGTGGTGAAGCAGATAGACTGTCCTTGCCCTCTAGAGAGTCCTCTCTGAGGATCAGCAAGTGTACTAATGCTGTGAGAACCACAGAAGCAGAGAGACTGGTCCTTGCCCTCTAGAGAGTCCTCTCTGAGGATCAGCAAGTGTACTAATGCTGTGAGAACCACAGAAGCTGCCTGTTATTTAAAGTATCAGTTGGGATATATGATAACCAAAGAACCAACATTTTCAAAACTATGCAATTTTTAGAAAAATTATATTTTATACAGATACCAGTAGTTCTCTGGAGGTATGTAAATTGCACCTCCATTACCTCCATCCAGATATCTGGCCATGTTAGGAAACCCTTGACTGTCACATTTCTGGTGGTCAGGCATGATACTGGCATGACTTGTAGAGATCAGGAATTCTGTAGACATTCCCAGAGGCATAAAACAGCCCCTCCATACAAACTACCGTGTCTAAAAGGTCAACAGTGCCCAGGCTGAGAAGCTGGGGTGTATTCTGTTTGGTTGTTTTGTCTCAGATTAAATAGTGTTCCTGAAAGTCATATCTATGGGTGGGACCATATTTAGAGGAAATTTGAGTTAAGATGATGTCTTACGGGCAGTGGTAGCGCACGCCTTTAATCCCAGCACTTGGGAGGCAGAGGCAGGCGGATCTTTGTGAGTTCGAGGCCAGCCTGATCTACAAAGCGAGTCCAGGACAGCCAGAGATATTCAGAGAAACCCTGTCTCAAAAAACCAAAAAAAAAAAGATGATGTCTTACTGCCATTAGGAAGCTACCCAACAACTATGTTTGCTTTATGTGTTTGCAGTACCAGGGATGAAATTCAGGGTCTCACACATGCTTGGCAAGTGCTCTGCCCCTGAGCCACATCAGCTGGCAGCCCCAGTGACCGGTATTCTAAAAGGGATATTTGTATGCAGATACATAGTGAAGACAGGGCAAAGGCTGGAGTTATAACACCACACCCTAAGGAAAGCCAAGGTAAACACCATTGACTAGAAGAGCTGAAAGAGGGGTAACAGCCACAGAGTCTTTGGAGAACACCTTGTCTTTGGACTCTGGCCAAAGAACTGTCGAAAGAAGAAATTTCTGTCATTCTGATGTATTTCCTAGGCAATTTGTTGCTAGACTAGTTTGCTTCAAGTAACAGGATCACAGTCATATATAAATATGATTTTTAATATATCATATTCAATCAAATATAAATATATGATTGTGATCCTGTTATTAGGAACCTGTGATCCTAATAACAGTATCATAGATTCCCAAAACCCTCTACCATTTCTACTGATATTTTCAACATATGGATAGATAACTCTGAAAGAAATTACAATTTATTCAATCAATAAACACTTGTTAAGCCACCAATATATCTTAGGTATTTGTAAGACAACATTAAATAAAAGAAACAAAGATTTCCTCAAACAATGTAATAAAATGGTTCATATGCCTGGCATTAATACAAAATATTTAGCTGAGGCTGGAAAAGCAGAGCGCAAAGGGACAAGCATAAAAGTCATTCCATTTGTGGCATAAACTTTCAAAAGGAGGTACACTGGTTTCAAAACTGTGAGTCTATCTGTCTCAATAGTGTACAGGTACATACTTCAACAAGTAAGAAGTTCAGCTAAGGAGCAGAATTTGAAGGCAAGAAATCTGACTCAACTTAAAGTAGATCGCTCCCAGAAATTCTGACTATCTGAATTTTAAAAGTGATGTTATTTTCATCCCCCGTCCCCCAAGTCCCTCACTTTTTTTCAGACCCTGTTCTTGTCTCCTCTGGCTCTGTCCACAGTGGTGCCTCCCGAATTTGTAGAGAGGAAGAGCTAGTAACATGGTTGCAAGAAAAAGACAGGGACAGGTCCAAAGATGTATGCATAAAGATAACATTCGGCATTCAGTTCAGTGGGCTAATCCTGAACTTCCAATGTTTCAAATTCCAGAGACAAGTCAGACTGACTTGTTAGACTAGACACACATAATCCTAATCCAAAAAATGGAGTGGGCTATTCCACGGCTACCTGTCAGGAGGAAGCAGGTTAGAGACTGCACAGCTCCTCCTTGACTCATACAATGGTTGGGAACTAACTCTTCATCAGGGGCAGAAATAAAAACTAGGTAAATAGTGAAACATAGGAATGAGTTGGAACTAAGGTTCCTTTCCAAGCTAATATCTTCCAGATCACCAAAGCAGTAAGATTCAGACCTTTTTAACTTAATTAGTTGGTGTTTTCCTTTGCCTTTAAACACAGTTCAAATAGTATTAGTCAACAAAAATGGAATGAATTCATACAATCAAAAGAAAAAATGGGCCACTGAGGAAATGAAGCCCTTTTGAGCTCTAAAATCCATTCTTTTTATTTTATTGTTGCTTTTTTTTTCCACACAAGGTTCTTACAGGCTCTCCACAAAGATCTGACTGTCGTGGAACTCACTATGAAAACCAGGCTGGCCTCAAACTCAGAGATCCACCTGCCTCTGCCTCCCTAGCAATGGGATTAAAGGCGTGCGCCACCTTGCCTGCCCTGCCCGGTCTTTTTAATAGGAAAAAAAGGAGAAAGAACTCTTTTGGAATGCTGAAGGAACTAGTAACATTCCGCAGAAGCCATTGTCACCTAGTCAACCTCACCTCCAAGCATCATCCAAAACATTCTAAGATTGCCAGGCATGAGCACATGCTTTTAATCCTAGAAAAGGCAGATGGATCTCTGTGAGAAGGCCAGCTTGGACTATATAGCTAATGCCAGGTCAGATATATAGTGAGACCCTGCTTAAAAATGAATGAATTAGCCGGGCGTGGTAGCACATACCTTTAATCCCACAGTACTCAGGAGACAGAGGCAGGCAGATCTCTGTGAGTTCAAGGCCAGCCTGGTCTACAGAGTGGGTTCCAGGACAGCTAGGGCTGTTACACAGAGAAACAGTCTTGAAAAACCAAAAAGGAAAAAAAAATAATTAAAATTTTAAATTTTAAAGAGCAGGGAACAGTCTGTTCTTCCAGAGGACCCAAGTTCAATTCCCAAAATAAAATACTCTTTTAAGATATGTGATAAGCCGGGCGGTGGTGGCGCACGCCTTTAATCCCAGCACTTGGGAGGCAGAGGCAGGCGGATCTTTGCGAGTTCGAGGCCAGCCTGGTCTACAAAGCGAGTCTAGGACAGCCAGAGCTGTTAAATAGAGAAACACTGTCTCGAAAAACCAAAAAAAAAAAAAAAGATATGTGATAAATATACTTGAACAGAAACGTGTTGAAGTATACTTACATTCATGTTCAACATGATTCTGTTCAAGTATTTTTAATTTCTAATCCCTTGTAGGATTTATTAGTAACTGAAGACACAGGTAGACAGGGCAGCTTCCCTTTGTACAAGGCACCTAGCATTTACAAAAATGAAGACCACAGTGTTGAACCCCATGAGCTCAAAGGCCTGCACTTACGGCTTCCCTGGGCCATATTGGAAAATATTAGCAGCATGTCAAATCTACGTAATTATGTCTATCACGGCTTTTTATTTTCAATCTTATTCTATATTTTTAAGGAAATGCAACTAAGTAAAAAGCATAGTGAACTAAGAATGAATTAATCTACACTAATACCTATTACGTGTCTTCCCATCTGCAAAGTTATTCAATTTGTTTAATAGCAAAGGTCCTATGCCCATCAATTTTCTTCCAGATTAATCTACAAATTGACTGTGGGGTAGGGAGAGGACTGGAATGTATCCCAGGGCACAGAGAATCTCATGTACAAAGCTGGGCTCAACACACAGCAACAATAAAATACAACAAAACAAAATAAGTAAAGAAAACTGAGTTTATTCATCAAAGTATGAAACCAGATAAAAGGGCAATAAGTATCTTAAAAGTAAAATGAGAAGTACCATGGGACTGGAGAGATGGCTTAGAGGTTAGGAACAGTCTGCTCTTCCAGAGGACCCAAGTTCAATTCCCAGCACCCACATGGCTGGTCACAACTGTAACTCTAATTCCAGAGGATCTGACACCCTCACACAGATATGCAGGCAGAACACCAATGCACATAAAAAGAAGTAAATCTTAAAAGAAAGAAAGAAAGGAAGGAAGGAAGAAAGAAAAGTACCAATATTTCTCTTTTAAAAAGGGAGGGAGGAGTATACTTTTAATCCCAGCACCTGGGAGGAAGAGGCAGTTGGATCTGAGTGTGAGTTTGGGCCAGCCTGGTCTACAGAGCAAGTTCCAGGCCTGTCAGAGTTATATTAAATGAGATTCTGTCCTAAAACAATGAAATAAATTAACTAGAGGCTGGAGAGATGGCTCAGTGGTTAAGAGCACTGGCTGTTCTTCCAAAGGACCCAGGTTCAAATCCCACCACCACATGGCAGTTCATAGCTGTCTGTAATGGCCCAGCATGGTGGCGCACACCTTTAATCCCAGCACTCAGGAAGCAGAGGCAGGTGGATCTCTGTGAGTTCAAGGCCAACCTAGTCTACAAAGTGAGTCCAGGACAGTCAAGGATATACAGAGAGACCCTGTCTCAAAAAAAAAAAAGAAAAAGAAAGAAATTAACTAAATAAATAAAAGAATGTTTAGGAGAGTATATTATTATGGACGCATTTGTAAAAACCTCAGTCCTGGTCTGGTGAGATAGCTTAGTGGGTAAAGCTGCTTGGCTTCAAGTCCTACAACTTGAGTTAATCCATGGAACCCACATAGAAGAAGAGAACAGATTCCTGCAAGGTGTCCTCTGATTTCCGTGTGCACCCCCATACACAATTTATTGATTGGTTAAACTTTTACAAATCACATTTCCAGCCAGGGCAAGGTGTCCTCTGATTTCCGTGTGCACCTCCATACACAATTTATTGATTGATTAAACATTTACAAATCACATTTCCAGCCAGGCATGGTGGCTGCAAACCTTCAGTCTCAGCATTCGGGAGGCTGAGCTGAGTTGAGGCCAGCCTGGTCTATACAGCAAGTTCCAGGACAGCCAGGGCTCTGTTGAGAGACCCTCTCTCAAAAAACAAAACTAAACAAAACAAAAATCACATTTTCATCGTGCAAAGCCCATCAGTGGTCCCTGATAGCTAAAAGAAATACTTTAGGAGACTATAAGAAGTATAGAAGAGAAATATTTTCAGTGAGATTTCTGTCATTGTTCTTTGATTTTTGTTCTTGAAGGGGGCGTTGAAAGTGTTTCTTGACACTGTTCTGAGTTTTGTTTTTATTCAACGGGCATTACAGGTGGGACCATCAGTTGAAATGGTCACCGAATTTAAAGCTCTCAACCTAACAATCTACACAAAAAATTCTAATTGCTTGACTCTTCTTAAGCCAAGTAATTCTTACACAGGGTGGGCCCCAGAAGAAACACATGACTACTTGTTGGCTATTTAGTTGATTCTAGCCTGTTCCTCTAGGCTAAAAATCAGAGTGTGGAAATATCTCTCTCAATGTCTCTGTCTCTCTCTGGACCAAAACCATTATTATAGATGTTATCACAAAAGAGGAAGCCCTGGATTCCATTCTTCCCTAAACTAACCTCTGATGTGGCACCTGGATGGCTTCAGGCACCCACAAAAGCAGCACTGGGGGAGGGTAGAGGGTGAGTGCTTAGGGTGGTTCAGGTAGAACATGTGCTTAACATGGGCAGGCCAAGGCCCTGGGTTCACCCCCAATATTTTTTTCCCCTTTGGTGGTTTTCCAAGACAGGGTTTCTCTGTTTTAACAGATCCCTGGCTGTCCTAGACTCACTTCGTAGACCAGGTTGGCCTCCAACTCACAGAAATCCACCTGCCTCTGCCTCCTGGAGTGCTGGGATTAAAGGCGTGTGCCACCACACTGGCTCAACCCCAATATTCTAACCAAAACATAAAGGCATGCAGGTTTAAAACATTTTATAAGTTACTTCTAGGTGAAAATATTCTGCTTTTTTTGTTTTGTTTTGTTTTGGTTTTGTTTCGTTTTTTTGAGACAGGATTCTCTTTGTAATAGCCCTGGCTGTCCTGGAACTCTCTATCTCTGTACACCAGGCTGTTCTCGAACTCACAGAGATTCACCTGCCTCTGCCTCCCAGGTGCTGGGTTTAAAGGCTTCTGCCACCCCCCACTTGGCCTGCATCTGTATTTTTTATGATTAAGAAACAAATCCTGTATTAATACCATAATAACTGTTGCAAAATAGAACGGTACTCCTAAGACACAATAGTGTACAAAAGTTCAATAGAGTCCAAGAGAACAAGCAAGATCACAGAATCCATCTTGTATCTGCCAGAGCAAGAAACCCCAGGGAAGGCCAGGCAGTGGTAACACACACCTTTAATCCCAGCACTGGGGAGGCAGAGGCAGGTGGATCCCTGGGATTCCTGTGAGTTCCAGGCCAGCCTGGTCTACAAATCGAATCCAGGACAACCAAAACTGTTACACAGAGAAATCTTGTCTCAAAAAACCAAAAACAAGAAAGAAAGAGAGAGAGAGAGAGAGAAAGAGAGAGAGAAAGAAAGAGAAAGAGAAAGAAAGAAAGAAAGAAAGAAAGAAAGAAAGAAAGAAAGAAAGAAATCCCAGGGAACTGATTCACCATCCAACCTTCCTGTCCACATAGCACTCACTGAGGGAACTTAAAGGAAATTTAGACCCTGCAGAGTTATAGGTCACAAATCACCAGGAATTTCATCCCAACACTGAGCAAATAAAGAGATCTAGCCCCAAACACTGTAACTAGTACAGGGTGCACTGAGGGTCACCTCCAAGCCACTACAACTTCACTTCTCACAGCTCCAGGGACAAGGAGTTCTTCCTTCATTTGACAGAACTCAAAATCCCAAACTTCACAGTTTCCCAAAAAACTTAAAGAAAACCTAAAACTAACTGGTAACTTCATAAGGATAAACAATAGAGTTATGGTCACAACTATACATAGTATATGTTGCATTTAATTTTTTGTTTGTTTGTTTGTTTTGGAGTTTGTCTTTTTTGTTGTTGTTTTTTGAGACAGAGTGTCTTTTTGTAGTCCTGGCTATCTTGGACTTGCTTTGTAGACCAGACTGGCTTTGAACTCATGGAGATTCACCTGTCTCTGCCTCCTGAATGCTGGGATTAAATGAGTGCACTACCACACCAGACAAATGTAAAATTTAAAATATGTTAAATTTACAAGGAAAAAAATAAGTAATAAAAAGCTTTCTTATCCACAATCACTGTTTAAATAATTCCATTCAAATGATTTCAGAAGTTACTTCTACATGGAGCAACTAGGGATGGGGGAAGGAAGAACCACTTAGTCCCTGAGGGAGCATCCATTCACTTCTACAAGGTTTCAACAAGGTACAATTTCAAATGTTTACTTGGCCAACCCCTACTTGAAAAAGATTGTGTGTGGTTCTCTTCTGTCCTTATTTGGACCCATTGCATGATTTACATACTCAATCTGTCAATAAACTTGTAATCTAACACACAAGGTCAAAACTGAATGAACTGAAGAAATTCAATTATCAGGTATGAAAAGAGGGACAAAGTTGTCTGAAGGTGGGGGAGAGGGTATAAACGGCCAACGACACTTCCCATGTTTCCACCAGTGTCCACAGGCCACATTACAAAGCTCCTAGTATTTAGGGATTTGAGTGGGGTTTTAACCCATCCACACTTCCTTGCCAAAACATACAGTAGGCAAGCCTAACACAGTCTGCAACTGTTAAGACTGCTGCTGTGGCAACAGCATCCCAGCAGCACACGGAAGTAGTGTCCTGTAAGGAAAGAGTGCAACGTGTCAGTCGAATTGGGAGTTCTGGAGTGTCAGCAACAGCGGCACACTATCGCTCTCCAACATATGAGCCACAAAACCCGAATTTTGGGGCAAGGGTGTCCTTTCTCTTTTTCCTTCCCCCCCCCTCTCTAGTAGCCTCCCCCCTCCCTCCAATAGCCTTTTTTTTTTTTAAGGTGCAAAAGGGAGGAGTCGGAAATAGACTTGATAATGAGGTCCACGCCAGGGCAGATTAGGAACTCCTGGATATCGAACTTCCCTTGGGATGGGATGCCACTCTGAAAACAAGAGGAGATAAGTTTCATCCGGACCCTCACTCCCGACACAGCAGAAACCATTGATTGCCCGCAGAAAAGGCAACCTGCACTCCAATTCCTCTGCCCCACTCTCCTCCCAGTGGGCTTCTGGGCTAGCCAGTGAAACGAGTCTGCAAAAGCCCCCCACCCCCCCATGTCAAAGAGCACCCCGGATGGTCAGGGCGTCCGGAGGGCAGAGGTCTCCACCGCGGCCCGGGGTGGCCGCTCCTCCCGGACAGTTGCCGGGGAGCTCCGAAGGGCGGGCAGAGGGGCGGGCGGCACTTACCCCCGTTCACTCCGATCGACGGCTCCAGCATAGCGGCGCCGATCGCCACCACTATCCCCACCATGAACCACACTTTCCTCACCCTCTCCAGCAGCCTCATATCGGTTAGGGTGGGTGGGTTCTGTTTGTTTGTTTGGCTGGCTTGCTTTCCAAGCTGCGATCCCTGAATCCCCGGGGCCTCTCCGCACTTTCCTCGGTGCCCCCAGACATGCAGCAGAGCGAGTCAAATTGCCACTCGTAAACGAAAGCCCGAGGGGTGGCTCGGGCGGCTCCGAGGCGGGCTGGGAGTAGTAGTACCCAGTGACGGGAAAGCCTCACTGAGCGCCGCCATCACTACCACGCGCCCCCTAATAGACGCGCATCAAGGAAGCGGAGTCGGGTGCAGGCGAGGTAGAACGGTGACACGCCGGGCGAGCGAGGAGGATGGAGGGGAGAACGGCCACCGGTTGCACTAACAGGACCCGCTGCCATGCATACGTGGCCAGGCTTGGGGAGGCCCGCGGTGGGAGAAGATGAGGCTCCCCCAGACGCCCGGCCTCATCGTAGGTGTCGCCGCAATAACGCTATGGCGGCGGCCTCCCGAGACTCGGGACATGCCTCGCCGACAGCGTCTGCGTTCGTCCCTCAGCCCGAGAAAGGCGAAGCAGGCGTCTGGCCGGTACCGGGTTTGGCGGAGGAGGCGGCGGCAGGGAGGTGCCGGAGTTTCTCATGCGCGCATATTCTGGGCACTGCGACGACGGCGGACGTCGCGTCGACGTTGCGCGGGGGGAGGGGAAGCCATTCGCGGCCTCTAGTTCTCGGCGGGAGCGGCGGCGGCAGACGCGTGTGGCGACCGGCGCGGGAAAGCGGTTTCCTACTTGGGGAAGCGTTAGCCCCGGGGGTAGGTTGAAAATCGGTGGCTGAGCAGACGTCCGGGACGGCAGGCCCCCCGCCTTTCCGCGGCGAAGGCCGCGGCGGCGGCGGCGGCGGAGGGAAGGCGGGGAAGGCGGGCCGGGCCTTCCCGCCAGGTCGGTGGCCTGCCCGGGCCTTTCTGCCCGACCGCCTCCCCGGCCAGAACCCGCCCCGGGAGTGGGGAGGACGGCCGGGATGGGGCAAATCTTCCCTGGGGGAGGCGGTGAGAGAGCGACCCAGGCTCCTCCCCACCCGTGTGCTGCGCGTGGGCGGGCGATTCCGGAGGCCGCGTGGTGCGGGCCTTTGCCTGACCCCGGAGCCGAACCACTAAAGCAACAGGACAACTGAGAGGGTGCCGGGAACTCAGAACAAAAGAGTGAGGGTCGAGATCCAGGGTGGAGGTTCTGATGCCCGCCCCCCGCCCCCGCCCCGGTTTCTTGCATTGCATTCTGGCGAACCTATGACATAGTTTCACGAATGGTCTTCCGAGCATCAACCCTTCCTCTTTATGCACCCAAAGAAAGAAAGGAACAAAGTATTGTGGGACATTTTGAAGCAGCCTGGTATCAGCTACTTGAATAGTTTACTATGGAACGTAACGTTCGAAAGAGATTGTACCAGACTTTCATTCTGAATGCATTCAAAGCTTGAAAGAGACTCGGCATGCAATTTGCTCTATTTAACTTTATCTTGCTGACGTGACTCGCTATCCAAAAACTAAGCTGCTTTAAGCGGTTGTGCTATCAGTTCTCAGTTGCTCAGCCCCCACTGCCGGGTAATTATACGGCAGGCAGCATGAAGAGAAGCTAATCTCAAGATAAAATGAACTTAATAGGGAGACATTAAAAACAGTTTACCAGGCAAAAGAAGTACATGAATGTGATAAAAAGCTTATTATAAAACAGTCACAAGGTAAGTGGAGTTTTAGGAAGTAATGTTTATAACACAATTTTCTCTGTTCAAAAAAAAAAATCTTCCTCAGTCATCGAATACTCTGAAATTAAAAGGTCATCACAGAGATGGTGCTGGCTTAAGTCTGCTCACAGATTCTTTCTAGAGATTTGATCTATTTAGAACAGAATCTTAATTCATAGAATATTTTAACGATAATTCACTGTGAATTGGATTGTCAGGGACTGTATTAGTTTGCTAGGGCTGCTATAACAAATTGCGCCCACTCCAAACTGGATGCACTCAGACAATAGACATTTGTTGTTTACTGTTGCAGAAAAAGAAAGTCCAAAGTAGAGGTGCTGGAGGGCCGGTTGTGTTCTCTGAAGGCTCTTTTCTAGCTTCTTGTGGCTGTGTTAGCATTCTCTACATACCTTGATTTAAGGTTCTGATGCTCCAGACTGTGCTTGGTTTGGCATCACATTCCTCTCCATATGTTTCTAGTACCTTTATCATTCACTCTTTGTATCCATCTTCAGCCTTCCTGTTTTGCTGTATCTATCTTAGAAAGATAGTTGTCCCTGAATTTAGTACTTAACCAGATAATCCAGAATAATGGGTCCGATTCCTTTAGATTGATATATGAGCATATACCCTTTCTCCAAATTAACTGTTCAGCTATGTCCCCTGTAAAAGGCCTGTTTCCCTGAATCCTCAGAATTTGACTTTAGAAATCAGGTATGAGTAGCTAAGGTCCTTTTAAGACTGTCATATGAAGGTATGCATAAGAGCAGGTGAGGTTTAAGTCCCATGTAAAGGTGGAATCAGAAACTGGATTGAGATATCTGTAAGCCAAAGCAGTCCAAGAATTAACAACTAGAAGTTAGGGGGAAGTCATGGTACAGATTTTGTTTCGGCTTCCAGTACAAAACTCACCTTTATACTGAATGACTTCCTGAACTATAAGAAAACCAATGTTTTGAAACCCCTTCCCCCAGCCCCTTTTACAGTGCATTGTTACAGCAGCCTGAGGAAACTATTACAATAATATTCACAGGTGCTCGTGTGCAGTAGTCCTAGCGGCTTTTCTGTTCTGTTCTGAGACCCAGCAGCTGCCACCGGTGAGCTACTTGGAAGGCCCATTCGGCAAGCTTGTAGGAGCTTGACACCTTCACAGTCCTCTCCAACTCTTATCACTGGAAGGAAAGATGGTTGAAGCAGATCGCCCAGGAAAGCTCTTCATTGGTGGGCTTAACACAGAAACAAATGAGAAAGCCCTTGAAGCAGTATTTGGCAAGTATGGACGAATAGTGGAAATACTTTTGATGAAAGATCGTGAAACCAACAAATCAAGAGGGTTTGCTTTTGTTACCTTCGAAAGCCCAGCAGATGCTAAAGATGCAGCTAGAGATATGAATGGAAAGTCCTTGGATGGAAAAGCTATCAAGGTGGAGCAAGCTACCAAACCATCCTTCGAAAGTGGCAGACGTGGACCACCTCCACCTCCAAGAAGCAGAGGCCCTCCCAGAGGTCTCCGAGGAGGAAGTGGAGGAACAAGGGGACCCCCTTCTCGAGGAGGATACATGGATGATGGTGGTTATTCCATGAACTTCAACATGAGTTCTTCCAGGGGACCACTTCCAGTAAAAAGAGGACCACCACCACGAAGTGGGGGTCCCCCTCCTAAAAGATCAACTCCTTCAGGACCAGTTCGAAGCAGCAGTGGAATGGGAGGAAGAGCCCCAGTGTCACGTGGAAGAGATAGCTACGGAGGCCCACCACGAAGGGAACCCCTGCCATCACGTAGAGATGTTTATTTGTCCCCAAGAGATGATGGATATTCTACAAAAGACAGCTATTCAAGCAGAGATTACCCAAGCTCTCGTGATACCAGAGATTATGCACCGCCACCAAGAGATTATACTTACCGTGATTATAGTCATTCCAGTTCACGTGATGACTACCCATCCAGAGGCTATGGTGATAGAGATGGATATGGTCGGGATCGTGACTATTCAGATCATCCAAGTGGAGGTTCCTACAGAGATTCATACGAGAGTTACGGTAACTCACGCAGTGCACCCCCTACACGAGGGCCACCGCCATCTTACGGAGGAAGCAGTCGCTACGATGATTACAGCAGCTCACGCGATGGCTATGGTGGAAGTCGAGACAGTTACTCAAGCAGCAGAAGTGATCTCTACTCAAGTGGCCGTGATCGTGTTGGCAGACAAGAACGGGGCCTCCCCCCCTTCTATGGAAAGGGGGTACCCTCCTCCACGTGATTCCTACAGCAGCTCAAGCCGAGGAGCACCAAGAGGAGGTGGCCGTGGGGGAAGCCGGTCTGATAGAGGGGGAGGCAGAAGCAGATATTAGAAACAAACAAGACTTTGGTTCAAGGTCTCTCCATTCAAAGAAACAAAAGATGGGAAGTCTTCTGTTGTAACTCCCAAGGACTACTAAGAGAAAAGTTGTGTTACCTTTTTAAATTTTTCTGTTTTAAGTGCCCCTTTATCATTTTTGTGTTCTTGTGAGGAAAAAGTAAAACATGATTAATTTTGATATTATGGATTGCTTTCAACAGCAGATGTTAAATGTGTAAGACTTGACTTGTACTAGTGTTGTAATTTTCCAAGTAAAAGTGTCCCTAAAGGGAATTGGGAATTTTCTTTTTTTTTTCCCCCCCCCCCCCCCAAGTAAATGAGGTGGGCAATTCTAAGAGCTTTGAGGAACCATCTAGCCATCTAGATATTCTTTAGCCTCTGGAAAATTGATTCAACCTTCCTATATAGATAAATGAACTATTAGAGGTAGTAGAGGTGATAGTGCCGTGTCACTCTTAGGGTCTCGTGTTGTCTTCTAACTTATGTCTCAGTGTGAAAAACCTGAGACCAGACACCCAGGAAGGGCTGCTCACCCAGAAACAAGAAAATGGGTGCATAGAGCTGACTATAGTTTTTCTCTCTGATAGTTGTTTGGGGGGCCTCCCTTTCCCTCTCCCATTTTGTTGATTTTTGATGTGATGCTTATCTGTATTGGCTTGGCCAATGTGGAACTCACTCTGTCACTCTAGACCAGGCTGGCCTTGAACTAGATCCACCTGCTGCCTTTTGATTGCTGAAATTAAAGGTATGTGCCCCCACCCCTGGCCTCCCTTCTCCATCCTACCTATTTCTTTTTAAGATACATTGTGTGCAGGCTGGAGAGATGGCTCAGCCGTTAAAGGCTAGGCTCACAACCAAAAATATAAGATACAGTGTGTGTGTGTCGGTACTTGTAGAGAGCAAAAGAGGGCAATAAGATTTTACTCTAGTACAGGCTGGCTTCAAGCAATGGTCCCCCTGCCACATCTCCCCAGGGCTAAGATTATAGGTTTGTACCATCATTCCAGGCCGTTGTTTTTCAAGTCTTTTCTCTTGTATCGCCTCATCTACAATTAAGCAAAAATGGACACACAAAAGAAAGGTGTGATGAGTTATTCAGTAATTGTTCCTTTGGTCCCTTATAACAAAGTACCTCTCATGTAGCCCACCCAGTTGAATGCTTGTCTAGCTTACATGACACCCTGGGTTAGATCATCAGCAGTCCATAAATTGAAAGAACTGAGTATGGTGTAACCCTAGCACTTGGGAAGTTGGGGTGGGAGGATCAGAAATTCAAGACTACATGGGACCCTGCCCAAACAAAACAAAACAGAAAACCTTGTGAGTAAAAAGTTAGTTTGTCTCATGGTTCTGAAGTGTAACATGGTACCGGCAGCTAGTCATTGCCTCATGCTGCATATGAACATAAAGGGATTAACATAGGTCAAAGGCTCTGACCATCATGTCTACTCCACATCTCTGCTAATTGTAGTTCCCTCCCAGAGGCTCACTTAAGAATAACAGGAATTTCAGGCTTGATGCCATGCAGTTTGAGAGGACAAATGCAAACCATCACAAGTATTTAGTGAAAAAAAATGTGCCTCTACCATATGCTAGGCTTGTGTTGGGTAAAGCTGACCTCTGGGAGCTTATCTAATGAGAAAGATGAAGGGCAGTCTGGGAAGATGACACAGTGCACATAGAGCTTGCTGCTCAAATGGGAGGATCAGAGTTAAGGGCCCCTAAACCCAAGTAAGTAAGTGATATGTGGCCGTTTGCTTGGGGGGCTGGACAGGGATTCATCCCTGGAGCTGGACTAGTCCTGGGTGCAACTGCCACCCTCCCATTGGTGAACAATTGAGCAAAACACCCAGAATCAATTTCTGACCTGCACAGACACATGCAGGCCTGCATCACACAAATGCCAACAGGTTATGATTTGTGGAAAGAACAAGCTATTAAGAGTCATCTTGTCTGGAGAAAGCATCCTGAGACCTGGAGGATGGACAAGTATGTGGGAGAACTCACAGGTAAGGAAGAGCTTCACTTTATGAAACTCAAAAGACTTCCATGCCTAAACTAGCCAGGGATGGGAAGGGCTTGTGAAGAGCTGAGTAGGATGCAGGTAGTGTGAAACCTCATCATAAATGGTGTGGGTTTGGTTAAGAGATGCTATAAAAATTGGAGGGTTTTGTTTTGTTTTTTGTTTTTCAAGACAGGGTTTCTCTGTGTAGCCCTGGCTATCCTGGAACTCAATCTGTAGACCAGGCTGGTCTTGTCAGAGATCTGCCTGCTTCTGCCCCTGGAGTGCTGGGATTAAAGGAGTGCACCACCACGTCCGGCAAATTGGAGGATTTTTAAACCAGCATATAACATGCTCAGTTTTGCTAAAGACTTTGTAGAAATCATCTAGTCTAGACAAATACTTCATGAAGAAATTAAGCTGGGTGTAGTGGCACAAACCCTTAATCTCAGCACTCAGGCAGAGGCAGGCAGGTAGATCTCTTGAGTTCAAGGCCAGCCTGGTCTACAAAGTGAGTCCAGAACAGTCAAGGATACACAGAAACCTCTTCTCTAAAAACCTAAAAGAAGAAAAAGAAATTAATAAGTCAATGGAGGGGCTGGAGAGATGGCTCAGTGGTTAAGAGCACTGGCTTTTTTTTTTTCCAAAGGACCCAGGTTCAAATCCCAGCACTCATAGCAGTTCAAAACTGTAATGACTGGGCATTGTACCCCATGCCTTTAATCTCAGCACTCTGGAGACAGAAGCAGGTGGATCTCTGAGTTCAAGGCCAGCCTGGTCTACAGAGTGAGTTCCAGGACAGCCAGAGTTACAGAGAGAAAGCCTAACTGGGAAAAAACAAAACAAAATAATAGATCAATGGAGCTCCAAAAGCAGTTAGTGCTAGAATTGTTAGTATACACAGGAACACTCAATGGCCTGTCATCTGTAAGGGGATAGGGAACAGGGAAACAGGAAGTCAAGCCTCTCCCAGGAATTTGGAGCTTGGAAACAGTTCACGGGAGTAAAAAGGGCTTCAGTCACATGAGGGGTTTCACTCAAAAGCTAGCTATGGCACTTTTCTGTAAATTGTGGAAAACATACGTATTTATCCAGCTGCTAGATTCTATCAGGTGCCTACTTAGTAAACTTCGGTTTTGATTTCTCTGTGTGTACTGAGGATAAACCTGTGGCTTCACATATGAGAAGACCAACACACCACTTAGCTATATCCCCAGCTCTTTTGTTTGTTTGTTTTTTGAGACAGGATTTCTCTGTGTAGTCTTGGCTGTCCTGGAACTAACTTTGTAGACCAGGCTGACTAGAACTCAAGGATTCCCCCTGCTTCTGCCTCCCCAGTTCTGAGGTTAAAGGCGTGCACCACCACCCCAGGCTACATGTGCACTTTATTACATTAAAATAAAAAATGGCCACACGTCTCACATATTTAGTATTTGTTGAGTTTCTGCTGTGTACCAGGGACTAATAAAAATACTGAGATTAGCTGGGCGGTGGTGGCGCACGCCTTTAATCCCAGCACTTGGGAGGCAGAGGCAGGCGGATCTTTGCGAGTTCGAGGCCAGCCTGGTCTACAAAGCGAGTCCAGGACAGCCAGAGCTGTTAAACAGAGAAACCCTGTCTCAAAAAACCAAAAAAAAAAAAAAAAAATACTGAGATTACAAGGTGAGAGACAAGACGTGATTCACTTTTTTTTTTTTTGGTTTTTCGAGGCAGGGTTTCTCTGTGTATCTCTGGCTGTTCTGGACTCGCTTTGTAGACCAGGCTGGCCTTGAACTCACAGAGATCCACCTGCCTCTGCCTCCCAAGTGCTGGGATTAAAGGCGTGCGCCACCACCACCCGGCTCGTGATTCACTTTTCAATGCGTATTCTAAGATTAACATCAGAAAAATAGCAAGTAGTACTAAGGCCGTGGTAAAAAGAAAACAAGATGGTGCGTGACTTGTGGTCCATCAGTTTAAGCTGCTCTACAAAGGTAGCATAGACTGAGTGACTTAAACAATAAACATTTACATCTTGCTCCTGGAGAAGTACAAGATTAAGGTGTTCACAGAACTGTCTGGATGAGGTTTCCACTTTCTTGGTTTACAAGTAAGTATCTTGCTATGTTCTCACATAACAGAATGAAAACAAGCACATCTCTGCACCTCTTCCTAAAACAGCTTCACTTTAATGACCTGCTCATGTCCAAAAGCCCATCTAAACCCCACCTCACTGGGGATGCTAGATTGGGAGGGGATTCACAGAGGGCTGTTCATAACAGCCCTGGTAGCAGAGACTCCAACCACAGCATCTTGGTGAGTACTTGAAACAGAACACTGCATCATTTGTGTGTGGAAGCCCTAGAGGAACAATGGCTTTGCCATGTGCATTGCCTTACTATTAACACTAACAAATCATAAATTGGTGTCTCCAGGCTTATTATTTTACAGATGAATCCCTGGGCTCAAATCAATCTGCCAGCAGGGCTGTTTCTTTCTGAAGGTTCTTTTTCTTTTTTGTTTGTTTGTTTGGTTTTTTGTTTTGTTTTTGTTTTTCAAGACAGTGTTTCTCTGTGTAACAGCCCTGGCTGTCCTGGAACTCCCTCTGTAGACCAGGCTGGCTTTGAACTCACAGAGATCCACCTGCCTCTGCCTCTGCATCCCGAGTGCAGGGATTAAAAGTGTGCGCCACCACTCCCAGCCGAAGGCAACTAACTCTTAAGGAAAACCTTTCATTGGGTTGTGTTACAGTTTCAGAGGTTTAGTTCATTATCACAGCAGGAAGCATGGCAGCATGTAGGTAGACATAGAGCTGGAGAAGGAGCTGAGAGTTTACATCTTGATCAGAAGACAGCCAGGAAGAGACTAGATTCCACATTGGGTGGAGCCAACTGTAGGAGACCTGAAAGCCTGCCCACATAATGATACACTTCCTCCAATAAGGCCACATCTAATAGTGCCTGTCCTCAGGATCAAGCATTCAAACACATGAATCTGTGGTGGCCAAACCTATTCAAACCACCACATTAAAGTTGCCAGAGATAGAAATGTACAGGAAAATAGCCTAACAAACTACCTTAGTCCTCTGAGCTGCTGTAACAAAAATATACACTTGATGACTTGGCAAGCACAAACATTTGTTTCTCACTTCTAGAACCCAGGATGCCCAAGAGCAAGACACTATAGGTACCTTATCCGGTGGGGACCTACTTCCTGATTCATAGGTATCTCTATTTTCCCAGTGCCCTTACAATGTAATAGGGAGACTGTAAACCTAGGATCTAGTTTAATGACTCTAAAATCATTTCTGAGGATATTTATAATGTAGTTATTTCCCGAAGGCCCCACTTCCTAATACCATCCCAGTGGGGACTTGAGCTTCCATTGATATGTTTAAGAATAAGACAAACCAGGCATAGTGGTGCACACCATTAATCCCAGCACTCAGGAGGCAGAGGCAGGCAGATCTCTGAGGGTTTGAGGCCAGCCTGGTCTACAGAGTGAGTCCAGGACAGCCAGAGAGACCCTGTCTGGAGGAAAAAAAAAAAAGGAATGATACATATGTTATATGTTCAGTATGGAATACAAGTTTACTACCATCCTCTGAGGATTCATTCATTTTGTAGGAGTATGGCACAGCTGTACTCAAAGATCTTCAGTGGTTCTATATTTCCTTCTGTTTAAGATCACCTTATTCTGACATAGCCTGATGTGCTTATGCAGTCACATCTTCTGTTAAGCCTCTTGCAGTCTAAGGTGAGGTTCCCTGCTTTGTGGCCTTTTCTAAATTCTGTTTGACTTTCCAGGAATGTTATTCAATTTCCATGAGTCCAAATCCAACCCCACCAAACTATTAAGTTCCTGCACAAATATCTCCTCCTCAAAGCTTTTTTTCTGTTTCCAGTTAGTAGATAACCAATCTGTTTCAAACTCCCTAACCTCTGTCTATCCAGTCTAGACAAACCCATTGAAGGCAGCTTGCACATCTGGTTCATCTTTTGATCCCCATCTTCATCTCCACAGTGCATGCATCCACAGGGCAGGGGGGGCGGTGTACTTAGAAAAATAATTCCTTAATGAATATTATGTTTAGATGTGCTTCGATCATAGGTCTTATGAATGGAAAATTCTCTGCATCTTTCATATAATTTATAAAAATGCATGATGGGTAGGTTTTAATGACAATGAATGAATCTGCATATTCATATTGGTGGAGGGTTGTGGTTTTGCTTGGGTTTGGAGACAGGGTCTCTACCACAAGCTTGCCTCAAACTCAAAGCAGTCCTCCTGCCTCAGCCTCCCAAATGCTGGAATTGCAGGTATGAGCTACCACACCCAGTACACATTTTGTGTTATACACTTTTCCTTTACAGTGCTGTTACCAGAATTTGGGGATATCTCTTCATGGCTGCCAGATGATTCCCAGGAAATGTGGCTTCCTCTTAGGGTTCTTGGTCTCATTAATAAGAGAATATAAAGATGAACTCAAATGGAAGCTCTAGGACAGTTTATTAGAGTTCACAAAAGAAACCTCAAAGTGGGCAGGATGTAAATCTCAGCAGGTACCTTTAGGAAAATGAAGGAGCAGTAAAAGGCCACCCCATTTGAGTTATAAACATGGATATCTACCACGTGGCAATCACAAGGTGGGAAAGGGGCCTTTAGAGAAAAAGGAACCCCAGAGTATCAGAAAAGGCACACTCAGCACCAGAACAGCAAGCAAAATGAACTTGAAGAAAAAAGAAAAGTTGCACCTTTCTGACTCAGAAAGGTGGGAAAACCCAGCAAAGCTCATGGCAACCTCATTGTGTCTGGTAGGTACTAGAATAGGGGGTGGGAATTCTAGCGGGGAGACAAGGTTTCTTTTTGTAGCCTTGGCTATCCTGAAACTCACTCTGTAGACCAAGCTGGCCTTCAACTCACAGAGATCTGCCTGCCTCTGCCACCAGAGTTCTGGAATTAAAGGTGTGTGCCACCATGCCTGGCTCACAAAACTATTTTAAACTCTTTGGAGACGGAGTCTTTCTGTAGCCTTGGCTGCCCTGGAACTCACTATGTAGGTGAGGCTGGTTTTGAACTCAGAGATCCTTCTCTCTCTGCTTTCCTAGTGCTGGGACAAAAGGCATGTGTCACCACACCCAGCTCAGACTTTAAACTCTTGATTACTTGTGACTTTTCCTGTTAAGTTAGTTAATAGTTCTAGTTTGGTAAGTGGAACTTTTGCTGTTTAATTTTAGCATTCTAAAACAAATTAAATATTCAGAACAACAGATTTTTAAGAAAATCATGAGTTGTGTTTTGGTCTTGGGTGTTTTGAGATTCATGTTGTACATCTGCAATGCCAAGAAAGCAGCTGAATAGGTGACTCAGGAGATAAGTGAAGGAGTTTAGGTTAGACACATTTTAAATAACTAGCTATCCCTGGTATTAAAGACCTGAGAATAAATGATGTAAGGGGTGTTGATAAAGGGAAGAGCTGAGTAGAGGAGCAGAATTCTGCTACTAAAAGGGAAATAGGCGTGTGGAGTTACAACAGACTGGAGAGTGAGGGAGAAGCTGTCCAGGCCATACACTGCTGGAGGACCTGACTAACATGCAAAGTTGTGACATCAACAAGAGCAATTTCAGTTTGAAAGGTGGACATGGTGGAGGCTGTGGTTGGCAGCTTTTGAGGTGGATCTCTGTGTGCAGCCCTCGTGTGACCTGGTGATCTGCTTCTCATAAACGGTTCTGCAGGAGTGACCCAATAAATATCTACCTTATGTAGAATCCTCTGAGCCACACCACAGCCTCTACAGTTTTTTGTTTGTTTGTTTGAGACAAGGTTTCTGTGTATAGCCCTGGCTATCCTGGACTCACTTTGAAGACTAGGCTGGCCTTGAACACAAAGATCCACCTGCCTCTGCCTCCCGAGGGCTGGGATTAAAGGTGTGCACTACCACACCCAG
The DNA here is from genome assembly GCA_907164525.1 of Lophiomys imhausi. Taxonomy (NCBI): domain Eukaryota; kingdom Metazoa; phylum Chordata; class Mammalia; order Rodentia; family Muridae; genus Lophiomys; species Lophiomys imhausi. Next base: position 4,621,601 of record CAJQZJ010032401.1, read on the forward strand.
CAATTACAGACAGCTATGAACTGCCATGTGGGTGCTGGGATTTGAACTCGGGTCCTTTGGAAGAACAGTCAGTGCTCTTAACTGCTGAGCCATCTCTCCAGCTCCCCTCCCCCGCAATATTTTTAAACTATTTTTCATTCCTTGAGATTTGTGTTTGTTTAGTTGGTTATTTACTTTATGTGGACACTCTATTGAGAATCCCATGGAATGATTTCCCAACAGAAGCCAGGATAGCTTGAGGCTCAAAATGGACTCCCTACATACTTCCTCCCATCAAAAACACACACTAAAATCTTTTTTAGTTTTTTTTTTTTTTCAAGGCAGGTTTCTCTGTGTAGCACAGCCCTCGCTGTTCTGGACTCACTTTGTAGACCAGACTGGTCTTGAACTCACAGAAATTGACCCTGCCTCCCAAGTGCTGGAATTAAAGGCCTGTGCCACCACACCCAGCCACACAGTGAAATCTTTTTTTTAATAATTTATTTTATTTTATGTACATTGGTGTTTTGACTCCATGTATGTCTTTGTGAGGGTGTCAGATCCTCTGGAACAGGAATTATGGACAGTTGTGAGCTGCCATGTAGGTGCTGGGAACTGAACCTGTATCCATTAGAACAGCAGCTAGAACTCTTAACTGCTGAGCCATCTCTTCAGCTCACACAGTGAAATCTTAAAAACAAATTTGGCTGCATTTTAATAGTACCAGGCATTTGACTAAGCTCCACCCATATTTCTGACCCACAGAAGCTGGTTTTCTGGGGGGGGGGGGTTGTTTGGTTTTTAGGGGTTTTGTTTGTTTGTTTTTCAATACAGGGTTTCTCTGTGTAACAGCCCTGGCCTGTCTCCTGGAACTCACTCTGTACAGCAGGCTGGCCTTGAACTCACAGATATCTTCTAACTGCCTCTGCGGCCAGAGTCCTGGGATCACAGGCTTGCGCCACCACACCCAGCCAGAGCTATGTTTTAAGCTGCTAACCCTGAGGGCAATTCATTACACAGAAGTGACTGACCCTAAGACAGACTAGGAGGAGGTGCAGAAGAATGCCTTCGTGGAGCATAGGCAGCCCAGTCTCGTTTACAGACACTGGCAGCACATGGCACTGCTACAGGAATGTTGAGCAGAAGGTCTTCTTTTGACATTGAATGAAGTATCTATGAGAATGATAAATTAGCTAGGCAGGCTCTGCACCTCACCTGGATAGCACAGTATCCCTGGCCCTGGATGTGGAGGATGTGGGTGAGCTGGCCCAAAGGATTTGAGTGTGGGAGAGCCAGCCCTGCCTTTTGTCTGCTTTTGTCTGGTGTTGGTGAGAGAGAGATCTCCTCTCTGTGATGCCCTTGCCACAGGTGAGAGATTTGGCCCTGATGGACTCATGAGAGAGGAGAGCTGGTCCAACCCCTTGCCTGCTGCAGCACTCAGGAGAGCAGGCAGGCCCTGTACCTTACCTGGGTAGCACGGTAGAACTGGCCCTGGATGTGGGAGTTACAAGCCCAGAACCAGGGCTTTGAGTTGGCCCACCCTAACATCTACCCTATGGATGAACTGCTGGAGTGCATGAAGAGGCCATTTCCACAGACCCAAAAATACAGGATCTCCATGACACAGGACAACAGGATAGCTGCGAGGAGTCGCAGTGGGATTTCACTATTGACAAAGTAACAGAAGCTAGAGGCTTCATACCAGACCAAGGAGTCATTATAATGAACATTTGCAAACAAAACAGTGTGAACAAAAGGGAATATTGTGGGACACATTAAGACACTACAGCTGGGCTGGAGAAATGGCTCAGTGGTTAAGAGTACTGATTGCTCTTCCAAAGGACCCTAGTTCAAATCCCAGCGACTATATGGCAGTTCACAGCTGTCTAATTGCCATGTGTGGTGGCACACGCCTTTAATTGCAGCACTT
>CAJQZJ010032401.1:4623909-4646499 GCA_907164525.1 Lophiomys imhausi
GAAACCCTGTCTCGAAAAACCAAAAAAAAAAAAAAAAAAGATACATAAAACAGGAATATTCAAAGATAGGCCCAGAAGCAGAGACACTGCACTGAATAATTGCATATTCTGCTAATTTATTGCTATGTAATGAACCATTCCAAAAGCATCCAGGCTTAAAGCAGTGCTGCCTATGGTTCCAAACAGTAGGAAGACTGAGTACAGTGATAGTTTGAGACCCCAGAAAGTCTGGAGACAGTCTGGGAAACATAGCAAGACCCAGTGGAAAAGAAAGGTAGAATATAATAAGGTATGCTAGGGACTAGAAATGCATTTGAGTTGGGGAGGGCAAGAGAGCATATACAATATGCACATAAATGGAAATGCTACAGGAAAACTAATTGCCTTCTATAGTGAAGTGATATTGATCATTATAACAATTGGAAGTGTAAGTCTTTTTCTAGCCACACATACTCCAAGCAACAGCTTCCTAGTCTTCAGCTATTCCCTTTCCTAACCTACACCTAGTGGATTACTAATTATAAGATCAGTTCCTTTTATCCTCCAAAATTTTACTCATTTCTCCTTACCCTTTTCCATTTGTTTAGTTTGTGTTTTGAATTACTATCCTAGTTAGTTTCTCTCACTTCTTTTTATCTGGTCAGTGCAGTGGATTCTCCATAGCTCTCCTTTCCACTTCTCAAAGTCTAATTGCATTACTTCTCTACTTAAGTGATATTTCTGACCTTCCCAGCCTGATGCTTAGAACACATAGATTTTGTATTCAACTGCAAGAAGTTGAAATGGTCAGACTTCTGAACTTGTACAACTGGAAGACTCACACGGAGTGCCAGTGAACTCACATGGTAATTGTGACTTCTTTTTTTTTTTTTTTTTTTTGGTTTTTTTCGAGACAGGGTTTCTCTGTGTAGCCCTGGCTGTCCTGGACTCACTTTTGTAGACCAGGCTGGCCTCGAACTCACAAAGATCCACCTGCCTCTGCCTCCCGAGTGCTGGGATTAAAGGCGTGCGCCACCACCGTCCGGCGGTAATTGTGACTTCTAAGTAGCTAACCAGGTTGTCTCTTTGGTGGCTTTCAACTTTACCATAATTCAAGCTATAACATGTATTCTCTATTTATTGATGTGACTATACCAGGGGCCACTCCATTGCAACTTTACTTTGCAAGATTTGCCTACTGGTAATTCCCTCCCTTTTCTCAAGCACTCTAAATTCTAAAGAGACTTTGCACCTAAACGACTGAGGTGTTAAGGACTCTTCAGATTTACAGAACCTTGACCTTGGAACTACCTCAGACGTGTGACGCCCCTCCTCATTCTCTATTGTTCTGCATCAAAAATAACCTGCAGGTTGGTGTGATGATGCATGCCTTTAATTCCAGAACTCAGGAAGCAGAGGCAGGTGGATCTCTGTGAGTTCAAAAAAAAAGAAAAGAAAAAGAAAGATTGTTTTGAGGTTTAATTTACAGAAATATAACCCGTTTATGTACAGAGCTACTGCTCCATTACATCAAGGTCCTCTAGCTCCAGGCAGGGACAAAGGATAAAAGGAGACATCAGCCTCCCATGACTACAGCTCTGACCAGCATGCTTCCTTCCTTAGTGATGTCCCTGGTCCCTGCTCCCAAGCACCTTGCTCTCTTTAATTCCCTAAGATGAAGCTCTGCACCCATCTTCTCAGGCCCCCCTCCCTTCTTTTTTGGTTTTGATTTTTTAAGACAGGATTTCTCTGTGTAGCCTTGGCTGTCCTGGACTTGCTTTGTAGACCAGGCTGGCCTCGAACTCACCAAGATCCTGCCTCTGCCTCCCAAGTGCTTGGATTGAAGGTGTACACCACTAGCCTGGCCTTGCACTTAGTTTTTATCCCATGTTTTTTTCCCTATTGGTTGGCGCCTCACCTCATAATCTTTCACAATTGTCTAGATTTAAAAGAATCAGTATAAAAGAAAGAAAATGGGAATGGGATTGGACAATTTACTTATTTAAGTTCAGAGAATGTAGCAGGACCTTCATGTGAACATGTTTTACCAGGTTGGAGATGAGACATTTACATAAAAGTCTTTTTGAGGTGGGGGAGATAAAAATATTTGAATCCCTTGTGTAAACACAAGTTTTACAGAATTTGATAGAAAAGACTAATATTGGTGGGCATGGTGGCACACACATTTAATCGGGGGGCAGATGCAGAAGGATCTCTGTGAGTTCAAGGCTAGCCTGGTCTGCAAAGTGAGTCTAGGACAGTCAGGACTCTGTTACACAGAGAAACCCTGTCTTGAAAAAAGAAAGCAGCTGGGCGTGGTAGTGCACGCCTTTAATCCCAGCACTAGGGAGGCAGAGGCAGGCGAATCTCTGTGAGTTCGAAGCCAGCCTGGTCTACAAAGCAAGTCCAGGACAGCCAGAGCTGTTACACAGAGAACCCCTGTCTCGAAAAAAAAAAAAAAAAAGAAAGAAAGAAAGAAGAGAAAAAAGAAAGCAAAAACAACAACAAAAAAGACTAATATTTAATGTTTCTTACATGCCCATATTGAAATCCTGTCTCGACTACCCACTCTAATCATATAGTTCTGGAACAATCACTTGGTATCTCTTACCTTCAACTTGGGAAACAATTATAATACTGACCTCTTATGGATTATTAAGGTATAATGTATAATGCTATCAAGGTATAAGGTATAATGAATGTATCAGCAACATAATTAATGTCCCAAAGTATGACATCTTACTTTTGCATAGTGTCTTATCTTTTTTCTCTTTAAAGCCACAGTTATTCTTTCTGTAGTGTATATTTTTTTTCCTTTGTGGAAGTTACTACCTCATTTTTCATGTACATGCTCCCCTCCAAGTAGATTAGAAGAAGCTCCTCAGAAATAAAGATTGTGCATTTATTTGCTTATGTTTGTTTTGAAGCTTACAATCATTCATGTCAGCTAATGTAGAACTATGAAGTATAAAGAATACTTTGGTAAATATTTACTGAGTTTGTCAAAAGACAAAATTACAATAATACAGTTTAATGATCCTAATTGGCTATTGCTTGTTTTCTGGGTTTTTTTTTTTTTTTTTTTTGGTTGGTTGGTTGGTTTTTTGTTTTTGTTTGGTTTGGTTTTTTTTTTTTTTTTTGAGGCAAGGTCTCACTATGTGTACCTTGGCTTGCATGGAACTCGATATGTAGATTTATTTGAGCCCGTGAACTCACAGAGATCCTCCTGCCTCTGCATCCTGAAGGGTAAGAACAAAGATTTGTACCATTATGACCAACCATTAATTGCTTTCATTTTTATCTGTAAAATCAACATTTTATTCTATAAAATAGAATTAATATCCCAATAAGCTAAGTAAAGGAAATTGTTTCTACAGATAGAAAAAGACAGTTGGGCAATGATGGTGCACGCCTTTCATCCCAGCACTTGGATCTCAGGAGTTTGAGGTCAGCCTGGTCTACAGAGCAAGTTCCGAAACAACCATGGCTACACAGAGAAACCCTGCCTCAAGAGAATAAAAGAAAAGAAAAAAGGAAAGGAAAGAGAAAGGAAGGAAAGAAGGTGAAAGAGGGGGGAGGGAAAGAAAAAGAGAGTGAGTGAGTGAGACAGAAGAATAAAGAAAAAGAAAGAAAGAAAGGAAAGAAAAGAGAGAGAGAGAGAGAGAGAGAGAGAGAGAGAGAGAGAAAAGAGAGGAGAGGCGAGAAAAGGAAAGACAGAAAAAGACTTTGGGGCTGGAGGGATGGATCAGTGGTTAAGAGGACTGATTTATCTTCCAGGGGACTTGGGTTCACCTTCCAGCATCCACATGGCTTCTCACAACTGTCTGTAACTCTAGTTCCATGGGATATGACACCCTCTTCTGGATTCTGCAGGTACCAAGCACATCGACATACATACGGACAAAACACCCATACACTTAAGATAAAACTAAACTTATTATTTTTTGGCTTTTCCAGACAGGGTTTCTTTGTACAGCCCTGGCTGTCCTGGACTAAGTTTGTACACCAGGCTGGCATCCAACTCACAGAAATCTGCCTGCCTCTGCCTCCCGAGTGCTGGAATTAAAGGCGGGTGCCACCATGCCCAGCAATTAAGGATAGCTGTGAACTACCATGTGGATGCTAGGATTTGAACCTGGGTCCTTTGGAACATCAGATAGTGCTCTTAACCCCTGAACCATCTCTCCAGTCCCAAGAAAGGGATTCTTTTTTTGTTTTTGTTTTGTTTTTCAAGACAGGGTTACTCTGTGTAAGAAAGCCCAGCTGTCCTGGACTCGCTTTGTAGACCAGGCTGGCCTTGAATTCAGAGAGATTACTGTCTTTTGTTTTGTTTTGTTCTGTTTTGGTTTTTGGCTTTTTGAGACAGGGTTTCTCTGTATAATAGCTCTGGCTGTCCTGGAATCACGTTGTAGACCAGACTGGCCTTGAACTCACAGAGATCCACCTGCCTCTGCATCTCAAGAGCTGGGATTAAAGGTGTGTGCCAGTATACCTGGCTACAAAGAAAATTCTAAACAAATGTGTGTGTGTGTGTGTGTGTGTGTGTGTGTGTGTGTGTGTGTGTGTGCGCGGGCATGCGTGCCACATGCATGTGAGTGGAGTGTAACTAGTCTTTGGATCCCCTGGAGTTAAAGGGGGTTCTGAACCACCATGTTAGCACTGGAAAATGAACTCAGGTCCTCTGTAAAAGTAGTAAATTCTCTTACCTGCTGGCCCATTACTCCAACCCTTGAAAATAACTTTTTTTTTCTGGTTTTTCGAGACAGGGTTTCTTTGTGTAGCCCTGGCTGTCCTGGACTCACTTTGTAGACCAGGCTGGCCTTGAACTCGCAAAGATCCGCCTGCCTCTGCCTCCCAAGTGCTGGGATTAAAGGGGTGCGCCACCACTGCCCGGCAGAAAATAACTTTATAATACCCAAACATTTTTTCATCTCTGCCCTTGTTTGCTTGTTTTTTTTTTAAGATTTATTTTATTTATTTTATGTATATGAGTGCTCTATCTGCATGTACACCTGCATTCCAGAAGAGGGCACCAGATCACATTGTGGATGGTTGTGAGCCACCATATGGTTGCTGGAAATTGAACTCAGGACCTTTGGAAGAGCACTAGGCAGTGCTCTTATCCGCTGAGCCATCTCTCCAGCCCCTGTTTGCTTGTTTTTGATCATTCATTCTTTTCTCTTTTAAGAATCCCTCTCTTGCCGGGCATGGTGTTGCACCTCAAAAACAAAAGGCTGAGTAAGCTGGGTGGAGCAAGCCATTAAGCTGCACCCCTCCATGGCCTCTGCTTCAGACCCTGCCTCCGGGTTTCGGCCCTGTTTGAGTTCTTGTCCTGACCTCCTTCAATTACAAACAGTGCTTTGGAAGTATAAGCCAAATACACCCTTTCTTTCTTGACTTGCTCTTGGCCATGGTGTCTTATCACAATAGCAGCCCTAACTAAAGCAGAACTTCAAAAGGACTCTGTTTTTATCCTTATTTTTTGCCTTGTGTGTTGGGGCATAGTTCAGTCCAAAACAAGAGTTTTCTATAACTGTTACTTCACAACTCAAATAATTGGTATACAATTATAGGAAACAATAGTAAATCCACAATTACAGTGATTGAAAGATGTGGGCTTCAGCCTCATTTGTTGTTTTATTCAACCATTTAGATAATTCAGAAATTAATAAAGCTGCTCTCAGGCTTAGTCAAGTGACTTGTTTCCTTTCTGTATTAGAAGAAAAAAGGTTTGTGATGGAGTTGAGTGTTGAATTTTATGCACTTAAAGATTATCAGTGAGCCGGGCGGTGGTGGCGCACGCCTTTAATCCCAGCACTTGGGAGGCAGAGGCAGGCGGATCTTTGCGAGTTCGAGGCCAGCCTGGTCTACAAAGCGAGTCCAGGACAGCCAGAGCTGTTAAACAGAGAAACCCTGTCTCGAAAAACAAAAAATAAATAAATAAATAAATAAATAAAGATTATCAGTATGGTGCTGGGTGTGGGGGACCATGTCTTCAATCCCAGCACTCTGGAGGCAGAGGCCACCCTGGTCTACAGAGTGAATTCCAGGACAGCCAGGGCTACACAGAAAGACCCTGTCTCCACCCCTCCCCACCAAAAAAAATCTGTAGGAATGAAAATTATTGCTGTTGTTTTTTTCCTTTTTTTTTAACTCTATTGTATGTCAAAAGTTATAATTTCCTATGGTAGGGGTTACAGCTCATGATAGACTATTTTCCTAGAATGTTAATGGCCTTAGGTTCAATTTCCAGTACCACAATGCATGCACACACACAGAAAGTTGAAAACTTCTTGGACCAATTTAGTTGTTATTGCTGGGCATAGTGGCATGTGCATTCAATCCCAGCACTTGTGAGGCTGAAGCAGGTGGATCAATTTTTGTGAGTTCGAGGACAGCTTGATCAACATAATGAGTTCTAGGACAGTCAGAGCTACTATCTACTGTATAATGACACCCCCGTCTCAAAAAAAAAAATTGTTTCAATTCTATATCATCTATTCAACTTGATTATTTCACAAGATTTATTCTACATGTTTAGTGTAGACAACATCTAAACTACATATTTTAGGTCTCATATTCCTTAGTGTTCACTATAGACATGGCATAAATGTTTCCCACAATGGATGCTGTCAATGTGACTATTTCAAGGAAATATAGTTTATTCTAAGCCAAATATGAATGACCATGGCTGGAACACATGGATTTCTGTTACCCTGAATGTTCCTTCTTGGAAGAGGTGAAGGAAGGCCCAATCTGACCCCCTGAATTCCATTTTGTTTCTGGCTCAATCTTTCTGAATTCTCCTGCACTATTTTTCCCTTCAGGTCTGGGGACACATATATACTATAGTTACAGAATAAATACAAATTGTTCCTTACATTTGATCACACTGAGGGGACACTGGATAGGCAGGATACAGCAAAGTCAGAAAATGTTATATGACTGCTCTTTAACTTTAGAGTTGATAGAGGCAAGAGGTCTCTGGAGTTTAGTGTGTATTCCAAGGGTTTCACTTGATAGTCCTGAGAATACTGGATCAGCTACCAAAGATAAAAGCAAATGGCTACTAAAGGGACTGAACAACCCAAGATAAGTTTGGTGGGGAAATCTATAGGACTCAGATATTATCTTTGTCAAATTCTTAGCCTTAGGCTGGTGGAAGTTGGACATTTCATGCTTAGTGATATATTCAAAAGATATATCTAAATGTTATGAGGATTTTAAGTCTGATGTGACAGTTGATAGCAAATGACTATTAGGAAGAAGCAAAGATAATTCAAGATACTTCAACTATTATTTGTCATATTCCATCTTTCCACAATCATATAGTCTAGTCAGCCAAAGTCTACAAGATCTTCAATATAGATACAGTTTTCATATCTCCTTTATGATTTTAATTATTTCCCAAATACTATGTCTCTTAGTCCACCAAACTGGAATTTGATTTCAACATAAAGGATTTGGGGGTACACAAACATTCAAACTATAGCAATACGTGTGAATTGAGGTTAAAAAGGACACATCAAGCCAGGTATGGTAGCACATGCCTTTAATCCCAGCACTTGGGAGGCAGAGGCAGGTGGATCTCTGTGAGTTCAAGGCCAGCCTGGTCTACAAAATGAGTCCAGGGCAGCCAAGTATATATAGAGAAACTGTGTCTCAAAAAACAAAACAATAACAACAACAACAAACAAACAAACAAAAACCCACATCACTTCATTTTGTTTCCTGTGCTGTAATTATTTGCCAAGACATTACCAATATGCTCACATCCTCAACCAACTCTCATACCCTCAAGCAAAAATTAAGGTGTCACAGGCCTGTAATCCCAGCTACTGAGGCAGAAGAATCACAGATTCAAGAACTGCATAGGCAAAAGGGTGAGTTCAAGGCCTGGACTACCTGGTGCAAACATGGGTCAAAATATAAAGTTAAACAGGAGATGTTTCTGTCGGTTCTGGGTATCAATTCCCTAATACTGCTGAGAAGAAGAATTTCAGAATGTGTTAACATGGCCACTGGACTTTAGAAAGACTAGCTCGATAGACAAAATAAAAATACCATATTGCAATGCATAGAAATGTAATATAGATTGACGGTAGTGTTCAGTTCAACAACCAGTCCATACAATCTGTTTATGAATAATCTGTGAAGATTATATCTGGCATGATAATATTATTTTACATTTTTCTTTTGAGAAACTATGCAATTTTTGTTCTTTTTAATTATTTGAAGTAATTGCAATTTAACAAAAAGTTTCATAAGGACATACATAATCTCCAAGATAACATATATTTAAGAACAACTTTTTGGATAAAAGAATGCTTTTGTATACAAATGAATATTGTTAGATCCAGAATGTTACAGTGAAGAAAATGCTGACTTCTTTGTCCAAATCTGTAAAATAGCAAAGAGGAAGCTGTATGCGATGTGGTGTAGCCATTTACAACAGCACATTAGCAACACTTGCACAATCCAAAAACACTGTAGCTAGCTAATTTCTAAAATAAATGTCAGGTTGCCCACTTCTCTGCATTGCTGAATGCTTTACAGAGATTAATACTATTTTCTTCTTTGATATTGCTTCTCTCTGGAGCAACGCACAGACTAATATTACACAGTTATGAAAATTCCAACTCAAATACAGGGAACCATGTTTCATATTAGACTAGCAATATAACCACTCTTCTGCCCTCTGCTCAGGAATTTAGGCACTTAGTTTCTATTGTACTTGTGTTAGGGAGAGTTATGCATGCTGATTCCCTCAATTCAAAAGTGATTACACCCTCTTCATGTGAGTCGTAACTGGGTTTGTCATTCTGTTAAACCACAGTGGGTAAGCATGTCTCTTTGCAGAAGACTTTCAGCTCTGGTGGTTTGTAGAAGCTCTCTGTCTAATAGTTTTTCAGCCTCTTAAGTGGAAATTTGTCTCAGGAAATTAAGGGAGGAAAGGAGAGTAGACAGTAGTGGATGATAAGCTATTGGGAGGTGCAGTAAATAACAGAAGGAAATGTAACTGAAAAGAGAGGGAACATTTAGGGCTATTAGGTGACAAATCCACTTGGATAGAAGCTATTATACCTGTAAATATAGAAAAATGATAATGTTGACATCTCTTCATCACACAATCTATGTCATTAATAAGTGATGAAGGATAGAAAGAGTAAAAGAAATAAGGCCAACACTACATTACACTATCCCAGAAGCACTAGGAAAAACTAGCTAAGCTGAAAATGAAGGCACAACTTAGCACCGTTATGGAGGTAATAGAGTTCATGATATGCATGGACATAGCATGAGCAACATAGTTTTTGTTGCTTAAAATAAATAGATAACTTTATATTGCCAGAGAAAAATCAATCAAATCAAAATTGTAGGAGGGACAAATGCCCAGGGTCAGGGGATGTTGAGAACTGTTGAAAGTGGTGATGGGGAAGTAGGGTATATTTAAGCAAACAAACCAACAAGCAAATCTTTGTTTTTATGGTAATGGCAGGCTGCCTGCACTCCCCTAGGGTATAGGGTAGATCAAAGTTATATACAGAGTGCTTGTCCACTTGTTATTCCCAAAAGAAATGGCACTAGATTAAAATTCTCCAGAGGATTTTTATCTTCTCCTAGAAAATTCCATAGAACTACTCTATCTGATTGTCCCTGAGTTGCTTAACAGGGTTGTAAGTCCAAGTTAAGAGAAGAATAAATACCAAAAAAAAAAAAAGAGAAGAATAAAGGTCTAAGTAAAGATGGACAGTCAAGTGTCTCTGTGACTTGAGGACATGTGTTGCATCAGGATGGTGAATCTCTCCAAGGGTGCAATTTCAAAGAACAGACAGGGATGGCTGCTGCAGGAACTTCTCCATTAGCGCAAGCCCAGAGACGGCTGCAGTCTCCCACCATCTGTGCTGCCGGGCTAGGATGCCTAATACCTGCTGTGCACATGGCTGCTAAATAAGAGGATAGTTTATTTTATCTAGGTTCCAGCAATGGAACATAACTGGGAGAGTCTAAGTTTTCAGGAGAGGAGACATCTACCCCCCTCTTTATTCCACACTTCTTTTTATTTTATTTACTATTTTTTAATGTGCATTGGTGTTTTGCCTGCATGTCTGTCTGTGTGAGGTTGTCAGAGGCCCTGGAATAAATGTTATAGACAGCTGTGAGCTGCCATGTGGGTGCTGGGATTTGAACCTGAGTCCTTTGGAAGAGCAGCCAGTGCTCTTTACCACTGAGCCATCTCTCCAGCTCCTCCACACTTCTTTCTAATGCAGACACAAAGGCTGAAATCCTTACAACCAACAAGATAGGAACAAGCCAGACAGCCACTCGAGCCTCAGTGTCCAGAAACAAGCCTGCAGCTGGACTCTATTACTTAGAGATAAGCCTAATCTTATATAAACAAGTTATAAATTCCTAAAAAGCAGAAAAGTAAGCAGTTTGTTTTTTTTCTAAAGGGTGCTCAAAAAAGTAAATTGCTAACCTGGCTAATGCCAGGTTAATTGCTTTCAACTCCCACAATCCTTTGGTTTTACACTGAGTACAAAAGAGATTATTGATGATTGATTGGTAGCTAGAAGAGGAATGGTGGAATTAGTTGTTGTGATTGGCCTCCACACATCATAATGTGCATATGTGGAGGAAGAAGGAGTCAGAAGCTATGCCTGAAAATAGAAACACACCAGACTTAATCTGTCCAGGGTTTGGTCTTGTTTTTTGGTTTTTTTTAACACACTTGGTCTCTCTGGCTGTCAACTGACAAGCTGACTCCTGACCCCACAAGACTCTGGATAATGAGACTGAAACTTTTTTCTTTTTCTTTTTTGACTTTTCAAGAAAGGGTTTCTCTGCATAGCCTGGCTGTCCTGGATTCGCTCTGAAGACCAAGATGGCCTTAAACTCACAGAGATCTGTCTGCCTCCGCCTCCCAAGTGCTAGGATCAAAGGTGTGTCCCACCACACCTGGCTGAGACTGAAACTCTTGAACAATGAAAAGAAAATAAATATCATAATTATATTCAAAAGGAGCATCAATTTCTTTTTCCTCTACTCCAAAATAAATTGTCCATATGAAATAAGATTTTTTCAAAACCTCTAAAAATTTAGCAATTAGAGTCATTTTTAATTTTTAAGTCTATTATTATTATTAGTGTTCACTCGTGATGCATGTGCTTGCTTGTTTTATGTGTGAGCCATAGTACATGTGGCAGTCAGAAGGGAACTTTGTGGAGTCAATTCTCCCCTTTTGCCTTTCTGTGCATTCCAGGGATCAAACTCAGTTTACTGGGGAATCCTGAGTAGGTCCTAACACTCTGAATAATAGAATTATCTTAGCTGGAAAAGCAGCCTGTAGGAATTCACTGAAGACTAAAGCCGATTTTAACTATTCATATACACAAAGTACAGTGTAAACCTACTTTGATGAAACTGATGTGTATCTTCAGATTTAAGACTGGACTAAGTAAGGCAAATGTCCATTAGCATCATTCTTCTGTAAGTGGGAGGCACATTAATAAAATGTCATCTATTGTGTCCTTGCAGTATATTTCTGGAATTCTTTGTACCATCTACTTACTGCCAATATTTCATTTTTTCTTTGTTTGATTGTTTTTCTCTCATATATTACATCCGACCTCAATTTCCCCTCCCTCCACACCTAACCCTCCCTACTACCTCCTCTCTATCCCAAATTCACTCTTCTTCCTCCATTTACTTTCAGAAAAGAGCTGGCTTCCCAGGGATATTAACAGAGCAAACCATAGCAAGTTACAACAAGAATAGACACAAACCCTCATATTGAGGCAGGGTGAGGCAACCCAGTAGGGAGACAGGGTCCCAAAAGCAGACAAAAGAGCCAGAGACTCCCCTACTCCCACTGTTAGGAGTCCTACAAGAACACCAAGGTACACCACCATAACATACATGCACAGGACCTAGCTCAGACCCATACTGGCTCCCTGATTGTCACTTCAACCTCTGTAAACCTCTATAAGACCTGCTCAGTTAACTCTGTGGGCCATGTTCTCAACCTGTGTGGCTTCTACAATTCTTCCTCTCTCCCTTCCTTGGGATTCCCTGAGCTCAGTCTAATGTTTGGCTGTGGGTCTCTGTATCTGTTCCATCAGTTGCTGCCTGAAATCTCTCTGATGACAATTGTTTTTAATTGAGAAAAGATCTTGTCATATAAGCCAGGCTGACCTTAAAAGCATGGTCCCTCCCTCACCATCCTCAGCTTACTGATTGGACTATGCTACTACAGCTGGCTGTTTTCATAAAGTATTGCCAACCATTGCATCCCATAGTCTCTGGTAGAACTATGTTAGAGAATATGGAATCTGTTAGAGAGTAGTGAAGGTCTTAGGAGCAAAACTGGAGAGGTAAGCTGTACATACTCCCAGGTATTCAGGAAAAAGGGGCCATAGAACTTAGAGTTTAGACTGCCTATTGGTTTCAAGTTCTCATCTCTGAGTGACAGGTGACCTTTCTTGCATTTCTTTACCTGGGTACCAGCTACACTATCCCAGTGGCTTTCAAAAGAGGCTGATGAACATGTGATCTCAGTAAACAGGAAAATACCTCATGCAGCATGGTGTTTACTAACTGGAAAAGCATCCTTGTGTGGATCTTGAGGGGATATAACTAGAAACTCAGAGGGGCTTTTGCTTGGCATTACTTCTCATCATGGCTTCACTTTGAAATACTCCAATGCTTAGAGACCACTTCGAGTTTGTCCATACCCAGGTGGGGAGGGAAGAGATCTCTGCCTCAAGGGGGGGGGCATGGCAATTGCTGCCATCACTGCTGCTGTCCTTTCTTTCCTTTTTTTTTTTTTAAATAGTTTAATGTATTTTAATAGCAAACTTACAGGAACAGGACAGAAGACAGACAACATTAAAAACATTAATGTGTGAAATTGCATGTGCAACAATTCATTTACAAAGGCATAATGAATGGATGGAGTGTACTGTATGATAAAAGTGCTACAATCACCATTTAGTTGCTGTCAATAAGAAATTTACTTATTTTAAATAAATCTAAACCTGACATTGACCAGCAATAATTGTCATAAATAATTGTTATAAAGTTGAACTGTTGAAATGTGGTCACTGAAACATTTTGCTTGCATTGATGTTTTACATTTTGCATTTATATTAAAAATTCACATACAAATGAAAATGGAAAAAACGCCAATACCCAATTTCTGTCCCCTATTTTTCCACTTGTAATCATAGACTTAGATACCTTTTGATCCCATCAGAAAAGTACCTAACATTCAGAATTACTGATAACGGGAAGAGGAAGGAAAAAAAATTTTTGAGTATGAAATGTTTTACCTCATAGCGGACTCTTAAGCAGGTTCTTTGAATATGCAGCTAGCTGGATATCTTTTGGCATAATTGTTACACATTTAGCATAGATAGCACACAGGATGATATCTTCAAAAAGTCCAACCAGACAGGCCTCACTTGCCTCCTGCACAGCACCAATAGCTGCACTCTGGAAGTGCAGATCTGTCTTGAAGTCCTGAACAATTGCCAGCACCAAAAGTTGGAAGGGGAACCTGCCAATCAGAAGTTCAGTAGACTTCTGCGAAGGCCACAGTAGCAAGCCTGTAACAATGAGGTTTCTTGACCCCTCCAGTAGAGGGCGTACTCTTGCGAGCAGCTTTTCTAGCCAGTTATTTCCTGGGTGTTTTACCAAAGGTGGATTTGCGGGAAGTCTGCTCAGTACAAGCCATGGTATGGGCACCTCCTTACTTATCCCCTTCTCCATCAGCTGGAGCTACAGCACCACGGGTGCAGCCTACCCACTCAGTAACACCTTGTAAGTAGCAAGAGTCTATCACTTGTCATAGGAATACTCCCACTTGTTGAATTTTCCCAAACCAAACTCTGAAACAATAAAGAGAGGGAAATAGGCATGTTTTGTTAGGTCTAAGAAACAGACCCCTGAATTTGGGGCAACCGAGAAATCACCAGGACACTCGAGAACAATGCGAAACCAAGAGGTTTATTCACTAGTGCGCTGGGGTCAACCTTCAAAGAGTCTCCATGCAGGGAGAAGGAGACCCTGAATCAAATTTCCCTTCACCTTTTATAGTATTTTTGAGCAAGCTTACATCATAGCAACATTAGGCATATCTCAATTGGTTAACATACACGACCTTTAAACTGATAGGTCCAACTCATCTCCTGAGGAGGGGGAGGAGGGGGATTTCTAAACTCCTGACCATTGGCAACCTGTGGTTTTTGTTTCTCTCTGTTGCTCAGAGAACCAGGTGTGCCCAAGAGGGAACTTGGCCTCTTGGTAACAAAACCCAGGGGGGTTAATACGTGATAGTTCCTGGGACAAGTTGCCCTAGAGTTTAGGGCCTATCCAAGTTCCCAAGATTCTGAAACCTGACTAAAGTTTGGCCAAGTGAACTTTGGGCTTTATAGTTTTAAATGACTGTATACTATGCTTTATGACTTTCTCAGGGTACTTTAGTCATCCACCTATAAGTTCGCTTTGAAGAGTAAATGCTAATTTCCAACAAATGCGCCTCTAAAACCAATTTGAAACACCTTTCTTGAAAAGAGACAGTGCAAACCTAGGACCTTCATACTTCACACTTTCCACCCAACTAAATGGCTTAACCACAGTCATGGGTCCGTTTCTTCATGGATACAATTAAATTATCAAGGAAAAGAGTTATTATTTGATAAACTTAATTCTCAAAAATCATAGAAAGCTATGATATTGTTGTTACTTTAAAGAATTGCATTAAAAGGCTAATGGCTGAGCATGGTGGCACACACCTTTAGTCCCAGCACTTGGGAGGCAGAGGCAGGTGGATCTCTGTGAGTTCAAGGCCAGCCTCGGCTACAACATGAGTCAAGGACAGTCAAAAATACTCAGAGAAATCCTGTATCAAAAAAAAAAAAAGCTCATGCTATCTCCTAAGCAGTGACCCTTCTAGTTTCTTTTTTTTTTTTTTTTTGACCCTTCTAGTTTCTAGTGATACATGTCCTAGCTAATAATGTCAATATTTTCTTATATTATTATATATTTATTTTAATATATTTTATAACATTTATTTTAACAATTTATTATATTAATATTTATATTAAACTAGGGAAGGATGGTGCATGCTTATAATTCCAGAACTTGGGAGGTTGAGGCAGAAGGGTCAGGAGTTCAAAGCCAGCCTCAGTACATTCTTCACAATGTAATGGTTGAAGTTGAAGCAAAATATGCTTAGTGGTAGAGTGAGTGGCCAAAGATGTCATTCTTTGCTCTTAACAGAAAAGTCTAATAATGAGCTTAAATGTGCTTAGGAACAAAATAGTATAAAAGCCTTGGCTTTTTTTTTTTTTTTTTTTTTTTTGGAAAAGGTCTCACTATGGAGCCTTGGCTGGCCTGGAACTTGCTGTGTAAACCAGACTGACCTTGAACTCATAGAGATTTACTGCCTTTGTCTCTGGAGTGCGGGGATTAAAGGAACGTACCACGACAGGCGAGTCTTAAACTTTTTTTTTTTTTTTTTTGAGACAGGGTTTCTCCGTGTCTCAAAACTTTTTTATGATAAGATAAAATAGCAGGGGCTGGAGAGATGGCTCAGCGGTTAAGAGCACTGGCTGTTCTTCCAAAGGACCCTGGTTCAAATCCCAGCACCCACAGGGCAGTTCACAGCCGTCTGTAATTGCCCGGCGTGGTGGTCCACGCCTTTAATCCCAGCACTTGGGAAGCAGAGGCAGGTGGATCTCTGTGAGTTCAAGGCCAGCCTGGTCTACAGAGTGAGTTCCAGGACAGCCAGGGCAACACAGAGAAAACCTTGTCTCGAAAAAACAAAAAACAAAGAAAACAAAACAGACAGATAAAATAACAATAAGACATATAAATGCCTTTCTTGAATCTTTGCGTAAGTCAAATATCATAAAATCTTCCTTCACTTCAAAACAGAAATAAAGCCAGGCATAGTGGTACATAACTGTAATTCCAGTACTTAGGAAACAGATTAAGGAAGAGGAGGAATTCAAAGTCAGTCTGAGCTATATGGAAAGTTGGAGGCCAGCTTTATCTACACAGTAAGACCCTGTCTCAAAATAAATATAGACGAACAAAACACATGGACGTAAAAGCCAACAACAGTTAATACACTATATCAAATTATACAAGAATCCAGGCCTGGGAAGAAAGCTCAGGCGGGAAGGTGCGCACTGCACCACCATGAGGACCTGAGTTCCATTCGCAGCACCGGATGGTATCTGTGTTGTCCTCTCCTTCGCCTGCACATGCGCACATGCCCACAGTCGCCTACAGGATGCGCGCTGTACTTGTTTTCCAGATGGAAGATTTTCTAGAAAACTACTTTGATCTGTCTTCATACGAGTTCCAATGGGATGGCTTTAATGTGCCCCTGAGACAGCAGTGAGCTACAGAAGCGGATGTGGAAACTGTCGCAGCCTTGGGGTACCTCTAATTTTAGCTTTCTCAAGATAAACCACACGCTCAGATTCTTATGGTCATAAAGAATACAGGGTCAGGGCATTACCTTTAGAAGCTTTTAAGGAGCAGGGCAGGGCTGGGGGACAAACCGTGCATAGCTCTCTGAGCTAACATTTAGCCTTATTTGTGGTAAGGACCCAGAAATGCCATCAGCCTAGCTACCTGGCAAAGTGCACTTCAATTTCAAGCTGATGGGTTTGCTCTCCAGGTCGGAAACTGTTGTCAGCAATTTTATTTTAAATAGAACTTGCAGTGGCTGGCCTTTTAGAATACTTCATATTTACAAAGGTGCATTTCATATGAACATCCTAAAGTGCTGTATGAAGATCATTTCATTTATCCTTATAACATCTCTGGAAGGGAGAGTTGTCCACCTTGCTCTCGCCTACCATTGCCGTATCCCATATTGAAACAAAAGCGCACAGAGCCCAACACAAATGGTTCTTGATGACCAGGCCATGACTCACGCTGGGCTGCACAGTGCACTTGTTAGGTGGCCTGCAATATGGGTCAGGCTTCCCAGGAGGACTGGGGAAATGGCTGTCTTCCACAGGAAACACTTTGTCAAGGACTGCAGAACTGGGGCAGGAGAAGAGAGACTCCAGAGCAAGCCTGTTGTGACAAGTCTCTACTTGTCCAGTTCCCTCGGTGTCCGGTTCTCCAATTTGTAGTCTCTTCTGGAAGAGACCGGGATGCCCGGAAGACAACTGTGCCTTCAGACTTGAAGGACTCACATGTGCTGGGCGTGGTCACCTGTGCTGGGCGTGGTCACCTGTGCTGGGCGTGGCAGTACAGATCTTTAATCCCAGCGCTAGGGAGGCAGAGGGAGGTGGATCTTTGTGAGCTTGTAGTCAGCCTTGTCTACAATAATCAATCAATCAATCAGTTAATTAATTAGAATGAAAGACAGACTCACCTGTATTCTAAAGGAAAGACAGGGCAGTTCATTCAGAAATATATTCAGGTTCTTCTTCTTTGGGAATACACCACATGGCGGGTGACACCGCTGCAGCGAGAAGGCCGGAAGGCCCCCGGGGACCCACGATTAAGAGGCAGTGGCGGCTTTAGGGGCCGCGGTTGTGGTTGAGGTCATGGCCATGGGCGGCGGGCTCCTGGAGGTAAAGCCGAAGATAAGGGTGGATCTCCGTCACCAAGTTGGTTCGCCTGGCTAAAGACATGAAGATCAAGTCCTTGGAGATCTACCTGTTCTCCCTGCCCATTAAGGAATCCGAGATTATTGACCTTTTTCCTGGGCGTGTCTGTAAAGGATGAGGTTCCAAAGATCACGTTAGTGCAGAAGCAGAGTGGGGCTGGCCAGTGGGCCAGGTTCAAGACTTTTGTCACTATTGGGGACTACAACGGTCATGTTGGTCTCCGTGCTAAATGCTCCAAGGAGGTAGCCATTGCCATTCGAGGGGACATCATCTTGGTCAAGCTTTCCATTGTCCCTGTGTGGAGAAGCTACTGGGGGAACAAGATTGGCAAGCTCCACACTGTCCCATGCAAGGTGACAGTCCGCTGTGGCTGTTTTGGTGCCTCTCATCCCTGCCCCCCAGAGGTACTGGTATTGTCTCTGCTCCTGTGCCCAAGAAGCTATTGATGATGGCTGGTATCAATGACAATTACACATCAGCCGGGGGCTATGCTGCCATCCTGGGCAACTCTGCCAAGGTCACCTTTGATGGCATCTCCAAGACCTATAGCTACCTGACCCCCGACCTCTAGAAAGAGACAGTGTTCACCAAGTCTCCTTCAGGAATTCACTGACCATCTTGTGAAAACCTGCACCAAAGTCTCTGTTCTGAGGTCCCAGGCTCCAGCTGTGGCTACCACATAGGGTTGTTTGTTTATATAAGAAAAATAAAGTGAATTAAGTCTGTTAATGCTAGGAAAAAAAGAAATACATTCAGTAAACCTTGCTTCCAATACATGATATTGGCAGAAAGAGTTGGTGAGGGGTGGTGTGGTAATGACAGGAATTTATCTTTCTCTCACCAGGAAGGGAAAGACGGAGAGAGGGAAGAAGGGAGGTAAGTTTGTCAAGAATTTATGAGACATAAGAATTCTTTGAGGTGACTTCAAATCATCTAGTGATGGATTTGGGGAATGGTGATTCTTTTTGTTGTTGTTGTTGTTTTGAGACAGGGTTTCTCTGTGTAACGGCTCTGACTGTCCTGGACTCTGACTGTCCTGGCTTTGTAGATCAGGCTGGCCTTGAACTCACAGACATCTGTCTGCTTTTGCCTCCCAAGTGTTGGGATTAAAGGTGTGTACCACCATGCCCAGCCTGGAAATGGTGATTCTTACCCTCTCTTTAAAGTGACTAAGATTCATGGAGAAAAGAGAGAAAAACCAAACAAACAAAAAACCACTTACCAAAGGTCACATGGCTAGTAAACTAGGGGGATCAGATTCTGCCCAGAGCTTTCTAACCCTGAACTCTACCTAAGAGTTGCTTGGGAGTTGCCTTAATGTGAGTTCTCTCCTAAAATCAGAAGTCTACCAAGAGTCAATTGAGTCTGGTTCCAATCCAGCTTAAGTCTTTTGTACTTGTGGTTTATGTTACATTATTTGGTTAAATGTTCCCCAGATAAATGAAATGTGGATACAGAAGAAAGTTGCCTGGCATGGTGGCACACACCTTTAATCTCAGCACTGGGGAGGCAGAAGCAGGTGGATCTCTGTGAGTTCCAGGCCAGCCTAACCTACAGAGTGAGTTCCAGGACAGCCAGAGTGTTACACAGAGAAATCCTGTCTCAAAGAAACAAAAATAACAAAAATATTATTATTATTTGTTTGTTTTGAGACAGGGTTTCTGTGTGGTAGCCCTCGCTGTCGTGGACTCACTTTGTAGACCAGGCTGGCCTTGAACTCACAGAGATCTGCCTTTCTCTGCCTCCCAGTGCTGGGATTAAAGGTGTTCACCACCACTTCCAGCAATTACAGACAGCTGTGAACTGCCATGTGGGTGCTGGGATTTGAACCTGGGTCCTTTGGAAAAACAGAGAACAGTCAGTGCTCTTAACCGCTGAGCCATCTCTCCAGCCTCCAAAACGATTATTTTAGTTTAGTTTAGTTAAAAAAAATTTTTTTTGAGATCTGCCTGCCTCTGCCTCCGGAGTGCTGGGACTAAAGGTGGGCGCCACCACCTGGCTGGAAAGATGTTTATTGTTTCTATGAAGATTCAGTAGAAAGATTTGGAAATGGCTTTAAAAATGCTTTGAGGGGGAAGTCAGGGGTAGTGGCGCAGACCTTTAATCCCAGCACTCAGGAGGCAGAGGCAGGCAGATTTCTGTGAGTTCAAGGCCAGCCTGGTCTACAAAGTGAGTCCAGGACAGTCATGGATATATAGAGAAACCGTGTCTCAAAAAAGAAAAAAAAAACTTTGCGAGATTTGGGGAGGTGGCTCAGTGGATAAAATGTCACTCAAGCATCAGGGCCAGAGTCTGGATCTCAATAACCCACAGGAAAACTGGGCAGGCATGGAGGCTGCCTGTCACCCCAGCATCAGAAAGAGGACAGAAGATCCCTAGGACAAGCTGGCTGGCTAAATCAGCTCTATGGTGAGCTCCGGGTTCAGTGACAGACCCTGTCTCAATTTATGATGGAAGGAGCAATTGAGAAAGAAACCAGATTCAACTTCATGCTTCCACGTGCATGCTCACACATTTGAATTCACATGCAAACATCCACCCATACACACACATACAAATGCTTCTATGTGCTGGAGATGTAGCTCTGTGGCAGAGTAACTTTCCTGGGTTTGAACTCTAGTATTACAAGAAAGACGGAAAAAAAAAATGCTTCCACATGTAAGTGGTTGATACTCGTGCAGAATGCTGGGGCAAATTCATAAAAATCTAAGACTTTTCATTGATATTACCTTATAATTTGTATTGCACATTAAGGAAAGGAAACCTTGAGTTGTAGATGAAGAATATAACTATGGTTATTAATAAAGAAATTCTTTTTTGTTTTGTTTTTTGAGACAGGGTTTCTCTGTGTAGCCTTGGCTATCCTCGAACTCACTTGGTAGACCCAGCTGGCCTTGAACTCACAGAGATCCCCCTGCCTCTGCCTCCCTAGTGCTGAGATTAAAGGTGTGCACTACCATACCTGGCTATTACAGACAGCTTTGAACTGCCATGTGGGTGCTAGGATTTGAACCTGGGTCCTTTGGAAGAGCAGCCAGTCCCCTTAACTGCTGAGTCATCTCCCAAGCCCCTCCCCATAAAGACATTTAAAAAAAACCAAACTTCTATCTTAATTCTACCTTAATTTAAAAAAAGATTGATTTCTTAAAAGTTGTATTTAACTTGCCTCATAATTTTATGAGGCAAGTTAATATGAAAGCTGAGTTAGATATAGAACTTTAAACTCATGGAGATGGTTAGATAGTAGAATGTTAAAGTCAGGTGCCAAATACATATGGACTGGACATTGGGAATGTATGCTAAGCCATATAACTCTTATAATCGTGGCCTATTTATTTCTGTTGTTTTGTATTGTATTTATAGTTATAAGAAAAAGAACCATTATTTGGACTGAAAGGGAGAGCTGTTGGGGGGAAAAATAAATACCTTAAACTAAAAAAAAAAAAAAAGGGAAGAGGATGGTGGGGCTGAGGGGGAGGAGGGTGGAAGGGTGGGACTGGAGGGGGGAGTAGGGAGGGGATTGTGATTAAGATGTAACTTGAAGAAATAAAAAATAAATTATTAAAAAAAATAAAAAAATAAAATAAATTAAACTTAAAAAAAAAGTTGTATTTAAATGTATGTATGTGTGCATACATATGCACATTTATAATACAGTGTACCTAAGGTGTGTATACATTTTAGAAAAGGTGTTGTGTGTGGCAGTACTAGATTGAATCTCGGACCTCACAGGTTAGGCAAGCAAGCACTTTACCACTGAATAGAAACCTGATTCAGAAAAGGTGCTGTTCATGTTGGCCTAGTTTAAGCACCTCTCTCAGCACTATCCAAGGGCAGAGACTTAACACTTGGCAGATGAACACGCATCTTCTACAGAGCTTTACTTTGCTAATCCATGATCTTACCAGCTGATGAACTGTATGTATCTCCAACCCAAGGGGAATTTGCACTGGACTTAACTTTCCCTTTTCAGGGAAAAGAACTGAAGACAACAGGAATGAAACAAAACCCAAGAATGTTTTTCCAAACAAAATTGAGATGAATACAAAACTTGCCTGATGAGTGACTAGATACTGCTTATTATTGAGACCCTCTTACTGTGTGCATATGTTCCGGGCAGATCAGCTGCTGTTGTGATTTGCCCCTGTTTCCTAATGAAAGCTTTCATTTAAAAAAAAAAAAAAAAGAGGAGGAACCTTCTCCACAAAGCACGCTCAACAGCAGCAGTATTTTCTTGGCTCCCAAAAGCCCAAGCCGGGGTCATCCAAGGCTCTTCCTAACCTTGCCCTAACCCACCAGTCTGCAAACCCTGTGGATTCCACTTCCCAGCTGCTCTGATATCTGTCCTTTTATCTTAGTTGGCAGGAGAGTTAGTCACAAGAGTAAGTATTTACCGGGTGTGCAAATTAACGTCAAGTCAGTACTTGCCAGCATCCTTGTCTCCTGCACTGTGTCATTTTATTGGTGGGATTTGATAAGACCACAAAGCAGACTGACAACTTCCCTTACCTACTCTGTGACAACAAGGTGCTTTCAAAATTCAAAGGTTTTCTGGACCACAGTGTTGACGCTAACTAGCTCTTTTGCCTCGGCTACTGAGGTCAATAATGAAGCATGGTATCGCCTCTCAAGTGGCTCTCTTGATCTGTGACCACAACCAGTGTTTTGACCAGTTACCTCAGCTGAAGCCACATCTCAGGTGCTTTACTGCCGGAGAGTCAGCCGCCCTTAGCCTACTGGCTGTGTGGTGGTTTGAATAAGAATGGCCCCTCTAGGCTCATAAACTTGAATGCTTAGTCACCAGGGAGTGGAACTCTTTGATGGGATTAGAAAGATTAGCAGGTGTGACCTTGTTGGAAGAAGGGTGCCACTGGGGTGGAGTTTCAGGTTTTCAAAAGCCCACACCCCCAGGCCAGTCTCTCTCTCTGTCTGTCTGTCTCTCTCTCTCTCTCTCTCTCTCTCTCTCTCTCTC